>JAJEJO010000196.1:294051-314700 GCA_020662805.1 Glaucomys volans | reverse complement strand
AAAAAAAAAAAAAAAAATGCAATTTTTGGGTTGTGGCTGTGGCCCAGTGCTTGCCTAGCACGTGTGAAGCCCTGGGTTCGATTCTCGGCACCACATACATAATAAATAAAGGTATTGATTCCATCTACAACTAAAGAAAAAAAAAATGCAATTTTCTGTAATCCCAGTGACTGGGGAGGCTGAGACAGGAGGATTTCGAGTTCAAAGCCAGACTCAGCAACAGTGAGGTGCTAAGCAACTCAGTGAGACCCTATCTCTAAATAAAATACAAAATAGGACTGGGGATGTGGCTCAATGGTTTGAGTGCCCCTGAGTTCAATCTCCAGCACCCCTCCAAAGAAAATAATGCAATTTTCTGAAATAGTATAATCAACCCCAAGTTCAGTGTCCAAAACTCAGTTAAAATGCATTGTTTGGTTGCGGGTGTAGCTCAGTGGTAGAAGGCTTGCCTGGCATATGCAAGGTGGGGTTGATCCCGAACTCTGCAAAAACAAAAACAAAAACAACTTTCCATAGAAATGGAAGCTAGAAATTGACAATGGGGAAATGTAAAAGGGGTTTACTTGATGCGTTGACTATATTCCTCGTCACTTTGAAACTTACATGTTGTTTTCTTTTTCCCAACCTTCATATCCCTGACCTCCTCCTCCCTGATCTTCTTTCCCCTGATTTTCTCCTTCCTAATCTCATTTTCTCTGAATTACCTCTTTAAAAACCCCATTCCCCTGGTGGGCAGAATCACAGGCTCTGGAACAGGAGTCCTCTGTGTTTCACCTTTGCCAGCAAAAAAACCTAAAAAGCAGTCTTTCCAAGATTAAAAATAAAAAAAAAAAATCTGAAAGCCAATCAGACTGTCATAGTTTGGATCTTAAATGTCTCCCAATGGCCTGTGCAATGAAGGTTAAGTTCCCAGCTTGGCACCACATATATCTATATCTATATCTATATCTATATCTATATATATATATTTTTTATTTATTTATTTTTTTTTTTTTTGCAGTGCTGGGCATTGAACCCAGAGCCTTAGTGCTTGCAAGGTAAGCACTCTACCAACTGAGCTATATCCCCAACCCCAGCTTGCCCCTATTGAAAGGTGGTGGGAACTTTGAGAGGTGGTCCTAGTGGAAGGTCTTCAGTCATTGGGGATATATCCTTAAAGGGAAAAGTAGGACCCCAGTTGCTCTTCCTCTTTCTTGTTTTTACTTCCTGGCCACAAGATAAGCAGTTTTGCTCTACCATGCACTTCCTGCCATGATGTTAATGGATGGAGTTAACAGATCATAGACTGAAACTTCTAAAACTTGCCATGATAAAACTTTTTTCTTTGTGTGTTGAATTATCTTGGTTTTTTGTTATAGTAACAGAAAACTGACCAACACAGAGATCCATTAAAGAGTTTTTTTTGTTTTTGTTTTTTTGGAACTGGGGATTGAACTCAGGGACATTCGGCCACTGAGCCACATCCCCAGCCCTATTTTGTATTTTATTTAGAGACAGGGTCTCACTGAGTTGTTTAGGGCCTTGCTAAGTTGCTGAGGTTGGCTTTGAACTCGCGATCCTCCTGACTCAGCCTCCCACGTTGCTTGGATTACAGGCGTGCGCCATCACACCCGGCCCATTAAAGAGTTTTAAGAGAGAAGTATTTAAATAAAAAACTTCTTTAGGGCCAGGTGTGGTGGCACATGCCTCTAAACCCAACAGCTCAGGAGGCTGAGGCAGGAGGATCACAAGTTCAAAGTCAGCTTCAGCAACTTAATGAGACCCTATCTCAAAATAAAAAATAAAAAATAAAAAATAAGGCCAGGCGTGGTGGTGCACGCCTGTAATCCAAGCGACTTGGGAGGCTGAGTCAGGAGGATCGCAAGTTCAAAGCCAGCCTCAGCAACTTAGCGAGGCCCTAAGCAACTCAGTGAGACCCTGTCTCTAAACAAAATACAAAATAGGGCTGGGGATGTGGCTTAGTGGCCAAGTGTCCCTGAGTTCAATCCCTGGTTCCAAAAAAATAAATAAATAAAAAATAAATAGCTGAGGATGTGGCACAGTGCTTAAGCACCAGTGGGTTCAATCTGTGGTACTCCCCCAAAAAATAAAGAAAGGTCTTTTAGTAAGATTTAAGATAATAAGATTTAAGGTCTGGTTGTTTTCATCTTTGGTTCATCAGCACCTCTACTTCAGTGCTTATAAAGCTTATAAATAATAAGTTCTCAGTACAGTATTTTGAATTGAATCAATTTGAATAAATATCTCCAGCAAAATGTCCATAGAGCCATTTGGTATAATATTCTCTTAGGGCATAGTTCGAGAAAAACAATATTAGTTTTTGTAATACTCCTTCACCACAGGACTCAAAGTCAGTTTTGTGTCTTTTTCATATGCACAGGACCCTGGAGTCTAAAAGTGTTCTAGGTCCAGCTCTGCTATAAAGGAAGCTATATTTGGGGTTGTGGCTCATTGTTAGAGCACTTGCCTAGCATATGTGAGGCACTGGATTTGATTTTCAGCACTACATATAAATAAACAAATTAAATAAAGGTCCATCAACAACTAAAAAATACTTTTTTTAAAAAAGAAAGGTATATTGGGCTGGGGATGTAGCTCAGTTGATAGAGTGCTTGCCTCGAAAGCACAAGGCCCTGGGTTCAATCCCCAGCACCAAAAAGAAAAAAAAAAAAGAAAGAAAAAGAAAAGAAAGGTATAAGCCGGGTGTGGTGGTGCACGCCTGTAATCCAAGCGACTTGGGAGGCTGAGTCAGGAGGATCATGAGTTCAAAGCCAGCCTCAGCAACTTAGCGAGGCCCTAAGCAACTCAGTGAGACCCTGTCTCTAAATAAAATACAAAATAGGGTTGGGGATGTGGCTCAGTGACCAAGTGTCCCTGAGTTCAATCCCTGGTTCCAAAAAAAAAAAAAAAAAGAAAGAAAGGTATATTCTATTAGATAATTCCAAGATTCATTAGCAACAAGCTTAAGGACCCACAGCTGTAGCTGACTCATAAAAGGTTTCAAATTTTGGTTGACTGAAGAACATAGTGCCCGGCGCAAAAACAGCCACTTAACATGTGCTGGATGGATGAATGAATAGCAGCCATTGAAAACTGTGCCTAAGACAGCACAGTGAAATAGCAAGAATTTTGTATTATATCAGAACCCGATCTAGGACGCTTGGTTTTCAGTTTGAAGACCTATCAAGTGGACTGACTCCAAGGCAAGAACTCAGGCCACACATCCAAAACAAAACAACACAAAAGAAATAAGCAATATATGCATGGGGTTTGAAAGTAGTGCTAAAGAGCTTAGGAGGAAAAGGAATAACTTCTTGACCTTCATTTCCCTCAATGTTCAATCCCATTGCTTTAGGCAGGTCCATGTTTCTAAATATAAAACTGGTCAACCCGGGCGTGGTGGCGCACGCCTGTAATCCAAGCGACTTGGGAGGCTGAGTCAGGAGGATCACGAGTTCAAAGTCAGCCTCAGCAACTTAGCAAGGCCCTAAGCAACTCAGTGAGACCCTGTCTCTAAATAAAATACAAAATAGGGTTGGGGATGTGGCTCAGTGGCCGAGTGTCCCTGAGTTCAATCCCTGGTTCCAAAAAAAAAAAAAAAAAACCTGTTCAAAAGATCTTGTGACATTATATCTATTTTCAGCTTTATCCATTTTCTCTTTATGAAATCACTGATCTGATTAAGAAGGATTTATACACGTTCAGTTGATTTTCAAATGATGGAGAGTTTGTAAGGAAACACTAGAACCATTTCAGCTTTGACAGCCATGGCAGGCATGCCTGTTGTTACTTAGCACAGAGCCATAGTCATTTGTCAACAGCAAAAGACAATAATATTATAAGTAAACATTTTTTGAGCACTAAGTATCTGTGTACATCATTCTTAGCACTCACAAATATGATCCCACTTAATTCTCACCGCGGGGCGTGGTGGTGCACGCCTGTAATCCAAGCGACTCTGGAGGAATTCTCGCAATGATTTATCCCTGTTTTTCAGGTAGGAAAACTGAGACAGAAATTAAAACACTTGCTCTGTCACACAAGCTAGTTAATAGCGGCACTTAAATTGATGAAATTTGCTTGATGAAAATTTAAACATCTCACAATTCTGGATTTTACTTCTGTCAGACTACTAGAAAAGGGCTACTCTTTTTAGGGTATGTGCCATAATGAATTACTGCTTCAAAGAAAGGTTGTGATTACCCATGTGGGATAAAACATTCCGAGACATCTGGGGAAATGATGCCAATTCTTGAAAAATAAGTTTTCCTGAGTTGGGGTATTTGGCAGCTACTTCTCCTCATAGGACTTGACCATTTTGCTCATTGAGACCATTTCCTGATGAAGGACAAACTCTGGCAATCAGAAAAAAAGAAAAGAGCAACTCCAGCCAATAACCAACCCAAGAACACACCTCAGAGAGTAATTTACTAGTTTGTGTGGTGAGCATAATGAAGTTACTTAAAATAGCTGGGCATGTAGCTTTGTAGTAGAACACTTGCCTAGCATGTGTGAGGTCCTAGGTAAAATTCCCAGCACCACCAAAAAAATAAAATAAAATAATGATCCTGTAAATACGAGAAATGGTGAATGCTTATATAATGTTACCTGAAAACAGTAAAATAGAAAATAATAGCTTCAACATAGCTATGCAAAAACCTCTTCAGTGAACAAAAAAGGTACTGGAGAAAAGTAATTGTGGTTTCTGGTTTAGAGCCTGTGATTAGGTATGTGGTTCCCCTCACCCCCAAAATACTACAGAGCATGCTGGGGTTTGTCTAAAACAGAAACTTGAACAAAAATAATAAAGTATTATTATATGAAAATAAGAGAGGCCTCAGTAGTGTAGGAGTGGGGAAATCTACAGAAAGAAACTAGGGGGTACCTGGTCCCTTCCGACCAATTTTATCAGGGACCAACGAACATTTCTTCCCCTGCAGAGCTCCCATCCTATTAGAACTTCAGCTTGGAAGCCATGATTTGTAGTCTCTTGGAATTCTGGAAGTTTTGCTCTTGCATTAAAAATAGTAACGATCGTGTTTGTGTGTGTTTTAATTATTATTTACTGTATTTTGGCACTGATTCAGGAAAATCCCTTTTGATCCTGGGCTTGTACCTTTGATCTTCAACATCTACCCAGTGTTTGAGGTATTCTTAATTTTCTATCACAAGGTCGGTAGCTTCCAGTGAAACCCGCATGTAGTATTTGTTTAGTTAAACAATAATCAGTGCCTAGGAAAGCTTGCAGTAAGATAAGGATTCAAAAATGTGATAAGGAAGGAAATGGGAGAGGGGACACTAGCCATTCCTTTATCTTCAATCTTTTTGGGTGAATATCAAAACAGAATGACCTTAGTTGTAAAGTAAAGGAATGTACTCATAAAGAGCAGACAAAATCCATCTGTGCAGAGGGCATGCAACCTATCCTATACATATTTCCCCTGCCTGTATGTGCGGCGAGGCCCTCCATTTCATCCAAAACCTGTTCTTTCTTTCGGATAAGTAAACAGTATGCTTGAGACATACTGTTTGCAGACCTGAGGCCGAACAGTAGTTGATCCTTGGGGCCACTTCAGGATTTCAAATTTCAATCTCGGATTCCAGTCCCGGGTGGAATCTCGGGAATCCCGCGCCTAATCTGGTTTTGGCTGGGCTTTCAGGGACCTGACTGCCAGGGATCGCGGCGGCGCGCAGCCGTGAGCGCAGGCCCGGGAGCAGTGGCGCGCTCCCGCTCCTCCCCGCCGGCGTCGCTCGCGTTGCCTGCTCTGACTCAGCTCTTCCGGTCGCGGTCGTCCCCAGTAGTTTCCCACTGCCTTGAAGGTGCCGACGCTGAGAGTCACGGCCCAGCAGTGCAGGAGAGAGTGGCTGCCGGGACCCTCTCCAAGCGGGCTGCGTTCCGACTCACTCGGTGACTCAGCCGCTTCCGCTCCAGGGTCCGCGGAGCTTGGGCCCCGCCCGCTTTCTCAGTGCCCCAGGGAGGCCGCCACGCGCCTGCTTCCACCCCTAGGTGCACTTCTCTAAGGCCGGGAAAGGGAGTGGCAGCTTGATAAATCTAAGCTCCAGTGCTTAGGCCCTGCAAAACTCATTTCTTGAAGAACTTAAGTCTCAACACTGGAAAACATTCCTCACTCCTCTTTGCAGAGAGAGGACTGATTAGTCTCAGACCCGCGTCTTTGGAGCCCGAAGGACCTACCTTGGAAGCTCAGCTCTTCCACTTGCTGTTATGTTACCCCCAGAGAGTCATCAAATCTAGCTAAAGCTCCTTTGCACATAGGCGGAAAAAACGATGATTTCTGTGTCCATTTTAGCGAGACTGGCATGCTCCACACAGCGAAAACTCAACGAATCTCAGCTTTTGTATGATACCTTTTGAAAAGCCTTTCAGATGTATTTCTCTTCTTGGCCTGTGTGACCATTTCGGAATCAGTTATGGACATCTCACTGCAGGGTCACCTCGGCAGCTTCCTAACTGGTTTTGCTACATTCCCATTCAACACTCTCACAGTGACCACGTACATTTTTATGGCACAGTAAGTCATTCAAATCATTCTGCACAAGAGAATTTAATGTCCTACTGTTTTTTTGTTTGAGTGGCACTCCGTCATGGCCTGCTCTTCCAAATGCTCGTGGCTTCCAGTATTTTATGTCTATGCTGCACCCTACATCATGGTATGGAGATTCCTGCCCTCCAGGAGCTCTAGTGGGGGCATGGGCATAAACACATTATCACGTAATTGTAATACTGTGTAATAAGTGCTCTGATCAAAATATAAACAGGAGAGCAACACAGTGAACAGAGGGGGAAGAAGAAAGGCTTCACCGAGGAAGTGACATTGGGAAAGGGTTTGATGAGTGAAGGGGAGGTTACTCTGAAGGACATCCTATCAGGATCAGAGTGTCCTAATTCCTGTAGAACTTGAAGGTCATCGTTGTGCTCTGCCCTGTTGGCTGCTACTGAATGCTTGAAACATCTAACCCCATCCCTTGATTTTCTTGGGTGCAGAGGTAGAGACCCTGGGTTCCATCTCTAGCATCATAAAAACACTCAAACCCCAATGAAACATGGATTGTAGGAAAGAATAATAACACACCCAGCCCTAATGTAAATTATCAAACACACATAGAATCACAATCCATTGGTATAGATACATAAATGTATGCATGTAAAATTATAAGGAGTGGGATGGAATGATACACACCACACTTATGGCAGCACTTGTCACTGGATATTGAAAGGGGAGATGTGATCGACCCACTGAGTGGATATATAGTTGAAGGGGTCTATAATTTTATTTATAATGCTTCACTTCTTTTTAAAATATGGAAGAAGCAAATATGAAACTGTTAAAAGGGGCTGATTTTGGATGGTGGGAATATGTGTGATTGATATTTTATTCATTATACTGTTTTAAAATTTGATTTAGCTGGATATGGTGGCCTGTAACCCCAGTCACTCTGCAGGCTGAGGCAGGAGGATCACAAGCTTGAGGGCAGCCTGGGCAACTCAGCAAGGCCCTAAGCAACTTAGCTAGACCCTGTCTCAAAGTAAATAATAAAAAGGGCTGGATATGTAGTTCAGTTGTAAAGCATCCATGGGTTCAATCACCAGTACTAATTTTTTTAAATTTAAAAATAAACAATTATGGATATTTTTAAAAGCAAATCATGTGTATATGAAGAAAAGTACAGGTAAAGTTTTTTTTTTTTGGAACTGGGGATTGAACTCAGGGGCACTTGGCCACTGAGCCACATCCTCAGCCCTATTTTGTATTTTATTTAGAGACAGGGTCTCACTGAGTTGCTTAGGGCCTCGCTAAGTTGCTGAGGCTGGCTTTGAACTCGCGATCCTCCTGCCTCAGCCTCCCGAGTCGGTTGGATTACAGGCGTGCGCCACCACGCCCGGCCAGGTAAAGTTTTATTGACATTCAAAATGGAGTAGTTATCAAAGGCAGGCTGGAAGAGAGAAAGAGATGAGAAAGGTATTTGAACTGATCCTTCAAGGACCCAGCAGATTAAGACAGCTCAGAAAGGGACTGTGGAGTGGTATCCCAGGCAGAATGAGCAGTATGAAAAAGTCATAAAACCAGGAAACCAAGGGATTCTTGAGTAGTTCTTGGCTTGACCAGAAGACACCTGATGATGAATAACAGGAAACAAGTCTAAAAGGTTGTCATCTCAACCGAAAGGTATCTTCTATGGGAAACCAAAGAATTCATTCTATTCTATAGATAGTGCATTGCCATGAATGGGTTTGGAATTGGTATGACAGAATCAAAACAAGATTAATCTGCACATGAAAAATGAGAGTTTTTAAAAAAATATTTTTAGTTTAGATGGATACAAGATTTTATTTATTTAAATAATCGAATCAGTCAGTGCCTCATCTAGGCAAGCACTTTACTACTGAGCTACAACCCTAGCCCAAAATATGAGAGTTTGAAATAGAAGATTGGAAGTAGGGAAAAAAACTAGGAAGAAATAAATTCTAGTAGAATGAATGTCAGTACCCAGCCCCTTCCCTCTGTGGGTTTCTTTTGTTTTTCTTTTTGGCAATGCTGGGGGATTGAATTTAGGGCCTCATACATGCTAAGCAGGTGTTCTACCATTAAGCTACATGCCTCATGATCTAGGTGCCTTTTTGGGGGGTGCAGGGGTACTAGGGATTGAATTTAGGGGCACTCAACCATTGAGCCACATCCCTAGCCTTATTTTGTATTTTATTTAGAGACAGGGTCTTACAAGTTACTTAGTGCCTCACTGTTACTGAAGCTGGTTTTGAACTCGTGATCCTCCTGCCTCAGCCTCCCGTGCTGCTGTGCCACTGTTTACAGGTATGCGCCACTGAGCCCGGCATCTAGGTGTCCTTTTGACCACATGGAATAGTGTCTGAAATAGTCTTTCCACTCTGGGTTGATGTTTCCCAAACATTTTTCATGTTCCTCCATAGAACTGAGGGTTATAACCCACTCTCCTCAGTTATAGTGGTTCACTGAAGCAGGACTCTAGGGAAAATTGGTGGACCCGAGCAATTTGAATAAGGATCCAGTCATGAGCAGTCATAACTTTCATCTTGTACAAATGCTTTATGTTCAAAGATTTCCACTGCCTAAACTGGCCATGATAATGTACTTCTATAATCCCAATTTTTTAGGAAGTTGAGGTAGGAGCATGAAAAGCATGAGATCATCCTGGGTTGAGACCATATCTCAAAAAAAAAAAAAGAAAGAAAGAAAAAGAAATTAAAAATAGAAAAATAGGTTCCCATAGCCTAAGAATGGAAACCACAGTCCCCATCTGAGATTATGGCATTGGCTTTGCTCCTTCTGCTTTCTTCCACACTGCAGCCATGTTGAGAAATTTTTCATTGCCCAAAGACAGTAGTGCATTTTCTCACTTTTCTTTCTCCTGTGGTGTTCTTTCTCCCAATTTCTATACATCAAAAATTCTGTTACTTGACTGGGGTTGTGGCTCAGTGGTAGAGTGCTCACCTAGCATGTGTGAGCACTGGGTTCCATCCTCAGCACCACATGTAAATAAATAAAATAAAGGTATTATATCCACCTACAACTAACATATATTTTTTAAAAATTCTGTTTATATTGTAGGGCCCAACTGGGCGTGGTGGCATACGCCTGTAATCCCAGTGACTCCGGAGGCTGAGGCAGGAGGATCACGAGTTCAAAGCCAGCCTCAGCAGCTTAGCGAGGCTCTAAGCAACTCAGTGAGACCCTGTCTCTAAATAAAATACAAAATAGGGCTGGGGATGTGGCTCAGTGGTGGAGTGCCCCTGGGTTCAATCCCCAGTACCAAAAAAAAAGAGAGAGGCAGAACATGCTGTCATGTGATAGACCTAGGCTTTATTCCCTTTGGGCTAATCATATAAGGCTTCATGGAAGAAGTGGGATTTGGGTCCCACAATTTTTTTTTTTATTTTTTATTTTTTGGTACTTGGGATTGAACTCAGGGGCACTTGGCCACTGAGCCACATCCCCAGCCCTATTTTGTATTTTATTTAGAGGCAGGGTCTCACTGAGTTGCTTAGAGTCTCGCTAAGCTGCTGAGGCTGGCTTTGAACTCTTGATCCTCCTGCCTCAGCCTCCCAAGTGCTGGGATTACAGGCATGCGCCACCGCGCCCGGCTCTGCCTCTCCCTTTTAGCACTTCTTTCTCCTCTTCTAATCTAGATTTTGAATGACTAGAGGTAGAAACCAAGTTTTGGTTTTAGTTTTTAATCCTTCTAGAATACACTAGCCCCAAAATCTTTGTGGGTCAAGGTGTTTGATATTTTAAATAATTACCATTTATTGAAAGACTTCTGGTTATAGGTACTATAAACATGATATCTATTCCTTACAATAACCCTAGGAAGTAGATAATGCTATTCCCATTTTACAAAAGAAGAAACAGAAGCTCAGGATATTAATTAACATATCCGGTGTACATAATCAGAAAATAGGAGATTTAAGATTCAAATAGTATTTGATAGGCTCCTAAGTTTTTGTGGTATCATTTTTTTTTTTTTTTTTTTTTTTTGGTACCAGGGGTGCTTAACCACTGAGCCACATCCCCAGCCCTTTTTTATTTTTTATTTTGAGACAAGATCTCTCTTAGTTTCTTAGGGCCTTGCTAAGTTTCTGAAGCTGGCTTTGAACTTGCAATCCTCCTGCCTCGGCCTCCCAAACTGCTGGAATTATACACATGTAAGGTGATCATGCTGTTTTCCTTTTCTTTTTTTTTACATGTTGTTTTTTCTTTTTCTTTTTCTTTTTTTTTTTTTTTTTTTTTGGTACTGGGGATTGAACCCAGGGGCACTTACTCCACCACTGAGCAACCTCCCCAGCCCTATTTTGTATTTTATTTAGAGACAGGGTCTTACTGAGTTGCTTAGGGCCTTGCTAAGTTGCTGAGGCTGGCTTTGAACTCTCGATCCTCCTGCCTCAGCCTCCCAAAATGCTGGGATCATGCTGTTTTTCTTAAGGGACAGTAAAACAATACTTTTTGTGTATAGTGCTGGGGATTGAACTCAGGATCTCACATATGCTAGGCAAGTGCTCTGCCACTGAGCTACATACCCAGCCCCATAATACACTATTATTATTATTTTAATATTTTTAATTGTAGATGGACACAATGCCTTTGTTTTGTTTAGTGAGTTTCATGTGGTGCTGAGAATCCAACCTAGTGCCTCACATGTGCTAGGCTCTACCACTGAGCCCCAGCCCCAGCCCTATATTTTTGTTATAGTTTGTCAACTTGCTTTTCTATAGTATCTTTCTTCTCTAGAGTATTACCCATCTGATGAAGAAGAAGGAAATACTAATCAGTCTCTCTTGCCAGCTGTATTAGTTGCATGTAATAGAAATCCAACAATTACTGATTTACACAATAAAAGTAAACATGTTGATTAATGAATCATGGAGTCCACTGGTGATGTTCTAGCTTAAGGATTGGATTAATGTCACAGCAAATACACTTTTCTCTTTCAGTTTTGATTTCCTCGCAATTGACTTTGTTCCCTGGCAGGCTCTATTGTTGTGATGAAAATGATGGCTACCCAACAGCTCCAAGTTATACTCTACCAACTTAGTAACCCCAGTAGGATGCACCTCTCTTTTCTTTTCTTTCCAAAATGATGCTGCAATTTCAGTCCTTGTCCCTGGGCCAGTCCAATAACAAGGACAAAGTTTGAGAAAAAGGAAAAAGTTTTCTTGGTTTGCTGGTAGATGTGAAAATAAAGAGATGCAAGTCTCAGAGGCTATGGTTCTAATTGCCAGAGGCTCTGATTCTAACTGCCAGGGGGAACAGAGGGCTTTTTAAAGGGGGATACAAGGACTGTTCTTCAAGTATCATTATCAGTAATCAAATTAATTGCTCAACTTGTATCCTTGAGAGAGCTGTTGTTCCAGTTTCCAGGTCCAGAATTTCTTTATTTTTGTGGGCAAGTGAGCTGAAGGACAGATAACAAGGCTTAGGTTGTGGTATTGGGGATTGAACCCAGGAATGCTTTTCCACTGAGCTCCATCCCCATCCCCTGTCCTTTTTATTTTTTATTTTGAGACAGTGTCTCACCAAGTTACTTAGGGCCTCATTAAAATTATTGAGGCTGACCTCAAACTTGAGATCTTCCTGCCTCAGCATCTCAAATCACTGGGTTTAGAGGTATGCACCACTACACCTCCAACATAAGACCAATCAGATCAAAGAATAAGACAGAGCTTCTATGATGTGAGACTGAATCATTTGATGAATAATCAGCAATGTCCTCTGCGGAAATCATTCAGAGATAGGGTTAGGGTTTGTGGGGGATTGTATGAAGTCACTTGTGAAACTAAACCAATTTAAACCAGACTGGGAGGTTATATATAGAGTTCTTATGCATGATGATACCTAACACTAAAGTCCTTCTCCTAGGTGGAACTATTAAATATTTAAGTCATTAACCCTTTCTGTAATTTATAATGGAATAAGCAAGATGTTCTCCATGGGATTTACATGGATTCAGCAATAAACAGCCAGCCAGATGACATGGTACCAAAATTCCCTCAAGACTCGGGGATAGATAAGACAAGGGGGAATTGTAACAGAGTCCCTTTAGAATGATAGCCCCAATCTCCCCAGTTTTCCTGATAAATTGTTTTTCTTCCTCATGCTGAGAGTGGAATCTGAAGAAATAGCCCCATACCCTGGGAAGACACCAGCCAAGTGTTGAAACTCTGGAATTGTAACATATTCTCTGACTAGCACTGCCTAACTAAATCTACATATGTGTATTTCTTGCCTTTTGTCCCACCGTACCCCCTTTTCCTCTTACAAAGGCTTTTCATGCCTCTGAGTTCTGTGAAGATGGTGATTTAAAAATCTTCTCTATCTTCCTCGGGGCCTGCTTTGAAAAAACCTGTTTCCCTCCACCAACCTCCGTTTCCTGAATTTTATGGTTGAGTGGCAAGCAGCAGAATCTGAGATTCCAGTAACATTCTTATAGAACATTTAGTGCAATAAACTACATAACCAAGAAGAGTGAAATGGGGCACTTCCAATAACTGCAAAATAAAAGCAGGCTAGGGTCATGCTGACTTTGATAGAACAGACTTTTGGCTATATAGAACTACTCTGTGGTGCAGATGCCCTTCTTCCTTAGTCCCCTTCCCCACCCCCTCACTTCCTCATCCCTTTAACAACAACAGGAACTGAAGAGGCCCAATAAAGTGAAGCCACAGAAGTCTCTGCCCTATATCACACTCACTCTGAAGGTGATCGATTTAGCCAATTACAGCACACAGAGACCAATATCAAAGGCAGGTGATGCACTGCTGATGTGTTTTTGTTAAGACAGGAATGAGGACATGTTGATAGAATCAGCAAGGTGATGACACTCCATTCACCTTTATACTGGTTCTTGTGTCTCAATTCCTGAGAGCTCAGTCCTATTGACAGGAATGTATCACACCTGAGTCCCTTCCCAGCTAACGCAAGTTGTTTGGAGAAGTCATTGTACATCATCCTCTAGGCATAGATGGAAATGGTTTAGACTGGATCTTGACAAGCTATCCCTTTAATTTTAGTCTAATATTTTGGAAATTTAAGAGAAAGGTGCAAAGTAGATGGTAATGGGGCTAGAGAAGCAGGTAAAGAGAGGTTCTTCATGGAAACCTTGGAGTGTGCCAGGGATGAAGAATCCTAAATAGCCTGGCATGGTGATGCATACTTGTAATCCCAGCTACTCAGGAGACTGAGGTAGAAAGACTTCAAGTTTGAGACCATGCTAGACAACTTATTGAGACCCTGTCTCAAAATGAAAAATAATAGCCAGGGTTGTAGCTCAATGGTCCAGCACCCTTGGGTTCAATCCCCAGTACCACACATGGAAAAAAAAACAAACAAAAAAAAACCCAAGTCAGAAACCAAAAACAAACAAACAAACAAACAAACCCCAAAACTCCATACTCATAAAAACTCCAAAGAATTCAGAAATATTAAGTCTAGGGAATAAAAGTCATGTACAGTCCTACCCACCATAGCTAATGGGTATTACCAGTAGAATACCTTAATCATGAATGAAAGGAAATCCTGTTCATACCAAGCAAAGGATTTGAAACATCTTGCAGCCGTTCGTAAAAGGCAATACAAAGCTAAGATTCCCTGAAGAATAAATAATGAAAGATTTCTCAGAGGAGACAATGTACAGAAACAAAATGGGTATGGTAGTGCATGCCTGTAATCCCAGTGATTCAGGAGGCAGTGGTAGGAGGTTTGCAAGTTTGAGGCCAGCCTCAGCAATTTAGTGAGACCCTCAGCAATTTAGCAAGACCCTGTATCAAAATAAAAAATAAAAATGGAGCTGAATGGTAAAGCACCCCTGGGTTCAAGGTTTAATCTCCAGTACCAAAAAAAACCCCAAAAAAAAAAAAAAAAAAAAAAACAACAAATAAGTGGGCAAAAAAGAGCAAGTGTTAAAAGAGCTCCCTAATTCTTCATGATATTTAGTGCTCAGGGGTTCATTTGCCTAGAACTATCCAGGGTCCTTGACTAAGTGAATGGCTAGTGTTTACTCCTGTGGAATAAATGAGCTCTGGCAGTTTACTGTTGGTTAACTTCATATGTTGCAGTTTTCTTTCTTTTTTTGCAGTGCTGGAGATCAAACCAGGGTCTTGCACATGCCAGGAAAGCACTCTACCACTAAGCTTCATCCCCAACCCTGCAGTTTTCTTTTGAAAAGAAAAATAATTATCCTGAGGCCAGAAAGGGTTTTCTGTTCTTAACAGGCCTCTTAATATGGTCAGTGACAAGAGAATAATTCAGTATTTTTATGCCTATTTGTACCTATCAGATTGGGATAATAATACCTGTTTGTCTTCTCAGGGAGGTAATGAGGAAATTGAGCAATTTCTTCCTGGTCACTGGGTTTTAAAATCATAGAAAAAAAAATCTAGGCTTTTCTAAAGGGAAGAATTATCCTGTCTAGACAATTCTCAAGAGATTTTCCTTAGAAAGAAAGCCATTCCTGGATTCCATCTGGGATTTAGCAACTTTCACTGTAAGAAGTTCTTAACTCTTTCAATCGTATATTCTAGAAACCCAACCAAACAACCTTAGGTGAAAAGGGTTAGATTATTGTTTCATCCCTTGAAAGCCTGGCAAAGGTGGTGTGGCCTTCAGGGACACCAGCTCCAAAGATGGAAAGTTGTCAGAACTTGCCCTGTCCATCATCTCTTCTCCTGTTTATGTTCTTGTTGGCAACCTCATTTTCTCCTCCTATTCTATAGCTTTTGTAATTAGTCAGGAACAAGGTATCTAGGTGGTCTCGTTTCCATACCAACAGCTCTGAAATCATAGGTGAAAAGGTCCTTTTCCACTTGGTCCAGTCAGGTAAACCCTTGGAAAAGACTCACATTACTGAAACATGGGCCCTCTGCCTCTCCTTGCCCCTGGCACTGGGGTCAGGGCATAAGATGGTATGATGTGCCCCCCACTATCTGATTCTGTGACCAGAATTAAAGGGTCATGCTCAGAGGACAGATATTTCATTTTGGTATAATCCAAGTTCATCAAAATGCAACTATTTTATTCTTTTATTTTTTTAAATATATTTGTTGATAGACCTGTATTTTATTCATTTATTTTTTTGTGGTGCTGAGGATGAAACCCAGTGCCTCACACATGTTAAGCAAGCACTGTACCACTGAACCATAACCCCAGCCTCAACTATATGATTCTTTGCTGTTTATTTTTAAAGTTGTTTAACAGAAACCACAAATGAATTATTGTTTCTTTATATATTTGTGTGTGTGTGTGTGTGTGTGTGTATTCTAGTTGTAGGTGGACACAATACCTTTATTTTATTTTTATGTGGTGCTGAGGATAGAACCCAGGGCCTCATGTGTGCTAGATGAGTGTGCTACCACTGAACCTCAACCTGAGCCCTATTGTTTCTTTATTGTATTTATTTTCTTTGACATTTAAAATTAAATGCAGAGCCTGGGGTTGTGGCTCAGTGGTAGAGCACTTGGCTATCATGTGTGAGGCACTGGGTTTGATCCTCAGCACCACCTAAGAATAAAGTTACTGTGTCCATCTGTAACTAAAAAATATTTTAAAAAATTAAATCCAAAAGGAGCCCTCAAGCACTGTGTTAGTATAAGTTGAAACATATATTGCCTAAAAAGTATCAAATTAATACATTTCATGATTAAACAGAATATATGTGATGAGCATGTTCTCCTTTGAGAGTCATAGAGACTCTAAAATAAGACATACAGGTATTTTTTTTTACTGAGGAAATTATTTTTCAGTATTTATTATTTATCTAATCACATTCCATCCTCTGTCCTCTCCCATTTTTTCTCAATTTTTTTGAAACAATATGGACATTTTATTGCTATTGCTATTATTATTGTTATTCATACTGGAGATTGAATCCAGGAACACCACTGAACTATATCCCCAGTCCTTTTTATTTCTAATTATGAGACACTGTCTTGCTAAGTTGCCCAGGCTAGCCTCAAATTTGCGATCCTTTTGTCTCAGACTTACTTCCACGTTGCTAGGATTATAGGATATACCACTGCACCTGGCTATATGGACATTTTTTAAAAAGGAATAGTTTGACATTATTATATGTAAAAGAATTAACAGTAATTCTTAATATCATCTATTGCTTCGGCTACAATCAAATTTTGCTGATTGTTTCAACGATGTCTTTTCACAATTGATTTGTTCAAATAAGGATCCAGAAAATGTTTACACATTGCATGTTGATATTACAGCTCATTATGGTTTGGATATGAGGGGTCACCTAAAAGCTCCTGTGTTAATGCAGGAATATTCAGAGGTCAAATGACTAGATTATGAGAGCTGTAACCTAATCCTGTAAACCCTTCTTTGTTCGAATGAACTGATTAGGTGGTAACTCTAGGCAGGATGGGACATAGCTAGAGGAGGTAGGTCGCTGAATGAATGTCTTGGAAGGGTTCATCTTCCCTGAACCGACACCTGCTTCCTGATTGCCATGAATGGATCAGTTCTCCTCTGCCATGTCCTTTTCCATGATATTCTATTTCATCTTGGACACAGAGCAATGGACTTAGCTGAATATGGACTGAATCTTTGGATCCTATGAGCCAAAATAATGTTTTCCTCCCCTAAACTGGTCACAGTGATGCAAAGCCAACCAACATATAAATTGGTAGAGAGGTGGGGTCATTGTTGTTACCAATGTGATCATGTGGTTCAGAAGTTTTTGGAAATGGTTTGTGGGAGAGTTTTGGAAAAATTCAGAGATGTAGGATGAATAAGCCTTAGAATGTTAAAATCTTAATGGGTGATTCTGGTGGGAGCTCAGACATCAGAATGCTAATAGGAATGCTGACTGCACTTGTGACATTTTGGAGAAATGAATACTCTATTGGGAATTGGATTAGAGGTCACCCATGGTACATTCTGGCACATGTCTACATGTTTTCCATGTCCTAAGACTTTGTGTAAGGCTAAATTTAAAGGTGATAGACTGGGCTGGGATTGTGGCTCAGTGGTAGCATGCTTGCCTAGCACATGTGAGGATCTGGGTTCAATCTTCAGCAACACATAAAAATAAAGGTATTGTGTCCACCAACTTTAAAAAAAAAAGGAAAAAAAGAGGTGATGGGCTAATTAATCTGACAGAGGAAATTTTAAGACAGCACAGCATTCAGTCAGTGGCATGGATTTTGCTGGAGATTGGTAGCCAGGTTTATATGAAAATTTGGAAAAAAAAGCAGGCTGAGAGATTTTTTAAAACATAGTTTGGCCAGAAAAGTGCATGTAAAACTGGGGCCAAGGAAACTATGGTGTTAAAGAGATTATAGTTACTAAGGAGATGCTAAGTACTTTGTAGAGAGACAATAGGTTTGAGGGCATCTTGGGAATTTGCAAGACCATACCCATTGCAGGGTTAAGGACATGGAGGGGAAAATTTCTTTGGGAAAATATCATGGGATAACATGCTTGCATAGGGAGGCCCAGGAAGTTATTTCACTGTGCTTGGCCATGCAGCCTATAAGAAGCTTCTATCACTGTAATTCCATGAGACTCAGAAGCTAGTGGAAGACCTTGGTGTCATCCATGTGGTGCTGGATATGCAGAAATGAAAAATGCTTGAATTTAGAGGTCATAGACTTCCAGTGAGATTTCAAAGAAAGGCCTAGGAGGCTAGATAAAAGGTAGCAGGGTTAGAGTTCCTGCAGGCTGTCCCTGAAAGGATGATGCGTGAAGTGAAATCAAAGCTGTAATGGAGATCCCATAAATTAAGAAATGCCAATAACATGGGCTGTCTGCCAAGAAAAGATGTTGGCTGCAGAGACAACCAGGCTGAAAAAGAGCCCATATACACTGCAACCTGTAAGGCCAAAGGGGCACTACTGCTCAAGCCCTTTGGAAGAAATCTCTCACCACCATGTGTCCTGGATACTGTACACAGTTACAGGAACTGTTTGACTGAATTTTGGTCTTGTTAAATCCCATCTTTTGTTTCTATGCCCCTATTCCTGTATTTGGAAAGGGGAGAGTTTATTTTTTAAAAAAATATTTAGTTGGAGATGGACATAATATACATCTATTTTATTTATTTATTTATTTATTTATTTATTTATTTTTTGCGGTGCTGGGGATTGAACCCAGGGCCTTGTGCTTGCAAGGCAAGCACTTTACCAACTGAGTTATATCCCCAGCCCACATCTATTTTATTTATTTATTTTTGTGTGGTGCTGAGGATCAAATTCAGTGCCTCACATGTGCTAGGCAAGTGCTCTACCACTGAGCTACAACTCCAGCCCATGGAAAGGAAAAGTTTACTCTGTTAGCACTGTATATTGGAAATGTATAGCTTGCTTTCAATCTTTACAAGGACTCGCAGCCAAGAGTTGCCTTGAATCTCAGAAGAGACTTTGCACTTGGACTTTGGGCAATGTTGGGATTGTTAAGACGATGGGACTCTTGGAGAGGAACTAAATGTATTTTGCATTGGGAGATGGACATGATCTTTTGGGTATCGGGGCAGAATGTTATGGTGTGGATATAAAGTATCCCTCAAAAACTCCTACGTTAGTTCAGGAATACTCAGAGGTGAAATGATTAGGTTATGAAAACTGTACCCAAATCCGTGGGTCATTGGATGTGTACCCTGGAAGGGTTCATCTTTCTTTAACTCACCCCCTTTTCTTGGTTGTCATGAATGGAATATTTCTCCTTCAGGATGACCTGGAACTTGTGATCCTCCTGTCTCAGTCTCTGAAGTTGCTGGGATTACAGGTATGCACCACCACATCTGGCCTTGAATCTCCTTGAATCTCTTCTCCCCTGAATCCATGATCCCCCTCCGTGGAGTCTCCTCTACTTCTCCAACAGCTTATTCTCATTATCCTTCACCCTTTTCTTTTCTCTAACTATCCTGTACAGGTTTCTCTGTCTTCACAATCTTCACATTTTGTTCTACCTTAGTTACTGAATAACTATCTACTCTGATAGTTTTTTTCTCTCTCACAGGTTGATGACTTCCTTTTTATTATAGCCGTAGAGTTGGCTGATCTTTAGACCCTAACTTTTACTTTTCTAGTGACTATCCCCATCTAGATAATCTGCAAACATATCCCAAACAGAACTTCTGTTTTCCCTAATCTAGCCTCAAATTGCTTTTGTAGCCTCAACCACCAGTTCCTCCTGACTGAACTTCTTTTCATACCCAATCCTAGTCTTCTGCAGAGTCCTGCAGCCTTCATTTCCTAATGCCTCCTCTCCTACCCTGGGCTCCTTTTCTCTGTGGCCTCTTCTTTCTGCTCTCGCCCAATTCTCTGCTTCTTTCCTAAATCCTGCCCTGTCCCAATATTCAGCCTCCTCCTCTCAGCTTTGTTGAATCCCTCTTTCCCAGGACATATGTATCATGCCTTTTTACACCTCCATGGTTTGTTCATGGTATCCTGCTCCCTGGAATGCTGTTTTCCCATCCTTTCTCCCCATCTATACTATTTGTGTTTTCAAAATCCAAATTCCTCCATGAAGCCTCCCTGAAGGTCCTGACATACACCGTGAACACCAAACTTTCACTCCTTTTGGTTTCCATAGCACCACTAGAACAAATACTACAACCTGACTTGAATTATTGTTAATTATGTATTTTTCTTCCTTTCTTGGTAGAGTATGATTTATCTTGAGACAAAGACCTATCACAACAATTCAGGTACTCAATAATATTTGTTGAGTTGAACTATTAAAAAATATAATACAGAGATCTTGGACAAGAGGCAATGTAGTTAAGTTCTTATTCGGGAGAACTGTTTTCTGATATAAACTCCTCATTGTTAAAAAATGGAATGAGGAGTGGGCAACAGCAGAGAAGCAAATGCTCTCTTGACTTTTTGGTAGATGATCAATTTGGCCTTTTCCCTAAAACCCCAGTGGGTCTTATCTTTAAAATTTCCCCTTTTAATATACTAAGAGTTCAAAAGCCGGGCGTGGTGGTGCACGCCTGTAATCCAAGCGACTTGGGAGGCTGAGTCAGGAGGATCATGAGTTCAAGGCCAGCCTCAGCAACTTAGCGAGGCCCTAAGCAACTCAGTGAGACCCTGGCTCTAAATAAAATACAAAATAGGGCTGGGGATGTGGCTCAGTGGCCGAGTGTCCC
>JAJEJO010000196.1:281641-293951 GCA_020662805.1 Glaucomys volans | reverse complement strand
ATACTAAGAGTTCTTTTTTTAAAAATATTTTTATTAGTTGTTGATGAAACTTTATTTACTTATTTATATGTGGTGCTGAGAATTGAACCCAGTGCCTCACACATGCTAGGCAAGCACTCTACCACTGAGCCACAACCCCAGCCCATACTAGGAGTTCTTGAAATTTATATCCTGAAAGATTTTATTCTTGAAACAAATGGAAAAGAGGGCTTGAAATGATGTACTATGTGGTCTGGATATGTGATGGGACCCTTGTCTCTGGGCGACTGGCTTACTAAGCAATCTCATGCCAGGGACAAAGGGCAGATGAGCATATTGGTTAGGAGCCTGACTCTGGGGTAGAATTGCCCAGGCTCAAATGAGACAAATCAACTTCTCTATGCCTCTATTCCTTCCTGTGTTCAGTGGAGACTGTAATGGACCTAACTTACAGGGTTATTACTGTGAAGATAAGATGGGTTAATATATGATCCAAGGACTCCACTTCTTCAGGTTCCATACCCACCACCTGGAGATTGAAAATATTTGAAAAACAAACAAATGAATAAAAACTGCATTTAAAAAATATTTTTGAGTTGTTAATGGACCTTTATTTTTATTTAGTTAGTTATATGTGGTGCTGAGGATAGAACCCAGTGCCTCACATATGCCAAGCAAGTGCTTGACCACTGAGCCACAACCCCAGCCCCTAAAAACTGCATTTGTAATGAATATGTATAGACTTTTTTCTCTCATCATTATTCCCTAAACAATACAGTACAATTACTACATAACAAGTAAACCATATTGGGTACTATAAATAATCTGTAGATGATTAAAGTACATGGTAGGATGTGCGTAGGTTATGTGTATCATTTTAGTTGTTTATCCGTATATTTATTTATTTTTGCAGTGCTGGGGATGGAACCCAGAACTTCTTGCATGCTAGACAAGCTTGCTACCAGTGAACTACATCCTCAACCCCTATGTCATTTTATATAAGATTCTTGTGTGGGGTTTTTTTCCTTCTTATTTTGGTACTAGGGATTGAACCCAGGGGCACTTTCCCACTGAGCTATACCCCCAGCCCTTTTATTATTTTTTATTTTAAAACAGGGTCTTAGACTGGGGATAGTGCTCAGTTGGTAGAGCGTTTGCCTCTCAAGCACAAAGCCCTGGATTCAATCCCCAGCACCACAAAACAAAAAAACAAAAACAGCATGTTGCTAAATTGCGTAGGGCCTCACAAAATTGTTGAGGATGGCCTTGAACTTGCAATCCTTCCATCTCAACCTCCCAAGTGCTGGAATTACAGGCATGGGCCACCACCCAGCTCTATATAAGATTCTTGAAGCCCTTCATGGTGTCTCAGGCCTGCAATTTCAATACTCAGGAGGATAAGGTAGGAATATCTCAAGTTCCTGGCCAACCTGAGTAACTTAGAGAGCCTCTCCCTGTCTCAAAATAAAAATAAAAGGACTGGGTATGTAGCTCAATGGTAGCACACTCCTGGGTTTCAATCCTCAGTACCAAAGTTAAAAAAAAAAACAAAACCTCTTAGGCATTTGCAGAATGCTGGAACCAATTTCCTGCAAGTATAAGGAAAGATGTATATAAAGTTCTTGAACAG
This sequence comes from Glaucomys volans, assembly GCA_020662805.1. Taxonomy (NCBI): domain Eukaryota; kingdom Metazoa; phylum Chordata; class Mammalia; order Rodentia; family Sciuridae; genus Glaucomys; species Glaucomys volans. The sequence goes on along the minus strand of JAJEJO010000196.1, from coordinate 292,342 downwards.
GGCTGGGGATATAGCTCTGCTGGTAGAGTGCCTGCCAAAAAAAAAAAAAAAAAAGAAAGAAAGTTCTTGAACAGACCAAACACACAGCAAATACTCAGGAATTATTTATTAAATGTTTTATGCTATTGTTTTTCATTTGTTTGTTTTTTGGTACTAGAGATTAAAACCCAAGGTGCTAGCCTGGCATGGTGGCTGCATGCCTATAATCTCGGTGGCTTGGGAGGCTAAGGTGGGATGTTCATGTCTGAGGTCAGCCTGAGCAACTTAGTGAGACACTGTCTGAAAATAAAAAATAAAAAGGCTTGGAAACGTAGCTCAGTAGTAAAGTGCCCTGGGTTTAATTCCTAGTACTGGAAAAAGAAAGAAAGAAAGAAAAAAGGAAAGAAAATCAATCAATCAGCCCATCAATCCAGGGTGCTTTACCACTGACATATATTCCAAGCCTTTTTGATTTCTTAAATTTTATTTTGAGACAGGATCTCACTAAGTTGCTGAGGCTGGTCTCATACTTGTGATCCTCCTGCCTCATCCTCCCAAATTGCTGAGATTATAGGCATGTGCCACCACATCCAGCTTAGTGTTATTTTTGACTATCAAGTATGCTATGACAAATCACTCTCTTTGTTCTTTAGCTATCCAGGGCAGATTCTACTACTTGACTGCTAAAACTCAGTTCATTTTGGTTTAAAACATCAACTTCACAATTGGATCAAAGTGCTTAGCTTCTCCAATACAAGCTAGTATGATGACAATAGGAAACTGGTTGACTTTTTCAGTCTTCCTCCTACTCTTGTGCCCTAGAGGACATGTGGAGGATAGGTCATACTCTGGAACACCTTGTCTCCTTCCCTGTTCTCCAAATAAGTCAGGGAAGGAGATGAGGCAGTCAGAGAACTTTTCTCTAGCAGCTAGTTGCCTATTGTAGGGGAGACATCCCTGATACATACCACTCTGGTACAGTTTGTTCTGCTGCTGCTGCTGGTCTCTAATAAAGTGGTACCCTCCAAGGAATGAGTGTACACTGTTCATTTTAACCCAGTTATATCCTTAGCATTAGATTACTGTAGTACAATCCATGCTGGAGAAGAGACAGGCATGATGCTTGTTTTTTGTTATTGTTCTGAAGAGCAGGAACAGTTTACAATCAGAACACTTTTACTTCCCACAGTGCCTGCTGAATTGTCTCTCCCAGGAAGGATGTGTGACAGACTTCAGTGCGTCTGAAGTAGGTTGGAGAGCAGAAGGCTAGATGATACTCCAAAGGTTTCTGGATTTTAAGTACTTTAAAGAGCAATAACCCCAAAGAATATGTATCGAATATCTACTAAGGCTTGTATCTACTCAGTGTGATAAGAATTGTTATTCAGTTCAATTTTACAGATGAGGAAAGTGAAGTAAGAGTTAAATCATTTGCCAAGGTTAGAGGTCAATAAGAAATCAAGCTAAGGTTTGAAGTCAGGCTTTCTATGTCCAGTGCTCTTTCTGCCTATCCCAAAAGGATGGCAAGGAGGTAGAAACAAGCTGCTTATTTTTCTATTAATTCTTTTAAACAATAGACTCCCACAAACCCCATCCACATACATGTCTGATTGCATCTCATTGATTTGATCTGTTTTAACTGGCCACTACAAAGGATGTGGGAAAATCAAGCTTTCCATTAACTTTTTTTGTTTGTTTTAGAGAGAATTCTACATTAACAAAACTGCAAAACTAATTTTATAATAGATAATTAGTTCTATGTCCTGAATTAAATTCTGGGAAAACAAAATATAAATCTTTGCTCATGAGTGACAGAATCTCATATCAAACCAACATAAGCCCCAGAAAGGTGATCTGTTGGCTCATCTAAACAAACTCTGGAAGGGGCAGAAGTGAAACTGCCTTTAGAAATCCTGGAACCTGGGACTCAAAGATCTTTGGAACCCTCTTAGTACCTTTTATACCCAAGTCCCTCTCTTAAGGCATTAGGAACTGAAAGAACTTAAAAAGAGCCTTTCTTTTTCAGGACCAATTTTTTTTTTTTTAAATCAGGGGAAAGTAATTGGATTAACTTCTTCTAATGTCACATGCCTGTCTTTAGACCAGGGCTTATATTCAACCAGTGTGGTTAAGTATAACTATCTATCCAGTGTCTACTCTGATTATTTAGAAACTTTGACCCGCTGATTGTTGAATATTTTTGAGTTCTCACCATTCCTTTGAACCAATCACTCTGGTCAAAGGAAGACATTCCATGATTGGGAGGAGGCAATGGGATAGGTCTGTTGATACAGAAAGGAAGAAAAGGATGCTAAGCAGACAAAAAACTGCAGCCTTTAAGCATAATATGTAAATAAGTATGTATGTTTACATATAACTTCCCAACTTTTTATTTTGAAAAAAAAATTTTTTTTTGAACCAGGGATTGAACTCAGGGACACTTGGTCACTGAGCCACATCCCCAGCCCTATTTTGTATTTTATTTAGAGATAGGGTCTCACTGAGTTGCTCAGGGCTTCGCTAAGTTGCTGAGGCTGGCTTTGAACTCGCGATCCTCCTGACTCAGCCTCCCAAGTTGCTTGGATTACAGGCGTGCGCCACCACGCCCGGCCCCCATATGCTTTTTATCTAGAGTGCCTAATTGCTAACTTTCCCCCATTTACTATTTACCTTCTCTTTCTTCTGCTCCCTACACACACACACACACACACACACACACACACACACTATTGGCTGAACCACTTTAGGGTAAATAATGTAATACTTTACCCCTAAATTCTTCAGGATGTATCTCTTCAGAATAAGGATGAATAAATATGATTGCCATACTAAAGAAATTTAGTATTCATACAATGCTATTATCTATCATCTAATATACAATCTGTACTAAAATGTCCCCACTTGTCCCAATGACATCTTACAGCTCCAGGGTTTTTTCTTTGTTAATTCCAATCCAGAACTGAATCAAGGGTTCCATATGTCAAGTGGTAAATAGTTGCCATATTCCTTTTTTTTTTTTTTTTTTTTTTTTTTCTTTTTTTTTTAATACTGGGATTGGTTGAGGGGCAGGTGGGGACAGGCACTGGGGATTAAACCCGGAGTACTTTACCAATGACCTACATTGCAGCTCTTTTCATTTTTTTAAAATTTGGACAGGGTCTCAATAAGTTGCTTATGGCCTTGTTAAATTGTTGAGACTGATCTTGAACTTGCTATTCTTTTGCCTTGACCTCCTGAGTTGCTGGGATTTCATGCCTGTGCCACCGCACCTGGCTGGTACTGGGGATGGAACCCAGTAGCTCTGTCATTGAGCTACATTCCTGGTCCTTTTTGTTTTTTATTTTGAGACAGGGTATTGCTAAATTGCTGGGGCTGACCTCTAATTTGGTGATCTGCCTGCCTCTCCCTCCCAAATTGAGATCACAGGCATGTGTCACTGTACTTGGCTGTCATATTTCTTTAGTATGCTTGAATTTAGAAAAATTTCTAATCCTTTTCTTTCTTTTCTTTTTTTTTTCTTCTTCTCTTCTTTCTTTCTCTCTCTGGGGTGCTGGGGATCAAACTGGAGCATTCTTCATGCTAAACACACTTTCTACCACTGAGCTATACCCCAAATCCCTGTTTTTTGTTTTGTTTTGTTTTTGTTTTTGGGTTTTTTGGTTTTTGGTTTTGACATAGAATCGTTAACATTTTTTGAAGTCTGGGCCAGTTTGCACAAAGTTCCCCTTGATTGGGATTTGTTGAATTTTTTCCTCATGATTAGATTAAGGTTGTGCATCTGGGGACAGGAGTACTAGATGAGGGCTGTTGTGTTCTCAATGCAGTGTTTCACAAAATATCACTTTGTCTCATTTTTGGTAATAAGTTTGATCCCTTGGTTAAGGTAGTTTATCTACTAGTTTTCTCCATTATAAAGGAATCTAATTTTTTAAAATTTTAGTTGCAGATGAACACAATATTTTTATTTGTTTTATTTTTATGTGGTGCTGAGGATCGAACCCAGTGCCTCACGCATGCTAGGCAAGCACTCTACCACTGAGGTACAACCCCAGCCCATGAAGGAATCACCTTGTTTGTAATGAATAGGTAATGTGTGGGGTGATACTTATATATACCTGACAATTCTTTAAAGTGCATTTTCTAAAATGGACAAGTTGACTTTTCTAGCAGAATTTGGGTGAAGGGAGTGAGATGCCTATAGCACAAAACTTAAGAGATGTGCTCACTCTCTGGTTTGCCCCTAGGTACCTTGCTCCCTTCATCTAGTCTTAGAAATTACTCCCCGACCCAAGCTGGATGTGGTGGTGCTTGCCTGTAATTCCAGCAGCTCAGAAAGCTGAGGCAGGAGGATGCAAGTTTGATACCAGCCTCAGTGATTTACTGAGGTGTTAAGCAGCTTAGCAAGACCCAGTCTCAAAAGTAGAAAAAAGGTGGGGGGTGGGGTGCTGTGGATATGGCTCACTGGTAAAGTGCCCCTGGGTTCAATCCCTGCTACAAAGAAAAAAAAAAAAAGGAAAGAAAGAAAAAGAAACTACTTCTTCACAATCCCCACAGTGCTGGGAGGGATAGAACCCAAGGCCTTGCACATGCTAGACAAGCACACTAGCACTGAACTATATCCCTATCCCATGCTGTGGTCTTTAATCTGGATAAAAGAATATGTTTTTACTTATTTTTTTAGATCCTTAAATAAATGCTTTGTTTAAAACAACATTTTGTAAAGTACATGGAATACAAATATGTAGATTTGAAGGTCTGTTGCTTCAATAAAGTTAACTATGAAGGAATCCTCCCTAAGTCACTCTTCTATGCTCAGTACATCAATTTATTGATAACTAAATGTTTTCTGAAGTAAAACAGAAAACAACCACTTTTCTTTCTTTATGTATGTTTCTAAAGAAAGATCTTGCTGTAGACTTTCTTATTTTGTGGTAAATGGCTTTGAACCATGCTTCAAAGCAATAAAAATAGTTTTCATATGATTATGTTTTTGGAAGTCTGGCGCAAAATGTGATTTCACTTAGAGAGTTGGTGTGACAGTTGTAAATTGCCACATTTCAGCTCAGTGCTTCAATATTGTATTTTCAGTATGACTGAGTCTCTCGCTTCTGGCTTTGCTTTTTCCACAGAGAAGCTGGCAGTCAAACAAATCCCCTCAGACACTCTCACAAAGAGATGTTGACAGATCATGGTCTCTCAGATGTCCAAACTGGGTAGCAGCCCATCCAGACATGCTGGGCACAAGCATGAATATCTGCCTATGTCTGTTGTCCTGTGGGAGGGTCTCCTCATGCCATTTGGCTAGCAGTCAAAAGGCTGAGAGAGTCCTTGGGGACTAGAGTTCTACCCTGGGAAATGCATGACTTGGTAGAAGGGCATTGGGCCCATTCAATAGGGCAAGAAATCCTATTCAAGGAAGTCAGAAATTTTGGAGTAGACTGGAGAATCAAATTCCTCTTCACCATTATGTTGACCATTGTGCTAGTGCTCAATAGATAACTGGCAGAGTATTCATGAAGCTCCTGGGTACTTGACAGGTATAAATGAATGCCTAACCCAAGGAACTCACACTAACTTTTTTGGAGAAATAGACTATAGCTGTTGACTTTTTTCTTTCTTTTTTAAAGCCTATTTAGCCACCCCACCCTAACCCCAACACTACTTTCAACTCATCCAATGAATTTTTAAAATAGTTTTTATCAAGTACTTCTACCTATGCCAACCACTGTGCTTTGCTTAAGATACACAGAAATAAACAAGACAAATTGTTCTCAGTTTAATATTGCACACAAAAACGTTATAATGGTTATCTTGAAGGTGTAGAACTAGATGGAGAAATGGATAGGGATTCTTAATTTTTACTTTTCTAAAAAATATATATTTTTAGTTGTGTATGGACATAATGCCTTTACTTTATTTATTTTTATGTGGTGCTAAGGATTGAACCCAGTGCCTCATATGCAAGTGCTCTTCCACTGAGCTATAACCCCAGTCCTTTAATTTTTACTTTTTTTTTTTTTTTTTTGAAACCAGGGATTGAACTCAGGGACACTTGGCCACTGAGCCACATCCCTATTTTGTATTTTATTTAGAGACAGGGTCTCACTGAGTTGCTTAGGGCCTCGCTAAGTTGCTGAGGCTGGCTTTGAACTCGCGATCCTCCTGACTCAGCCTCCCAAGTCGCTTGGATTACAGGCATGCGCCACCACGCCCGGCTTTTACTTTTTTGAACTTTACTTTTTGGACAATAATATTTTTAGTAATTCCACAAAATCTTTTGGGTAATTTTTCATGTCAGACACTCTTCAGAGGTTTGAGAAGACAGTGGTCAGTGAAGCAGAATAAGTCCTCCGTCTTCATGGAGCTTACATTCTGATCTGAAAGGCATGATAAAACAAATAAATCCATAAAATACCATAAAATATAATAAGGATTGATGATGTATCTGGTAAAAAAAAATAAAAATATAACTATTCTTTTGAAAAGGTTATCATATTCTTTGTTCTGATAATCTGACTCTTGAGAGACCAGGACTTTTTACTGTCCTGGGCAAATAGCAGCACACAGAGAAATGATCCAGAGGGCCAAGCCTCAAAGTCTGAACAATTTGGACTCTTGTCCAACCTTCTCTCCACCCAGCACAAATGAAAAGGCAGTCAAAGCTGTCTGCATTCTTTTGGCACACAAGTGATGTCAATCTAGAGAATCTGGCCTGGCTGGTTGCCCTTGACTGGAGCCCAGGCCTTTCTCTTTGCAGTTTGGGGACAGAATTCACTGCTGTGCCAGTATCCGAAGGTGCCAACTCTGCCTACCATGCATCAATAGCCTACTTCTGTGCAGTTTCACCAGTTAGTTTCCAGGGATCTGATCCCACTGGCTTCTGATCTGCCTTGTCTGACAGCTGCCTGAACACTGGAGACTTAAAAATTAGTTCTAAATGCCTGACTTGGGTCACCACATTTTGATCTATTTTTAGGACAACATCCTCCCTCTTTGATTCCTTGAGAAACCTCTTTTCTTTTTTCCTTTTGTGTTGAGTGTTTTTGAGGTCTTTCTATCCCAAGATGGCAAAGATATTTTCCTCTAGAAGAATCATTATTTTTAACTATTACATTTAGAGCTATGATCTATCTCGAATTAATTTTCCACTAATGATGTGAAGTAGGGGTTGTGATTCCTTTTCTTCTTTTTGGATATCCAGTTGTTCAAGCATCATTTTTTTTTGTTTTGTTTTGTTTTTTACTGGGGATTGAACCAGGGGCACTCCACCACTGAGCCACATCCCCAGTCCTATTTTGTATTTTATTTAGAGACAGGGTCTCACTGAGTTGCTTAGGGCCTCGCTAAGTTGCTGAGGCTGGCTTTGAACTCGTGATCCTCCTGCCTCAGCCTCCCAAGTGCTGGGATTACAGGCATGCGCCAACGCGCCAGGCTTCAAGCATCATTTGTTGAAAAGACTTTCCCATCTGGGAAAATTAAACTGGACCTTTTGTTTTTTTTAACAAAGATTGAACTAAATTTGCATTCTTAAGTTAAATACCAGTTGGCCATGATGTAAATTATATGTGTATTGTTTGATATGCTAATATGTAGTTTAAAATATTTTGTATTTGTGAGAAATGTGGGTCCATATTTTCTTTTCTCGTAGTGTCTTTATTTGCATTTGGTATCAAGGCAATGTTGGACTCAAAGAGTTTGTGTTAAAAAATATATAGAGAGAGCTGGAGTTGTGACTCAGTGGTAGAACGCTTGCCTGACACGTGTGAGGCACTGGGTTCTATCCTCAGCACCACATAAAAAAATAAAGATCTAAAAAATATATATATGTGCATATATATGTATATATGAATGTATGTATATGTACACACATATATTTGGTGGTAGGAATTGAATTCAGGGCCTCTAACATACTAAGCATATACTCTAAGACTGAGCTATATCCCCATAAATAAATATTAGCTAATTCACAGGTGAAGTCATTTGGGCCCAGTAATTTTTTTATGGAAAGCATTTTAAAATAAAATTTCTTTAATAAACATAGGTTTACTTAGAAACTTTATCCTTTTTAGTTTTAGTACTTCTGTCTTTTAAGGAATGAATATTTTATTTTTATTGAGATTTAATTCACATACTAAAATATTCACAATTTTTAAATGTAAATTCAGTGATTTTCGGTATATTAACAAAATTGTTCTACCATCACCACTATCCAATTCAAGAGTATTTTCATCACCCCCAAAATGAATCTCTGTATCAATTAATCATTTTCCATTCACCCCATCATCCAATCTCTGGCAATTAGTAACTAACTTTCTTGTAGATTTCTTATTCTAGACAACTCATCTTGATGGAATCATATAATTTGTCAACTTTTGATTCTAACTTCCTTCACTTAGTTTACTGTTTTTGAGTTTCATCCACGTTGTAGCATCTATCATATTTATTCATGTTTATGACTGAATAATATTCCAATATGTAAACATACCACATTTTTTCATCCACTCATCATTCATGCACAACTTGGTTGTTTTCACTTTTTTGCTATTGTGATTAATGTTGATGATTAGTGTGCAAATTTCTGTATGGAGATATGTTTTTATTTCTCTAGGGTTTATACTTGGAAATCAAACTGCTGGGCCATATGATAATTCTATGATTAACCTCTTGAGGAATTGCAAGTTTTTAAAAGCAGTTACACCATTTAAAATTCCCACCAGCCCTAGGCATGTTGATGCACACCTGTAATCCCAGCGACTTGAGAGGCTGAGGCAGGAGGATCACAAGTACAAACAGCCTCAGCAACTTAGCTAGGTCCTGTCTCAAAAATAAATAAATAAATAAATAAACAAGTAAATAAATGACAGGGGTTACGTGCTCCGGGGTTCAATCCCCAGTACTTAAAAAAAAAAAAATCTTACCAGCGATGTGTGAGTTTACAATTCCACTGTCTCTGTCAAAAAATGTTTTGTCCATTTTCTCAATTTCAACTATCCCAGTGGGTGTGAAATGACATCTTATTTTTTAAAACCTTTATTTTATTTATTTATTTTTATGTAATGCTGAGGATTGAACCCAGTGCCTCACACAACTAGGCAAATGCTCTACCACTAAGCTACAATCCCAGGCCTCTCATTTGCTGTTGTTGCTTTTTTTTTTTTTTTTTGGAAGCAGAAAAGAGATCTGTTTATTCAAGTATATGTCACTCACAAAACGACTGGGAGAATTGGAGAGACCTAGACTTGAAATTAAGCTTCCAAGCACAGCCATCCCCCACTAATGATGCCTGCACAGCAGTGTTTGAACACCAAATGCCAGCAGCTCACTCTCCCAGACACCAATGTCACATCTCAACCTGGCCACCTCCTGGCCACTGCTGCCATGTTGGGGAGCTCTGTTACCACTATTGCTATGAAAACATACCTTCTACAGCCTCATCACAGACCTGGCCTGGGAATTTGCAGTCTGAGATCGAAAACATCTGAGTGACTTACCCAGGAGATGAAAGTTCTTTGTTCCTAGGATACAGCCCAAAATATGTCCTATTCCAGGAATCTCACAGCAGTACATGCTGCATGGGAAAGACATGTGAGTCAGGGGAACGCTACTATGGTTCTCCAGGCAAGAGCCTCTGGCATTGGGAGGAAACAAGAAGGGCAGCAAGCAGCCTTGAGAGGTGACATGGAGTAGAATCCTAGGACTTGTTCATGCAGTTCTGGAGGCTCAGATCAGGGTGCTGGCTTGAGAAGGTTCTGATGAGGGCCCTCTTCCAGATTTGCAGATGGTCACCTTCTTGCAGAGTTCTCATGTGGTGAAAACCAGAGCTTTTTTTTTTTTTTTTTTTTTCTTTTTTTTTTTTTTCTTTGTTTTGTGATGCTATGCTGGGAGGAAACTCAGGGCCTTGTGCCTGCTCCACAAATGCTCTCAAGCACTCATTGGTTTTGATTTATATTTCCCTTATGACTAATGATGTTGAGCATTTTTCATGTGCTTTTTTCTTAGAGAAATAGTCATTCAAATCCTTTTCCTGTTGTAAAGTTGGGTTGCTTTTCATTGTTGAATTATGAGTTTTAAAAAAATCTTTTCTGGGGGCTGGGGATATAGCTCAGTTAGTAGAGTGCTTGCCTTGCAAGCATAAGGCCCTGGGTTCAACCCCCAGCACCACAAAAAAAAAAAAAAATCTATTCTGGATTATTAGTCTCTTATCAAATAGTTTGCAAGTATTTTCTCTCATTCTGTAAATCACTCTCTTGACAGTGTCATTTGAAGTTCAAAAGTTTAATTTTTTTTTTTTTTTTTTTTGTGGTGCTGGGGATTGAACCCGGGGCCTTGTAGCTTGCAAGGCAGGCACCCTACCAACTGAGCTATATCCCCAGCCTACTCAAAAGTTTAATTTTTAAGAAGTCCAATTTTTTGTTTTCTTTTCCTTTCCTCTTTTTTTTTTTTTTGTTATTCCCTGAGCTTATGTTATCACATCCAAGAAATCATTGTTGCTAAATCCAATTTAATAAAGATTTTCGCCGGAGCCAGGCGTGGTGGCGCACGCCTGTAATCCAAGCGACTAGGGAGGCTGAGGCAGGAGGATCTCGAGTTCAAAGCCAGCCTCAGCAACTTAGCGAGGCCCTAAGCAACTCAGTGAGACCCCGTCTCTAAATAAAATACAAAGTAGGGCTGGGGTTGTGGCTCAGTGGCCAAGTGTCCCTGAGTTCAATCCCTGGTTCAAAA
>JAJEJO010000196.1:246445-281241 GCA_020662805.1 Glaucomys volans | reverse complement strand
CAAAAAAAAAAAAAAGATTTTCGCCGGGCGTGGTGGTGCATGCCTGTAATCCAAGCGACTGGGAAGGCTGAGTCAGGAGGATTGCAAGTTCAAAGCCAGCCTCAGCAACTTAGCGAGGCCCTAAGCAACTCAGTGAGACCCTGTCTCTAAATAAAATACAAAATAAGGCTAGGGATGTGGTTCAGTGGCCAAGTACCCCTGAGTTCAATCCCTGGTTCAAAAAAACAAAACAAAACAAAAAAATAAATAAAAATAAAGATTTTCCCCTATCTTATCTCCTAAGAATTTCATATTTTCAGGTCTGACATTTAGGCCTTTGATCAAATTCGTGGTTTGCAACACAGATTATACCCCATTTGGCCATTGGAGCCTCTTCAGTATGGCTCTTGAGTCCTTTTGTCTTATTCTTTGAGCACTTCCCTGTTCTTTGCACAAAATGTTCCAGTTTCATCTTGAATTTTCTCATACACCAACCCTGTAATCAGCCTTTTATGCAAGTCCTTTCTGTTCAGTGGAGATTATTATTTAGAAACTGAGACTTTGACACTAAGTATGATCATTTTCTTAAGTCTCGCTGCTCCTAGGGCTGTTTGCATACTCACATTTATATTCATCCATCCATTCACCCATCTCAAATCATGTTCTTAATTTCTTTTGTTTTCAGGGCACAAGGAACTTTGTTCAATCTATGTTTATCTTGCATATGCCTCATTTAAAAATCTTTTGTTTAACGCACAGATGGTGTGACTCTACTTTGTGTACAACCAGTGAAACAATAGCTGTACTCCATTTGTGTTCAATGAATCAATAAGTAAATAAAAAAAAATCTTATGTTTAGCTGGGTGTGGTGGCACATGCCTGTAAATCCCAAGGATTCCACTGAGGCAGGAGGATTGCATGTTAGAGGCCAGCCTTAGCAATTTAGTGAGGCTTTAAACAACTTAGAAAGATCCTGTAACAAAATAAAAAATAAAAAGGGCTGGGAATACAGCTCAGTGGTAAAGCACCTCTGGGTTCAATCCCTGCTACACCTCCCACACCAAAAAATCTTTTTTTTTTTTTTTTTAACCAGGGATCGAACTCAGGGACACTCGGTCACTGAGCCACATCCCTAGCCTTATTTTGTATTTTATTTAGAGACAGGGTCTCACTGAGTTGCTTAGCGCCTTGCTAAATTGCTGAGGCTGGCTTTGAACTCGCGATCCTCCTGACTCAGCCTCCCAAGTCGCTTGGATTACAGGCGTGCGCCACCACGCCCGGCACCAAAAAATCTTATGTTCAACAAAAATCAAGTAATAAGAACCTGGCTGGTTAAATGCTTTGTCCTTGGGAACAGATTTATTGGAAAGAGCTTGAACTAAACTCCAGGCTCCCCTGGTTCCTTGCATCTTACATTCTGAACTATGTTGCCCGTTTGTACCCCCCGCCCCCGCAACCCCTCCACTGCAGATTGAAGCCAGGTTTGCTCTACTACTGAGCTCCACCTCAGTCCATTTTTACTTTTACTTTGAGATGGGTTCCGGCCAGTTGCTGGCCTCAAACTTGCCCTTCTCCTGCCTCAGCCCCCTGAATTGCTGGGATTATAAATGTGCACCACCATGCCTGACTGTCCCTCCAATTTCAGTCCAGCATCACAGGTTTCCTTTTACTTTTCTCCCTTTTCATATTTCTAATTTGTAATGGTAAGAAAATCCCAGGTTCCCATTATTCCTAATACTGTTACTTACTTTTTAATCCATCTGTCAGTTTATGACCAATCCATTATTGCTTCACCTTCTCAGGCACAGATACCTTATCCCACTTGAACACCTTGCACCAGGTTGCCCTACGCGGATGTATTTTTCATCTAGTTTTATCTCTGATTCCTTGTTCCTTGTACCAGGTTAGTGCCATCATTGCCCTGTGTGAACACTCTCCTCATCTTGGTTCTGAAATCTACTCAGGGATACTCTTGTCACTTAGTATACAAAAAAAAAAAAAAAATTAATGTAGCAGGCCTGAGCCTGTTAGCCATAGAAAGGTCTACTTTGTATGGCTGGTGTCTAGGAACATAGATTTTGGATTTTGGAAGGATTCCAACTGTCCCCATACTGGTAAGAGTGGCTCACTGTTCCCAAATTATGTATAAACAATATGGCTTGTGCTAAAGAACTGCTTTCCATGTGGCTGACTGGAGTTTGAAAGTCTTCCACCCACAATGCCAGCTCTGGAATCTTCACTCAGCTCACAGTTTTCCAGTACTGTACTTGTAATTCCGTGCATTCATTTTTTGGTCTCCTTCATGTAATCTTACAGTGGGTTATGCATATTTTTAACCAAATATCAAGAAGATGCCCTCCCCACTGCCACCAGGCTCCCAGTTTTCTAAAGCTGTTTCTTCCTGCTTCTCTAGGATTTTTCACTGTGAATTCCAGCCATACTTGTTGCCTTGGTCTACAATCTGTTTCTCCTTGTTTCAGTAATAGCATTGTGTTCCCTTTGGTCAATTCAAATCCTTGTGTCGTGGTCCAGAAAGTGCCCCCAGAAAGAAAGTGAGGGTGATCATGAGACTAAGTTTTTTTGTTTCCCTTTTCTCAAGAATCATTCTTTAACTGGATATTTTAATTCAATATCTGAAGACAGCTGTTTCAGATATTTTGTCCAGTTTTCTAATTGTTTGCAGTGAGAAGGCATTGCTTTGTCAAGGGCAGAAGTGAAAAAAACATATCTTTCTCTCTCCTCCCTCCCTCCCTCCCTTCCTTTCTTCCTTTTCTCTCTCTCTCTCCCTTCATTCCTCCCTCCCCTTCCTTGCTTTATAGTGATGAGGACTGAACGCAGGCACACCAGCTAAGCCCTCTATCACTGAGTTACATCCCCAGCCTTTACATTGTATTTTAAAATGCTTTTCCAGTAGTTTCTTTCTAGCAAAGTGAATAGTGACTTGAAAGTGTGGAGGTCTTCTGGGATATAGGTAATGTTCTATTTCTTGACTTTCCAATTTCCATGTTGAGTTTATGAACATTCAACAGGCTGTAAATTTAAATTATTTCTTTTTTTCTTTTCTTTTCCTCCAGTATTGGGGATTGAACCCAGGGGCACTCTATCATTGAGCTATATCCCCAATCCTTTTAATTTAATTTAATTTATTTTTATTTTTTTGGTACTGGGGATTGAACTCAGGGGCAATCAACCACTGAGCCACATCTCCAGCCCTATTTCGTATTTTATTGAGAGACAGGGTCTTCCTGAGTTGCTTAGTGCCTTGCTTTTGCTGAGACTGGCTTTGAACTTGTGATCCTCCTGCCCCAGCCTCCCGAGCCACTGGGATTGCTGGTGTGCACACTGTGTCCAGCTCCCAGCCTTTTTTATTTTGAGATAGGGTCTCGCTAAGTTGCTAGGTTGGCTTCAAACTTGTGATCCTCCTGCCTAAACCTTATGAGTCACTTGTTATGGGCTGACAGATTTGGCTCCATACAAATGTTACAGGCTAGGCTATATGGGCAATGACTTAACAAGCTCCATTTTGCTCTGAGACTCCATGTTATGTAGGAAATGAGCTTCTCCCATGGGAACGCCCCACCTCTGTACCAATCAACAGTTGCTTAGCTTCTCCCATGGAACACCCTGCCTCTGTACCCATCATCAGTTACTTATCATGACATGTTTAGCAATACAAAATGACAATTCTTATGTGATGAAAAATTGTTCTCCTAAACAATGCACCATGTGAATGGTGATGTCAACAACGATTGTGTGGATATTAGTAGCCATTCTTTAATTTGTACCTAGGTAAAAGTCGTTTGACCCACTTCCCCCTCTGCTGATGATTTCATGATGTAAGTTTGTAATTTTGAATCATAGCAACAGACACTTATGATTGATGTGATTTTTGGTATAAGAACTCCTGCAATCCTATGGTTGGGGCTGTTCTCCCAATAGCCATTTTTGGGGGCATTGTGTGAGACAATCAGCCAGCCAGCTTAATAAGGACTCTCAAATTTGAACTTCTCAGTGTTGATTGGCCTGTTCTTAATTTGTACCCCATAACACGCTGAGATTACAAGAGTGTGCCACCGCAATTGGCTTAATTTTTCTTTTTGTATAGTATATGTTAACAAATGTTTTCCCTATTCTAATATTAATTTTGTTTATTTCCAGTGTTAGGAAATCAAACTCAGGGCCTTGCACATGCTAGGCAATTACTCTACCATTGAATTACACCACCAACCACTAATACTAATTTTAGATTGTCAAGAATGTTTTTCAACTTCTTGCTCTTCTTGTTCTTGTTCTTTTTATTATTTATTTATTTTTTTACAGAGCTGGGGATTGCACCCAGGACCTTGTACATCAACTTTTATTAGATATTTTGCTATGTGTTATGGTTTGAATCTATAATGTCCCTCAAAGTGTCACATGTTGAGAGTCCCCAATGCAGCAATGTTTAGAGGTGGGGTTTTGGGGAAGTGATTGGATCATGAGGGCTTTCACGATCTCTTCAGAGGAGTAATCCTGAATGGACTACTGGGCGTGCTAGAAACTGTATGTGATGAGATATGGTTGGAGGAAGTAGGTCACTCGGGGCATATTCTAGAAGGGTATTCCTTGTCCAAAACCCCTTCCTCTTGTACTATCTGCTTCCTGGCTGCCATGAGCTGAGTAGCTTTTTTTTTTTTTTTTTTTAATTTTTAGTTGTAGATGGACACAATACCTTTATTTTATTTATTTTTATGTGGTGCTGAGGATGAAACCCAGAGCCTCATGTGTGTGAGGCAAGTGCTCCACCACTGAGCCCCAGCCCCAGCTCTTGAGCAGCTTTCTTAATCCACATCCTTTTTGCCATGATGTTCTGCTACACACCACAGGCCCATAGAAATGGAGCCAGCTGATCATGGACTGAAACCTCTAAAACAGTGAACCAGAAATAAATCTTTCCTCCTTCAAGCTTTTTTTTCTCCCCAGGTATTTGGGTCACAGTAAAGAAAAGCTACACACTATACTTTCGCAAAGGCTAGGCCTCCGGCATCTGTGGATGATTAAAAGGATTATATTTGCTTTACATATTAGGAGGAGAAAAAGAGTGGAATTGACAATAAGCAGGAGGAACAGAAATGCCTAAAGGAAATTATCAACGGTCTCTCTGTCTCTTCTCAAATAATTCAGAAAGTTTTATTTGTTCTTTATTATTTAGTGGAGTAGATTTTCTTTTAGGTGTGTGTTAAAGTGCTACATTGTTTTTTACATATCTAGTAAAATAAGAGGCTACCCTATAGGTTATACAAAGGAAGGCCTTTTTATGTCAAGATAATAAAAACATTTTTTTCCTATCGTCTAGTATTTTCATAGTTTTATGTGTTAAATTTAAAGCTTTAATACTGCTATAGATTGGATTTTCAGAGTTCCCCAAAAACCCATATGTTGATGGGTTGGTCCCCCCAACACTTGCCCAGTTGGGAGGTGGTAAAACCTTTAGGAGGCAGGGCCTAGTAGAAGGAAGTTAGGTCATTGGGGGTATGCTCTTTACAGAGGTACTGGGTCACTGGCTGTTTGTCTCTTTGCTTCATGTTCTCTATGAGGCAAACAGCTTTCTCTGCCATGCAATCCCACCATGCTGTGCTGCCCCCAAGCAACAAAGTTAGTTGACTATACACTGAAACCTCCCAAACTGAGCCAGAACAAGACCTTCTTTTCTTTTCCTTCTTCTTGTCCTCCTGTTCTTCTTTCTGTTCCTTCATATGTGTGTGTGTGTGTGTGTGTGTGTGTGTGTGTGTGTGAAGGAGAGGGAGAGGGAGAGAGGGAGAGGGAGAGGGAGAGGGAGAGGGAGAGGGAGAGGGAGAGGGAGAGGGGTACTAGGAAGTGAACCCAGGGGCATTCTTCCACTGAGTTATATCCCAGCTCTTTGTTTTTTTTTTTCTTTTGAGGCAGAGCATAAGTTGCCCAGATTGGCCTTGCAATCCTCCTATCTCAGCCTCCTGAATTGCTGGGATTATAGGCATGCACTACTGTGCCTAGCATTTTTAATTTGTATATAGTAAATACACCAAATTTTTAAAAAATAGTTTTGTGTCTTGCTCAGGAAGATTCATCTTACAGTAAATCATATGTTTACTGGCTTACACGTAACTTATAATCTTTTTTTCTTTTTTTTTTTTTTAATTGAACCCAGGGACACTCGACCACTGAGCCACATACCCAGCCCTTTTTAATTTTTATTTTGCAACAGGGTCTTGCTTAGGACCTGGCTAAGTTGCTGAGGCTGGCCTTGAACTTGTGATTTTCCTGCCTTAGCCTCCTGTGTCACTAGGATTACAGGTGTGCACCACCATGCCCAGTTCTGTTTTGTTTTTTTATAGTTCTCTCTTGGAATGTTTTTGCATTGGCATCATCTACATGATTAGATTTTCACAGACGTGATTTTCTATGGTTGAAAATTTATTCAAGGGATGAGGATGTACCTCAGTGGTAGAGCGCATGCACACCATGTAGGAGGTTCTGGGTTCAAATCTCACCACTGCAAAGAAAAAAAAATTCAACAAATTTACTGAATGTCCACTTTTGTGTTGGCAGTCTTTTTGGGATCACAATGGTAATCAAAAAGATAAGGTCCCTGCCCAAATAAAGTTTACATTATAGATGCGGCAGCAGACAATAATAAAGTTATCACAAAAAAAATAGGAAGACAATTCTTATAGAGGTCACTGAGGGAATTAACAGAAGCATGCAAAAGATATGCATATAAAACAGTTCTGTTATACTTCCCAAAAAGATTCTCCTGTGCCATCAGGAGAGAGAGAATCAGCCCCACCCTAATCCCTCCCCTCCCTATAACCCAACCCTAATCCCTTCCCTAGCCCTGTAAATGCTGGCAACAAAAGAACTAACCCACAGATTTCCCTGCACCCTTTTAGGTGTAAGGGTGGTCGTTGCTGGCCAGATAAATAAAGGCTTCTTAAGGTGGTTTTGATTTGCATTTCTCTTATAACTAGGAATGTTGAACATTTTTTCATTAATCTGTTGATTGCTTGTAGATCTTCCTCTGTAAAGTGTCTGTTCATTTCCTTGGCCCATTTATTGATTGGGTTATTAGTATTCTTGGTGTAAAGATTTTTGAGCACTTTGTAGATTCTGGAGATTAGTGCTCTATCTGAAGTGTGTGTGGCAAAGATTTTCTCCCACTCTGAAGGCTCTCTTTTCACATTGCTGATTGTTTCCTTTGCTGAGAAAAAGCTTTTTAGTTTGACTCTATCCCAATCATTGATTCCTGCTTTCATTTCTTATGCTTTGGGAGTCATGTTAAGGAAATCTGGTCCTAGGCCAACATGATGGAGATTTGGACCTATTTTCTCTTCTATTATGTGCAGGGTCTCTGGTCGAATTCCTAGGTCCTCGATCCATTTTGAGTTGAGTTTTATACAAGGTGAGAGATA
The DNA here is from genome assembly GCA_020662805.1 of Glaucomys volans. Classification (NCBI taxonomy): domain Eukaryota; kingdom Metazoa; phylum Chordata; class Mammalia; order Rodentia; family Sciuridae; genus Glaucomys; species Glaucomys volans. The sequence continues at coordinate 273,835 of JAJEJO010000196.1, read as the reverse complement.
CGGGTTTAATTTCATCTTACCCCAATTAGAATGTCTTTATTAAGAATACAGGCAACAACAGGTGTTGGCCAGGATGTGGGGGAAAAGGGTATACTTATACATTGCTGGTGGGATTACAAATTGGTGCAGCCACTCTGGAAAGCAGTGTGGAGATTCCTTAGAAAACTTGGAATGGATCCACCATTTGACCCAGCTATCCCACTCCTTGGCCTACACCCAAAGGACTTAAAATTAGATTACTACAGTGATGCAGCCACATCAATGTTCATAGCTGCTCAATTCACAATAGCTAGATTGTGGAACCAACCTAGATGCCCTTCAATAGATGAATGGCTAAAGAAACTGTGGTATATATACACAATGGAATATTACTCAGCCATAAAGAAGAATAAAATTATGGCATTTGTAGGTAAATGGATTATGTTGGAGACTGTCATGCTAAGTGAGATTAGCCAATCCCAAACATCCAAAGGCCAAATGATCTCTCTGATAAGTGGATGATGATGCATAATGAGGGGTGGAAGGGAGGCAAGAATGGAGGAAGGATAGATAACATAGAGGGAAGGGAGCGGGGTGGTCGGGGTGGGGGGGGGCAAGAATAATAACAGAATGAGACAGACATCATTGGCCTGTGTACATGTATGAATACACAGATGATGTGACTCTACTTTGTGTACAACCAGAGAAACAAAAGCTGTACTCCATTTGTGTTCAATGGATCAAAACTAAATGAATAAAAATAAATAAATAAATAAATAAATAAAGGCTTCTTTTGGCTTGGATGATCTTATTTTCGTTGGGTACAACAATTCCATTTTGGGCTGGGATATAGATCAGTGGTAGAGCATGTGCTTAGCAGGCACAAGGCCCTAGATTTAAATCCCCAGCACTGAGAACAGAAATTCTTTCCATTGAATGGGTCTCCCACAATTTACTTAACCATTTTTTCTTAAGGGTTGAATTGTCAAGTGTTTATATTTATTCATCATTATACTAACGAATGTAAAACAACTCATCTATGCTGAGGCTTTCAAGAGGGAATTCATTATTATGTACAATTTTTATGTTTTTATATACCAGACTTTTTTAAGGGGCCAAGCTATCAGTCAATGGTAGAGCACATGCTTTGCATGCACAAGGCCCTGAATTAGGTTCCTGAGCATCCAAAACAAATCAAAAACAAAAAAATTTAAAAAGAGGGTATTTCAGAGTAACCTGAACAGTTGCTCTGAAAAGTGGGACTAGTATACATATCTGTCAAAAAGACCTGTCTCCGCCGGGCGTGGTGGCGCACGCCTGTAATCCAAGCGATTTGGGAGGCTGAGTCAGGAGGATCGGGAGTTCAAAGCCAGCCTCAGCAACTCCGCCTCAGCGAGGCCCTAAGCAACTCAGTGAGACCCTGTCTCTAAATAAAATACAAAAATAGGGCTGGGGATGTGGCTCAGTGGCCAAGTGTCCCTGAGTTCAATCCCTGGTTCCAAAAAAGTAAAAAAAAAAAAAAAAAGACCTGTCCGGGCTCACCAAAAGGAAAAGCTAAGTGTAATGAGTTGACCAGGGGTTTACCAGTGAGGAGTGACAGGGATATGACAAGGCATTTGCTTGTGAACAAGAAAATCTTAATTGTACAGGCATTTTGGCCACCCTGTGACCTTCACAGGTTGTACTTCTCTCTGAATCTTAGTTTCTTAAAATTTAGGTGGGTTTTACGGTTAACTCAGTTTTTATGGTTTCCACTGTCTTCAGGCCGAGCATTCTGTAATCCCTTCAGATTCAACAGGAGGTTGTGAAACTGGTTGACAAAAAAACTGATTGAAACTTCACCCGCACAACGCCAAGTAATCACTCGCAGACACTTCCGGAAGGCCCGGACGCACTTCCGAATAATTAAAGCTGCGTTTTAGACGTCAGTACGCAAGCCGCAGCCCGGTGACTCGGCACCACGACTGCGCATGCTCCCCGCGGGCGCGAGGGAGGGCGGGGCACTGGATGGGGCGGGCCGGGCCCCTGACTTGTCTCGCGGTTACTGGGCCAGCGCGAGCGCGCGAGGCTCGGGGGCGGGGCGGGGCGGGGCCTAGCCCGTGAAGTCGCTGCAGGTCCCTGCCGAGCGTCGCTGTGTTCGCGGGCCTGGGGTTGTCTGAGGTGAGGAGGTCGCGCCGGAAGTGGGTCTGACTGTGGCGACTAGGTGTTGTAAGGAGACTGCGCGGGGATTTGTTGTTAAGGTGGCGCGGCACCACCCTTTCCTCTCCACTTCAATTGCAGGAGCCATGGCGAAGGGCAGAGTTGCTGAACGATCGCAGACTGGAGCACTCCAGACGACCCCAGTGGGGGACGGGAAGGCGGGGACGCGGGGCCCTGCGGCGCCGGGTGGCAGAGACCACGTGAAGGGTGAGTGGACTCGGCACCAGGAGTTGAGGGGCTGGCCCCGAAGCCTGTGTGTCGGGAGGGGTTCCGGAGGGGAAAGGACACCAGCGGGTTTCGGGGTTTTTAGAGGTAAGACGGAGCCTGCTGACGTTTTGGGGCGGAAACAAGAGAATGGGGTACTTGGACTTAGGCTCTTGCGCAGCTCAAGGCCAGGCGCCTACTAGATGAGTCTAGTAAATGCTCTTTTAATTGAATTCAGTTAAATCAAGGAATAACACCGGCTTATTGACGCTTTGAGCAATTGAAAGATTGATAACGAAACTAGCTAGTTCTGGAAGGAACTTTAGCAATGGTTGCGTTTTTACAGATGAACATACTGAGGCCCAGAGTGGGTACTTGACTTTATACGTACAGAGTCACAAAGACAGATTAGTAGAATAGTTACCAGGAAGGTCTTGATCTTCCAGGTGTCACTTCCTAGTGCAGGAACACCTGAATTTACTTGGGACCTTGGACTTAACTTTAAAAGGCTCATTGTGAATTGTAAAATGGGAATAATCGTATCTGTTAAATCGGTTGATGCATGAGTTGAACGATATTCATATGATGCTTGGCTTATATAAAGTGGGGTCTGAGTAAATGTTCAGTTATAGTTAAGGCCACTCATTCCAAAAGTATTTAAAAAAAAACTTTTTAAAAAACAATTTTTTAGGTGTAGTTGGACACGATACCACTTTTATTTTGTTTATTTTGTTTATATATGTGGTGCTAAGGATCGAACCCAGTGCCCCACGCATGTGAGAACAAGCACTTCATCCCTGAGCCACAACTCCAGGCCCCCAAAGCTTTTTTTTTTCTTTCTCTTTTTTTTGGGGGAGGGTACTGGGGCTTGAACTTAGGGTCACTCGACCACTGAACCACATCCCCCGCCCTATTTTGTATTTTAGTTGGAGACAGGGTCTCACTGAGTTGCTTAGCCCCTCGCTGTTGCTGAGGCTGACTTTGAGCTCACGATCCTCCTGTTTCAGCCTCAGCGGAGGCTGCAGAGATTACAGGCTTGTGCTATCACGCCAGGCATTCCATTCCAAAGCTTTTTTTCCCATTATACCATCCTGTAATTTCTCAGGCTTTAAATATTGTTGTAAGGAAAATCTGTACCTAGAAACTAAGTTGATCCATCTTGGTATGAAATTGTGCATTGAAATGATTAAGCTCTTTAAGGGCTTTTAAAGCTCATAAACTTGAAGTAATTGTAGCATATGAACATTTAAATTGTCAGTAGCTCACTCACATTGGTACATTCCACGACTAGGATGGTTAAGGAGGTCTTTTTTTAAAGAGTGTACAGTGGAAAATGTTAATGTATTTAAAATAATTTTAAACATTTCCAGCAGTCTAATTTGGCTCAGTAAGCTTTAGGTATTTTTCCAACTTACAGACAGTAGAGTCTAATTACTTCATTTAAATTTAAAAACTTAGAAATGTTATTAAAGGATAATTTTGCTCTAAATTAAAGGAACTGTGTTTTGAAGCATACTGTGGAGAGTAACAAAAGTTTTCCAATTAGAGAGCAGTCCTAAGATTTTCATTTAGCTTGAGATGGTAATCAGTTTTTTTTTTTTTTTTTTTGTTAACCTAAAGATACAAAGAAAATAAAATCTTTAAACCCCCAAAGTGCTTTTAAAATGATTTATCACTAGAACAACACATGTGGCATACTTACTCTTTATGATGCTTGTGGAATGACTTCTGCAGAATGTAAATCTGTAAGAAGACAAAGGGAAGAGATGTGAAGGACAGCCTCCATGTAGAAGTGGGTTTAGATAAGTAGGGAGAAGGAAAGGGAACATTGGGCTGGGAAACAGTAGACTTAAAGGTTTGTGTAAACCCTTTATATTTGTCAGTGAAGAGATAAAATTGTCACCAAGTAATGGTTTCTGTCAGATGGTAGTAGGAGATACAGGTCCTATTCTGAATGGTGTGAGATTACACTAGGCAAGGGAGTTTTTTGATCCATCCTGTTTTGTTAATGATTCTCAGTTTTTTCTTTTCCTATTTTTCCTTTTCTTTCTCTAATTACCACAAGGAATTCTTTTAATAGGGAAAAGACTTTGGGGACATCATGTATGATAGGGTTTGGTTTACTTGGTAATCAGTTGTTGATGTGATGGCATTAGTAGTTACTTAGCAACCAATTTTCCAGGATTTGACAAGTAGTTTTAACTAATTGCAGGTGGTAACTTGGCCCTCAAAAGAAAGAGGGTTTTTTTTGGGGGGGGGTACTAGGGATTGAACCCAGGGGCACTCCATTACTGAGCCACATCCCCAGCCCTATTTTTTTGTTTTATTTAGAGACAGGGTCTCACTGAATTGCTTAGGGCCTTGCTAAGTTGCTGAGGCTCGCTTTGAACTTGCGATCCTTCTGCCTTAGCCTCCCAAGCCTCTGGGATCACAGATGTGCGCCACCATGCCCGGCAAGAAAGAGATTTTTGAAGAAGAGAAAAATTTTAGTAACTCTTGTTAAGAAAGACATAGTAGGGCTAAGGCTGTAGCTCAGTGGCAGAGTACTTGCCTAGCACTTCACTGAGTTTGATCCTTAGCACTGCATAAAAATAAACAAGTGAAATAAAGGCATGCTGTTCATCTACAACTACAAAAAATTTTTTTTTAAAAAGACAGTAATAAAAGGTTCCAATTAATTCCATGGCACCTTAAATGAATTTATATTTTATAAGTGACAGATCTACATAACTTTGACAAACAGTTGTCATCATGTGTAATTTTGAAAATATTTTACCTTCTACCTGCAGTGTTGGGTGCATTTAGTAGATTCCTTGCTGGGACTCTAGTCTCTAAGGTCTAAACCTAATAGACTGTGGACTACTTTGAAGACTTGAGCAAGTATGTAACACTGAAAGTCTGATTCTTTCATGGTGAGGAACAGACGAGGTAGTACCAGTTAGACTCTTAATCCTTTTGAGGAGGCCTAGACCGGAGTATGTTACTCTTTTGCATTGTTTGCCCTCACTAATTTGTTTAACCAGCAAATTCTTTATTTAAATTTAAGATAACTCCTAGGACTATTCTTTAGTAAATAGATCATAACTTTTTTTTTTTTTTTTTGGGAACCAGGGATTGAACTCAGGGACACTCGGCCACTGAGCCACATCCCCAGCCCTATTTTGTATTTTATTTAGAGACAGGGTCTCACTGAGTTGCTTAGCGCCTTGCTAAGTTGCTGAGGCTGGCTTTGAACTCGAGATCCTCCTGACTCAGCCTCCCAAGTTGCTTGGATTACAGGCGTGCGCCACCACGCCCGGCTAGGTCTTAACTCTTATGAAGAGTATGTAATCAATTTTATAGATAATAATGAGCATTTAAAAAATGGAATTGGGCTGGGGATGTAGCTCAGTTGGTAAAGTGCTTGCCTTACAAGCACAAGGCCCTGAGTTCAATCCCCAGCACCACAAAAAAATAAAATAAAATAAAAAATGGAATAGAAGAGAAAATGTCATAGTGCTCTGCATATAGTAGGGGGCAAGTTATTTCTTAAAATCTTTTTTTTAGTTACATAGATTTTGTGTGCATCAAATCATGATATAAAAATAATTGCTTATTGTAGAATGCAGTCAGAAAAGTTTGAGTTGGGTCTGGTGTAATTCCAGTGACTCAGGAGGCTGAGGCAGGAGGACTGTAAGTTCAAGTTCAATGCCAGCAGCTTATCAAGGCCCTAAGTAATTTAGCAAGACCCTGTGTCAGAATAAAAAGGATTGGCCTAGTAACTGGGGAGACTGAGGCAGGATGATCACAAGTCCAAAGCCAGCCTTAGCAACTTAACAAGACCCTAAGCAATTTAGTGAGACTCTATTTTTAAAAAGGTACCCGGGAGGTGGGGGGATATAGCTCAGTTGGTAGAGTGCACAAGGCCCTGGGTTCAATCCCCAGCACCGCAAAAAAAAAAAAAAAAAAAAAAAAAAGATAGGGGGGAAGCTGGAGGTGTGGCTCAATGGTTAAACGTCCTTGGGTGCAATTTCTGGTGCCAAAAAGGAATGCAAAGTTTTAGGAATTGGATGTGGTTACTTGGGATTCTGAGGCAAGAGGATTGCAAGTTCCAGACCAGCCTTGACAATATAGTGAGACCCTGTCTCAAAATAAAAAGGGCTACCAATGTAGCTCAGCCTAGAATGCATAAGACCCTGGGTTCAATCCCCAGTAGTAACAAAAGTAAATAAATAAAATGTTTGAAAAACACTATCTTGAAGTTGGTTTTATTGCCTTTTTTTATTTTGAGGCAGGATCTTGGTAAGGTGCTGAAGGTCTTGCTTCAGCCTTGCTGGGATTACAGGCATGCACCGCCTTGCCAAGATTGTTTTATTACCTTTAGAAGACGGTATTGTTCAAAGGTTATTTAGCTCATGGTTTTGCAGGTTCAAACACATGGCAATTGTATCAACTCAGTTTTGGTGAGGACCTCATGGAAGATGTCAGTTGGTAAAACTTGCATGGGGATAAGCAATCACATCTTTTTTTTTTTTTTTGGAACCAGGGATTGAATTCAGGGACACTCGGCCACTGAGCCACATCCCCAGCCCTATTTTGCATTTTATTTAGAGACAGGGTCTCACTGAGTTGCTTAGGGCCTCGCTAAGTTGCTGAGGTTGGCTTTGAACTCACGATCCTCCTGACTCAAGCCTCCCAAGTCGCTTGGATTACAGGCGTGCGCCACTACGCTAAGCAATCACATCTTGATACAGGAAGCACAGAGGACTGGGTGTGGCCAAAATCAAATTTTTATAACATCTCTGTGAAGGACTACCTCTGGAGGGGAATGCTCCCACCAATGACCTAAGGACCTCCCAAAGGTGAATCCCCCAAAAGGTTCTGGTGCTTCCCAATAGCACCACCCTGTGGACAAAGCCTTCAATCACAGTGGACCCTTGGACTCTGATACTATACTATACCACGTCAGAACAATATTAAAGAAAGGATAAAGATTTCAGTTAAAGATGCTGGTTTCAGATGATACATTGGTGTCCAGGTTGGGCATGGAGCGAAGAGAAGTAAGGAGCCCAGATGACAGGAGAGAACCAAGAGAGTAAGACCAGGAGAAGAGAAAAGGTGATATAGGGCTGGGAATGCTTGGTTAACCTGTGCAAGGCCCTGAGTTTGATCCCCAGCCCTGGAAAAAAAAAAAAGAAAAGGGATGAAAGCAATGATTAAGGAATGGAATGTTATAATTGATTCATTCATTCATTTTATTTTTCTATGGTACTAGGGATGAACCCACAGGTGCTCCACTGAGCTAGATCCCCAACCTTTTTTATTTTGTTTTGAGATAGGGTCTTGCTAAGTTGCCCAGGCCAGCCTGGAACTTGCCATCTTCCTGTCTTAGCCTCCAAAGTTGCTGGGTAGAGGCATGGATCACCAAGCCTGACTGGAATGTTAAAATGTTTAAGGTAGAGCAGTTCCTGGTGATGTGAGAACTTAATGTGTAGCCCTGGAAGTAGATGGCTAAATTTTCCTAGAAATGAAAATCTCTGAGGCAGAGTGGATCATTTAAAGGAATAGTGGAATCTTTTGGGGTTATGGAGAAGTTTATTATAAGCTTGGTCTTAGTTTTTAGTAAATGAGAGGATATACCTGAAAGTGGGTAGATGATTGTGAGTGAAGGTATATAGATTGGGTGGTAGCACAGTTACAGGGAATTAAGACTATAAAGAATGAGCTTTTATATAAGATTGGGAGTACTGCTGCTTCTGCTGCTATAAACATGCTTTGTGTATTATTTAAAATTGATGGTTTGTATTTTGTAGTTACTTTAGTTATTTAAATTTATATTTTATAATAATACGATTTTCAAATCTTATTTTTTAAAAACTTAAAGCCCTTCAAATAGTTTACTTCAAACAATGTTACAGTGTATTCTGTGACTTTTGAAGACTTCTTAGTCTGTGAACTTATGTCCTGAAGAAAAATGGATCTTTTCTTTCCTTCATGGTAGGGTCAAGTAGATGTGGAAAACACTGAATATTGAGAACAGTGGGCTAGAGGACCAATCAGAGTCATTCCTAAGATCTTGTAGGTGTTGGAAGATTTTGTTTTCTAAAATATTTTAATATGAAAGGAGAGAATTATGGAACTGCTAGAGGCTAATGGTTAATATATGTTTTTTCCATGATGGATTTACATATATTAGAAGTTAAGAGAAAAGGTGCATGTAAGAGAGAATGTTGAAGATGTTGGATGCATGGAAAGAGTTTAAGAGCAAAATCTTTGGGGAAGTGTGTTGACAGTTAATGAAAAGATGAGGACAGACAAGGGGCGATAATTTCATGAACAGATGGACATTGAGGAGCTTACTAAAGTAGAAATAGCTTGAAGGGACTTGGAATGATCTTTTATAAGAGTGCTGTAAAAGGATTACTATTTGTCATCCATAACACTGATTGAAGCAAGGAAAGCATATGAGCTTTTTCTAATAGTTCCTTTGACCAAGGAGATTGGAAAAACAGATAAAGGGATAATTCAGATTAGAAATTAGTGTGATGGAAGATTTGGAAATTTATAAAATAACAGAGTAGCTCTAAATGCTAAAGGGACATGTTTCTAATACAGTCATAAGAAGACACATTATAAATATGTATGCTGTAAGTTTATATGTAAATTATAAAAAACAAAATTTATAACTTATGTATAGAAGTATAATTGAATTAAATTGTAATCTGGGTTTATTAGGATTATGTGGAAGGATTATTGAATCATAAATACCAACACTCCCTATTTACTTGTTTGTATGAAAGAAGAGGCTCAATTGAGTCACTCATTCTTTTAGTTATTTTATTTATTTATTTATTTATCTATCTATCTATCTATCTATCTATCTATTTATTTATTTTTGGTACTGAGGATTGAACCCAGGGGCATTCCACACTGAGCCACATCCCCAGCCCCTATTTTGTATTTCATTTTAGAGACAGGGTCTCACTGAGTTGCTTAGGGCCTTGCTAAGTTGCTGAGGCTGGCTTTGAACTTGTGATCCTCCTGCCTCAGCCTCCCATGTGCTGGGATTACAGGTGTGCACCACCGTGCCCGGCTCTAGTTATTTTATTGTGTTACTGTTGAACCTAGTACTTGAAAAAGTTTGCCTAATTTTAGAGTGAGGAAAATAGTTATCAAGTTAAAGCTGGTTTGTTTTGTTCAGATGTCTATATATTTCATCATCCAACTCTAAAACAAGTAGCAGTTTAGAAAGATGTATGCTCAAAGAAAGCTGAGAGTAGTTAATATTGTGTAGTCCAGTTAAGCATTGTCTGAACCTTCTCCCCATCTGACCCCTATTGTAGGACTGGTGAGTTCAGAATTTGAAGAAAAATATTATAGTTTAATTCAGAGCTCACATACTAAGTGCCTTATTTAATTTAAGAGAACTGCATTACCTGTTTAAATCTTTGAAAAGATTATAGGTTAGAAGGTTGTTTCCCCATCTTTTATTTCATTCATTCATTCATTTTTTTGACCTGTTATTTGTAGAATATGTACAAATGGAACTTGTGGATACAGATAATTTACTGTATATTCAAACATCATTGGTTCCCACCCACCCCATGCTGATAATTGAATCTAGGCCTTATTCCAGGCAAGAACTCATCCACTGAGCTATATCCCCAACCTCCATCTTTTAATTTCTCAGTTAAATTCCTGCTTACTCCATGAACCTTGCCTTCATCACTCAAATTCAGTTACCGTGCTTTCCTATAAACTCAGCCCCTTTTAACTCTATTCTTTGCTCACAGGGTTTGGGGGTAACTAAAGGTGGCATCAGCTTCTGAGGAACAGAGGTTGAACATCATAAATGCTCAACAGACAAAAGATACACTACATTTGATGCATTACTTAAATAGAAGTTCTAAGAAAGGGGAAAGATCAACCTTTGGTTTTTAGAAGTTATTCTATGTTCACAAATATCTTCATAATAAAAAATAACCACCTGAAATTATTGTTTTTGAAGAGTTTAAAAGGTGTCCATAATATTAAATTTTTTGTTAGTCCTTTTTGTGTTCTGGACCTGGTTTTAGTGAGTTAAAACAACAAATTGGGACAAATTAATTCCAGATAGACTTAAAACTTTAAGAAGCAGTAGGTGCTGGGTGCAGTGGTGGACACCTGTAATCCGCATGGCTTGGGAGGCTGAGGCAGGAGGATTGTGAGTTCAAAGCCAGCCTCAGCAACTTAGCAGGGCCCTAAGCCACTTAGTAGGGCCCTAAGCAACTTAGTGAAACCCTGTCTCAAAATAATAATAATAATAATAATAATAATAATAATAATAATAATAATAATAATAATAGCAGGGGACAGCTGAGGATGTGTCTCAGTGGTTAAGCACCCTGGGTTCAATCCATGTTACTGGGGAAAGAAAAAGGAACAGGCATCCTGAAAAAATATACAGACTACCTGTGTGCATCATAGTGTGTTTTTGTTTTGATAGTGGCCCATAGAAAATGTCCTAAAATGCAATATTTATGAATTACCCTTGTTCCCTTTCCAATAGAGAACTGTTAAGTACATTTAATAATGTATAAAGGACTAGGGATGTAGTTCCATGGTAAAGCACTTCTGAGTTCAATCCTCAGTGCCAGAAAAGAAAAATTTTAAAAGTTAGTACAACTTCCTTCTGTGGGCCTCTATTTAACCTGTAAAATAGGGTGGGCCAGGGGGCTGGGGTTGGGCCTCAGTGGTAGAGCACTTGCCTAGCATGTGTGAGGCTCTGGGTTTGATTCTCTGCACCACATAAAATACATAAATAAATAAAGATCCATCAAAATAGAGTGAGCAGATTCTTGTTTCTCAAGCTTTAATGTTCATGCAGATAACTGGATATTTTATTAAAATGTAGATTTTTATTCTTAGGTACAGGTGCCTTTGAATTTGTAACAAGCCCAAAGTGGTGCAGATTTGTGTAGTCCGCAGAGCACACTCTGAGTGGCAAAGGGCCAAATGATTTCTGTTGCTCTATGTTCAGCATAGAATTTAGCAACATTTTATTAATTCAGTTATGACGTATAAAACTGCCATAATGAAACAAGGAATAAAATGTAGTCTTGCAGTCAAGACTTTTTGGTTAAAAGGTACAGAAACACTTTAAACCAACACAAATAAAAAGGAAAGTTGTCATAAGAAAAAATGAGAAAATTTCAGTGGCATCCATGAGTAAGAAATGAAATGTAGCCAGGCTTCAAGGGAAGTGGAAAGTTAGAAATCAATGAGATAGTTTAGGTGTATCTCTCATTTCTTCTCTGGGTTTCTGTTCCAGCCTCTCTTATATTTTGTGGTACTTGTCTTCCTTACCATGTTACCCTCCACTATTTGACCTTTCCGCCCTAACACTCACTAGCCTTTTACAAACAATAGCTCTTTTTTTTTTTTGGAACCAGGGATTGAACTCAGGGACACTCAGCCACTGAGCCACATCCCCAGCCCTATTTTGTATTTTATTTAGAGACAGGGTCTCACTGAGTTGCTTAGGGCCTCGCTAAGTGGCTGAGGCTGGCTTTGAACTCGCGATCCTCCTGACTCAGCCTCCCAAGTCGCTTGGATTACAGGCATGCGCCACCGCGCCTGGCTACTCTTTTTCTTAAGTTCAAAATCCCAAGGGGGTGGAGGCGCTAGGATTTTGGCTCAGTGGGAGAGCATTCACCTAGCATGTGTGAGGCACTGGGTTTACCAATACCTCCCAATACTATCCAAGTCTCAGCACTGTATATAAATAAATAAAAATAAAGGTCCATCAACAACTAAAAAAATTTTTTAAAAAAACAACAAAATCTCAAGGGGAAAATATAATCAGCCAATAATTAAGTGTTTCCACTTGGGTCAGATGTCCAACCTTGGACAGATGGTCCTTGGTCAGATGTCCACACAGCCTTGTGTGTTTATGAGGAAGGAATGTTGAATCATTTGGTAAGGTTAAGGCTACTGAGATTGGCCCCTTTGGGGGACCAGGGAAGGTTGTTAGTTCTAGGGAAGGAGAATGTGGGTAGAGCAGATAATGATAATATCTGTCTAATATACTTGAATAAACTTTTATAAAGACGATTTGCTAAATTAGAGGAGTCCAGGCAGTTCAGTACTTTGTTTTAAGATACTTCATGGAAGCATGTATGAAAGCTACGTGGCTAGTGGTTGGGGGATGTGTGTGTGTGGTAGATTTATTCTCAAGGGACTAAAAATCACAAGTCCTAATTATAGCCCACATATTTTTAAATACCGTGTTATGGGTATTATACTGGGATAATGGTAAGTAGGCAGTAAAAACTGAGTCACCCACATTTTTCTACCTCTTACCCAGTGAGCCCAAGTGTGTTAAGCTGTTCTGGTCTCATCGCTATTCACTACATCCTGGCATAACAGTTCTGCTCATTTCTGTTTGTTCTTTACTGGATCTCATTGTACATTTTGATCCTGTATATAATTTTTAAGATAATAGAGGGTTGCCTTTTGAGGGGATGTAAACATTTTCCAATTCTTGGAGTCATATAGAGTCACTCAAAACATTTGATGTTTGACTTTACATTCTAAAAGTTATATTAGTAAATATGTCCTTAAATCAGTTGAAGTAACCGATTTTAATGTCCTAGTGTTTGGGACAAAAATGTGAATCTTAATTATCCTTTTTTTTTTTTTTTTTTTTTTGCTTTCTTTCAGAAATAGCCTGGGCAGAAGCTGGGTCAGCAAGAATGTCACTCCTTATATTGGTGTCTATTTTCTTGTCTGCAGCATTTGTTATGTTTTTGGTATATAAAAATTTTCCTCAGCTTAGTGAGTAAGTATACTCAGAATTGAAAATGTGTAGATAACATGTGAGATGAAAGTGAATTAAAATCTGAACTTACTTTAAGCAACAGAACTATCATGATGATTGTGTCTCAGCTCTCATGACTTGTAGCAAGTTCATATCAGCACTGTTATATAAATACTTCTTTCCAGGGCTGGTATCGTGGCTCAATGATAGAGCACCTGCCTAGCATGTGTGACACTGGGTTCAATCCTTAGCACGACATAAAAATAAATAAATAAAATAAAAGGTGTTGTGTCCATCTACAATTTAAAAAAAAATACTTGTTTCCAAATTTTCCTCTTGATTATCTATGTCTAGCTTTGCTTCTCCAATAAGACCTCATCTTTCCAGTGGCTTCCAAAATTTTTTGAGAATACAACTACAAAAGGAAAGAAATTTTAATATCATGACCCCACACACATGAGCCTTCTTTCACTCTCTCTCACAATAATGTATGTGCATGTGCACATATATATTTTTGGGGTGGGGGATACCAGGGATTAAAACTCAGGGGCATTTACCCAGTCCTTTTTTTTTTTTTTTTGAACCAGGGATTGAACTCAGGGAAACTCAGCCACTGAGCCACATCCCCAGCCCTATTTTGTATTTTATTTAGAGACAGGGTCTCACTGAGTTGCTTAGGGCCTCGCTAAGTTGCTGAGGCTGGCTTTGAACTCGTGATCCTCCTGACTCAGCCTCCCAAGTTGTTTGGATTACAGGCGTGCGCCACCACGCCCGGCTTTTTTTTTTTTTCTTTTTTGAGACAGGGTTCTCACTAAGTTGCTTAAGGCCCTTTTAAGTTGCTGAGACTGACCCCCAACTGGCAATTCTTCTGCTTCTGCCTCCTTAGATGCTGGGATTATAGGCATGAGCCACTGCGCCTGGCTACAATTGAAAATAATTAAAATTAAGAAGGGCTAAGGGAATAGCTCAGTGACAGAGTGCATGTTTTTCATGAGCAAGGCCCTGGGTTCAGTTCCTAGAATGGAAAAAATAGCAATAACAACAATGAAGTTTCATGAAATAGATGATGTTTCTAATATTTTCTATTCGTTTCATCTGTTTAGTGTTACTGACCAAGTAAAGTTATTTTTACAGTTTATCCTAGATATTGACCTGTGGTTTGAATAAAATGGTATTCTTTTCTTTTTTCCTATCTCTGTTTTCTTCGTTTGTATTCTTCCTGGCTCTCAGCTTTTGTCTGCTTTTATTCATCCATTTCCTTTTTACCATATCTCTTGTCTTCTACCTTTTATCCCTCTATTTTATGGAAATCATCTAGTCTAAATAGATACTTTCCACAGTGAAGTTGATTTTGTGAAAGACTATGTCTAGTACACATCTATAATTCCTTAGCAAAAATCTTGGTAAAATGTGTTTCAGAATTTAGAAATTTTCCACTTTGGAAGGATAACATATAATATGTGATACCTTCAGCAGAATCTAGAGTAGCATCTCATAATTTAATATATTAATATCTAGCAAAAAGCCTGTATACTAACACTATACATGATAAAAGACTGTGACTAATTTTACTTTTTTTTCTTTTTTTTTTGCAGTACTGGGGATTGAACCCAGGGCCTTATGCTTGCAAGGCAAGCAAGTCTACCAACTGAGCTATATCCCCAGCCCTACTGACAAATTACAAAGAAATTTTAGTTTCCAGAATTTTTTTATCTTAGGAAAGAGATTATGGAACTGAAACGTATTTTAAGAGGTCAAAATATCCCAGGGCTGTTTTACCACCCTAATACCACACTGTTGTAATCAGACTATATAAAGAATAATATGTTTAGACTTTAAACCAAGGCCAGCCTAATATGGTAGTAGATATCTGTGAAATGGGGTTTCAAGTCATCAGAAAGTTTATGTGACCTCTAAGCTCCTTTTATTCACAGTCTGTCCCCATCCCACCTCTGGTTGGGGGTGAACCAGGGCCTTGTGCATGCTCGGCAGATGTTATACCACTTAGGTACATCCCCAGTTCCTTATTCACAGTTACTTATGCTTAAAGTTTTGTGGTTTAACTTAATTATTTTTATTTTATTATTCTTACATATTCATTTATTTTGTGTGGTCCTGGGAATTGCACTAACTAAGGAACTTTGCACATGCTAGGCAAGGACTCTACCACTGAGGTACATACCTAGCTCTAGTATTTTATTTTCCTACTTCAGTGTAAATGCTTTTAGGATGGTGGCATGTTATGTTGCTAAGTTAATTTTACTATAATTGATTTTAGATCCTTTCTACTGTTTTATCAAGGAGTGGGAAATAGTTGATCGAAAGAGGGAATGAACAGACTCCAAATGAAGGTTGTCTTTGCTCCCAGTCTTTTCTAAGAATGATAACATATCACTTGTGTAAAGTAATGTACTTTTTACATATGTGCATGTAATGTACCTTTTACATATGTGCATGCCCACGTATGTATACTCCTATAGAATCTTTTTATTTATTTATTTTGGTACTGGGGATTGAACCCAGAGATACTTGACCACTGAGCCACATCCCCAGCCCCCCACCCCTGGCCCTTTTTTATATTTTATTTAGAGACAGGGTGTTGCTGAGTTACTTAGGGCCTTGCTAAGTTGCTAAGGCTGGCTTTGAACTCACAGTCCTCCTGCCTCAGACTCCTGATCTGGTGGAATTACAGGCAGGTAATACCGTGCTGGGCACCAGGTATTTTTATAGGATTTTATAGCAACATTCAGCTGGGCATGGTGGCACATTCCTGTAGTTCTTGCCACTCAGGAGGCTGAGGTGGGAACATCATTTGACTCCATGTTTTGAGACCAACTGGCAACAAAAGTGAGAACCTGTCTCAGCAATTAGTAAATAAAATTAAAAAGCACTCTATCATTGTTCTACAGAGTGTACAAATAAGCACAATATATATTGAACATAAGGATGAACCTGGGTTTGTGGCTTATACCACAACTTGAGAAGCTGAGGCAAAAGGATTATGAATTTGAGGGCAGCCTTGGCAACTTTGCAAGACGCTATCTCAAAAGAAAAGGGCTGAGAATGTAGCTCAGTGGTTGAGTGCCCCTGGGTTCAATCTCCAGTACCTTTAAAACAACAACAGCAAAACCAAGTCACAAAGGTGATTATTTGAGGCTTTTACAAGTAAGAAATCCAAACAAGGCACCAAATTTAAAGTAAAATTAATAGAAAAGGAAAAGTTTTAACTTTTTTCCTGAACTTTGAGCTGGGATATTTCAGAAAAGTTGTGAATGGTAAATTTGTTGAAAGCTTTACTTAATTTCCATTTTGAATGATTATTGGCTTCAGATTATCATGAGGATTAACCAAAATGATGTTAAATGTTTCTAATATGCTAACATCAGTGGTCCATTTTTTTAATGGTAAATTTAAAATTTTAATTATTGGAGGTAATAAGTTTGGGTCATCCTAAACTTTCATATATAGATTATATCTTGAGAAATTGAAAAACAAATTTACAGACTTTTGAATGTTAAAAATTTGCTAATTTGGCTTTAACAGATTAGGGCATCAAATCATTTTGGCTAAAACTCCGTGTTTTGATCTTAACTTTGATTTTATGATGGCAAAATTCTATTTTAAATTTTTTCACTTTAATTTTATTTCTTCAGAGAAGAAAGAGTGAATATGAAGGTTCCCAGAGATATGGATGATGCCAAGGCTCTAGGAAAAGTTTTATCCAAATATAAGGACACCTTTTATGTACAAGTACTTGTAGCTTATTTTGCTACATATATTTTGTATCCTTTCAACTGAAAAATGCTTTTTAGTTTTGTTCAAGAAAGGGTTTAAAAGATCCGCCACTTAGTTATGTAATAATTATAAAGTATTTTTCCTTTTAAAAATTGTTAATGCAGTGTTAAAATACTAAATAAAATATATGAAAATGGAAAAATATACTTTAATCCTAACTCCTTTGTTTTTATTACTGTTACCAATTTTTTGGTTTTTCTGCTTGTTACTTATTAAATATTTTTCTTAATTATTAGGAATATTTATTTTATCTATTTTTATGTATAATTATTTTATTTTAAAAATTAAAAGTTTTTTAGTTGCTACATATCATTTTTAAAAGTAGTCTGTTAGTTTTCGAGATACAATTGGCTTTCATTTTTTTGCTTTTATAGATGTTGTCTTATAAATCTCCTTTGTTCATGTATTTTTTCCTTTCCTTTTGCAAAAGTTCCTAAAGAAATAAATATTCAAAGGAATTTTTTTGTTTTATAGACATGAATGTTGTATTTTTTTCATTTATTATTATTGTGTTTTGTGGGGTGCTGAGAATCAAACCCAGTGCCTCACATGTGCAAGGCAAGTGCTCTACCACTGAGCTTACAGCCACAGCCCCAGCCCCAGCCCCTTTTATTCTTTTTTTCTTTTTTGGGGGGGGAGGGGGACTGGTGATTGAACTCGGGGGCACTTGGCCACTGAGCCACATCCCCAGTCCTATTTTGTATTTTATTTTTATTTAGAGACAAGGTCTCACTGAGTTGCTTAGGGCCTCACTAAGTTGCTGAGTCTGACTTTGAACTTGTGATCCTCCTGCCTCAGCCTCTTGAGTTGCTGGGATTACAGGCGTGCGCCACTACGCCCGGCTCTCTATCTTTTATTATTCTTAAACAGTCTGTTTTCCAAACCTTCTTGGTTAACTGAAGGTATTACTTCCTGATTTTGTAAATGTTACTTCACAACACAAACAGGCTGTTTTGGGAAACTATAAAGTTATTTAATTGTCACACCCTGTCAATAAATCCATACTGCCAGGCGTAGTGGCAAATTTCTGTGAAAATTTTAAACCAGCTTAATTTTAAAAGGCAAATTAACTACGTTAATTCTCTTAAATTATTTATATTTTTACTTCCTGTTTTATTTCCTGAATTAATTTTGGTTTGTTGGATTTTTCAACCTTTTCTCCTGTGAAATTTAATATCATTTTGTTTTTTCTTTTTTATTTGTTCTTCTTAGTTGTACATGACAGGAGAATACATTTTGACATATTATACATAAGCAAAGTATAACTTCTCATTCTGTGGTTGTACATGATGTGGAGTTATGGCATTTTCTTTTCTTGGACCTTTATTGTGTTAGATGTTACATGTTTCTACAGTTGATCAACTTATGCATTTTTTTTGAGTATATATGTAAACATTGGAGAAGTTGCTCTCAGCATAAACAATTTAACAGTAAATAGGTTTACAAAATCTTTCACTGCTATTATAAACATTACTTGTTTACCTACATGGTGAAGATGGATTTGTATTTAGGTAGTGTTCTGTAGATAGGTATTTTATTGTTGTCCTCCCTACTTGTTATTAGAAAAATTAATATCTGGATGAAATTTGGGGAATAAATTCTGTGCACCTTTCTTCTTGACAGGCTGTTTTAGGAAGCTATTTATGAAGTTATTTAATTGTATATTCATTGTCTTAAATTTATTAACTGCTGGGCATGGTGGCACATGCATGTAATCCCAGCATCCCAAGAGGCTGAGGCAGGAGGATTACACATTCAAGGCCAGCCTCAGCAATTTAGCGAGGCTGTAAGCAACTTCGTTAATCCCTGTCTCAAAATAAATAAAAAGGGCTGGAGATGTAATAAAATGCAGTGGTAAAATGCCAATACATTTGATATAAATGTTTTTTTTGGGGGGGAACTGGGGATTGAACTCAGGGGCTCTCAGCCACTGAGCCCCATCCCCAGCCCTATTTTGTATTTTATTTAGAGGCAGGGTCTCATTGAGTTGCTTAGCACCTTGCCCTTGCTGAGGCTAGCTTTGAATTCGCAATCCTCCTGCCTCAGCCTCCTGAGCTGCTGGGATTACAGGTGTGAGCCATGCCCGGCTACATTTGATATAAAATTTTAAGTAAGATACTGGTTAATAATAATATCAATTCAGTAGGTTTTAATTTTTTATAAAATAAATGTTAAATCTTTTCCTTTTTTTTTTTTTTTTTTTTATGGTGCTGAGGATTGAACCCAGGGCCTTGTGTATACAAGGCAAGTACTCTACCAACTGAGCTATATCCCCACTTTTGAATGTTATAAAGATACTTCAAACTCAGTGAACAAAAGGGAAATACTTTATCTTTGGGCATATAAATTTTAGTTATACTAGTGCAGGACTGATTAATAGAAATAGATGGGAAGCCAGGTTTAATTTTTAAATGTTTTGGAAGGCAAATTAGAAAAAGGAAAGAGGAACACCTGAAATAATTTTACAAATGGTTTTACTTGAATCAATGTATTAAATATTTTGTCATTTCAACATTGATCAGTATAAAGTTTCATGTGGATGTGCTAGAGAACCCTAGGCTTATCATATGCTAAGCATCTACTCTGTACCATTGAGCTACACTCCATTCTTTAAAAAATTTATTACTGAGATATTTTGTTTTTTGGTTTTTTGGGGGGTTTTTTTTGGAACTGGAGATTGAACTCATGGGCACTTGGCCACTGAGCCACATCCCAGCCCTATTTTGTATTTATTTAGAGACAGGGTCTCACTGAGTTGCTTAGCGCCATGCCTTTGCTGATGCTAGCTTTGAATTCGCAATCCTCCTGCCTCAGCCTCCTGAGCTGCTGGGACTACAGGTGTGCGTCACCCCGCCCAGCTACTGAGATATTTTAACATCCTTTTTTTCATACTGTTTCTTTGAATTGTGGTGTGTATTTTACATTCACAGCACATCTCAATTCAAACTTGCCGCATTTCAGTGTCTTAATAGCAGTATATGGCCACTGTATTCTGCAATGCAGTGCTAATACCTTTTTGAATAAAAACCTAGTTTCAAACTTTGGGTATAAATTATTTTTATGTAGTATTCCTTATTTTAACCTTAGCATTCATTCATTTAGTTTTTTAAAAGCACTAATTATGTGCTAAGTACAATTCTAGTGTTTTGAGTATTCAAAAGCAGAGCAACTGTTTTCAGCTGGAATAATAAGGAATGATAGTATATATCATTCATTTTGAATATATATCAGCTATATATTCAAAAGTATACAGCACAGTTCTAAGATAGAGCCAGTCTAGAGCAGAGCTTATCATCACAGGGCATTGTTAGGGAGTGATCAGTAGTCTAATTTAACAGGAGTACAGGGCATAGGAAGGGGAGGGTTGAGAAATAATATGGGCAGCTGTGCTCAATTACAAGGGACTTTGAATACCAGGCTAAATAATTTAGAATATTCACTTGGAGCCCAGCACCTTGGTACATATCTGTAATCCCAGCCACTCCACAGGAGGATCTCGAATTCAAGACCAGCCTTAGCAACTTAGTGAGACACTGCCTCAAAATGTAAAAAGATAGCCAGACATGGTGGCACACACCTGTAATCCCAGCGGCTTGGGAGACTGAGGCAGGCAGATCTCAAGTTTAAAGCCAGCCTCACCAAAGAAGCAAGATGCAAAGCACCTCAGTGAGACCCTGTCTAAATAAAATACAAAATAGGGCCAGGAATGTGGCTCAGTGGTCAAGTGCCTCTGAGTTCAGTCCCTGGTACCCTGCCCGCCAAAAATGTAAATATATGTGGGCATGTAGCTCAGTGGTGGAGTGCCCCTTAGATCATCCCCAGTACTGCAAAAGGATAAATATATGATTCCACATATATGAAATACCTAGAATGGGCAAATTCATAGATGGAAGGACTTCAAAGAAATCTTAGGTTTTTTTTTTTTAGTACTGATATTGTTAGTAAAAATATTGTTACTCATGTATTTTACAATGTGGAAAAGTTTCAGTATGATATTACTAACGTATTATGTATTTTTAAAAATTTATTTATATGTAGTGCTGAGAATCGAACCTATGCCTCACATATTCCAGGCAGTGTCCTACCACTGAGCCACAACCCCAGCCCTGTATTATATGTATATTTTTTTTCTTTTAGAAATGTTAATTTTCTTGAAACAGGACAAATAAAATAGAGTTCTCTAAATATGCATAACCATGAAATATAAAGAGCAGTCTTAACACTTATACTATGAGCATAACAGACTCCACTGCTTCTATTTAACAGCCTTAGACAACACACATAGTATGTGAAGCAAATAGGTAGTTATGTTGAGGTCATTAAGAACCAAGAGTTTGGGCTGGGGATATGGCTCAGTTGGTAGAGTGCTTGCCTTGCAAGCACAGGGCCCTGGGTTCAATCCCCAGCACCACAAAAAAAAAAAAAAAAAACCAAGAGTTTAGCTGGGTATGGTGGTGCATGCCTGTTATCTTAGTAGCTTGGGAGGCTGAAGCAGGAGGACCACAGGTCTGAAGCCAGCCTCAGCAATTTAGGGAGACAGTAAGAAACCTAGTGAGACCCTGTTTAAAAATAAAAAATTTTAAAAAGGGCTGGGAATGTGTCTCAGTGGTTAAGTGCCTATAGGTTTAATCCCTGATACCAAAAAAAAAAAAAAAAATTGGAAATTAAAAACACAGACTCAACATTTATAACAGCAAAAAGTTATAGTTAATATCTTCAAGTGTGACAGTGAGATGTTAAAATGAAATGGACCCTTGGACTGTGGATGTAGCTCAGTGGTAGAGTGTTTGCCTGGCATGTGTGAGGCACCGGTTTTGATCCTCAGCACCACATACAAATAAATAAAGACACTGTGCCCATCTATAACTAAAAAATGAAAAAAAAAATAGGACCCCTTTTAATGATGTTGATATAGGACATCATTAATA
Source organism: Glaucomys volans (assembly GCA_020662805.1). Lineage (NCBI taxonomy): Eukaryota > Metazoa > Chordata > Mammalia > Rodentia > Sciuridae > Glaucomys > Glaucomys volans. The sequence goes on along the minus strand of JAJEJO010000196.1, from coordinate 251,953 downwards.
CTAGTTTCTCTACTTTCATATATTTGAAAATTTCTGTAATAACGTCTTAACCACTAAACCATATCCCCAACCTTTTGTATTTTTTATTTTGAAACAGGATCTCGCTAAGTTGCTTAGGGCCTCATTTAAGTTATTGAGGCTGGCTTCAAACTTGTAATCCTCCTGCCTCAGCCTCCCAAGCTGCTGGAAGCTGCTGGGGTGGTGTTTTTTTTGTTGTTTGTTTGTTTGTTTTAATGGAATTATCTATTAGACTATGGAAAATTTGAGACTGACATTTGATTAGAAAGGTTGAATCAGTGAGAATTCAGAGTTATCAGGATATGTGGCTGATATTTGAAACCATGGAAATGGCTGCATTTATCCAAGGAAAAGGAGAGTTCTGCTAACAGAATGTTAGAGAATTCCCAGTTTGGGGGGCAAAGAGAAAAATCTAGAGAAGAAATGATCTGTAAAGTAGAAGAAAGTACAGTTCACTGATGTTGAGTTTCATGTGAGAGGAAGTTTCTTCCTGTGCTGGGATCTCTAAAAGATGATTGCATTTTGGTATTTATTTAAGAAATGGTCAAATTAAGAGAAGCCTTAGGACTGAGGAACTTTTTTTTTTTTTAACACTTTTAGGTTAACTTTTCTATAGATTTATTTTTTTTTTATTAAATAAGGGGATGAATTAGGGACCGTCGGGCACTGAGCCAGATCCCCAGCCCTATTTTGTATTTTATTTAGAGACAGGGTCTCACTGAGTTGCTTAGGGCCTCGCTAACTTGCTGAGGCTGGCTTTGAACTCGCGATCCTCCTGACTCAGCCTCCCAAGTCGCTTGGATTACAGGCATGCACCACTGCGCCTGGCTTGACCTTTTAGTAAATTATCTTAGGGGTGGAAAAGGGGACTGGACCAAAACTGGGAATCTGAAGACAGTAGAAAAAATATTATCTATTTTAAAAATAAGATTTGTGATTTTTGCTGTGATGATCATCCTTATCCTTTTTTTTTTTTTTTGGTACTGGGATTGAACCCACTGGTTCTTAACCACTGAGCCACATCTCCAGTCCTTTTTTTTTTGTTTGTTTGTTTTTTGTTTTTTTCCAATGCTGGGTATCGAACCCAGGACCTTGTGCTTACAAGGCAAGCACTCTACCAACTGAGCTATATCCCCAGCCCCCCAGTCCTTTTTTATATTTTATTAGAGATGGGATCTCGCTGAGTTGCTTAGGGCCTCACTAAGTTGCTGAGACTGGCTTTGAACTCATGATCTTCCTGCCTCAACCTCCCCAGCCACTGGGATTACAGGCGAGTGCCACTGCACCTGGCCCTATCCTTTTTTTAATGAGTAGTTAATTGAGGTAACTTTCATAGTTAAATTATAAATAAATCCTTATTAATCTTATGTATACCTAGATTTCCAGAAATCTTGTTTCCTGAAACAAATGCATTAGAGAAGCATGTTATTTAAGATTACTGAAGACTGCTTTTTTCTTTTTTTGCCAAATTTGTTTAGTTCCTCTATCTGGTACATGTTAGATATATATCTTGCTTTTTCTTTTTCTTTTTTTTTTAAGTAGTCCAATTTTATTAGCGCTGTGTTTATTAATTTTATTTTGGTATTTATTTAATAAATTATGAACTTAGAAGCAATATAGCTGAGGAGTCATTTCATCTTTTAATACAGGTTGAACATCCCTAATCCAAAAAATTCAGAACCCAAAATGTTCCAAATTCCAAAACTTTTTGAGTGCTGACATGACAGCAAAAGTGGGAAACTCCCCTTCTTATCTCAAGTGACAGGGTTCAGTCAGAACATAGGCACACTAAAATTACTGTGTAGAATTACCTCTAGGTTATATGTATAACAGATGTGAAACAAATGAACTTTGTGTTTAGACTTAGTTCCTATCCCTGAGTTAGTATGTGTATGGTGCAAATTTTTTAAAAACTGGAAAAATCCAAAACACTTCTGGTCCCAAGCACTTTGGATAAGGGATTCTCAACTTCTACTGAAGTATGGATATAATTGCATTAGCATGATAATTTCTGTATTTATACTTTTTTTCTGAAATGCTGAATTTGTGTTTTTGAAATTTCACTTAACTATGTTTTAATCCTTAACTTAAAAGTTAACAGCTTGCAAACATTTGCTATTCCAGGCTCTATATTTCTCAGTATACTCTCAGGGTTTCTTTATCCCTTTCCGCTAGCCTTATTTCTTGTTTGTTTGGTAAGTATCCCACTGGACTATTTAAGCATAAATTCATTCATTTAAGAGGAGTTTCAAGTGGTATGTGTTAAGTCTCTCAGTAAGGAGATGTTATGGATTGTTTTCTAAAACAAGGTTATTGTAGATTTATTAGCATTTATAAGCTGTTTTAGGCTCCCCCCTATTGTTTTATAAATCAGGTAGTTTAAGAATATTGGTGGGCACAGTGAGTTAAGTCTCAGGGATATAGGAAGTGTTTTTAAGCACAGCAGTTGACAAAAAAATGGTGCCTGAAATTGTATTCTTAGACTGAAAGATAACTTTAATTATTTGGCTCTAGTGACTAAGTTTAACCACAATTGGTAATTTGTTTTGGGTGGTCTCATTTGAGTTACAGTACTTGCAGAGTAACCTCCACATCCCCAAAAGAAGTCAGTGAGTTGAGATTTTCCTCAGGTGAATATATCCTTGTGAATAAGATGGAAAAATAGAAAATGCTTATGGTTTATTATTATTTTCCAGTGTTCCGGACTTGGTGCCTCATTCTGCTATATGCTCTCCTATTTAGTTGGAAGACCAGTTGTATACAAATATCTAACAGAGAAAGCAGTAAAATGGTCACAGCAGGTAAACACTTAGTTTTTGTTTTGTTTTTAAATATTTTTAGTTGTGAACGACACAGTACCTTTATTTTGTTAGTTTAGTTTTTTTACGTGGTGCTGAGGATCGAATCCAGTGCCTTGCATGTACTAGGCAAGTGCTCTACTGCTGAGCCACAACTCCACCCTTATTTTGTTTTGTTTTTGAGACACACTCTTGCTATGTTACCTAGACTGGGCTCAAGTGATCCTCCTGTCTTAGGCTGCCAAGTAGCTGGGACTTCAGGTGTGTGTCATTGTGTCTAGGGTACTTTAAAATTATGTAATATAACTTTGGTTAATTGGGAGGTCAATGTGTAGTTTCTACATAAGTTGAATATTAATTTAACTTATATAGAAAGTACATACATTTATGTGTTAAATCAGATAGTGAAACTTTACACTCAAAAGTAATTTAAATAATAAGAATTATCTTTTGACCAAAATAACATCAAGTGGTATACAATATAAATATTTATTTATTTTTCAGTACTGAAAATTAATCCTTTGAGATAGGGTCTTAGCTGGGCGTGGCGTCACATGCTTATAGTCCAAGTGGCTTAGGAGGCTAAGGCAAGAAGATTCCAAGTTCAAGGCCAGGCTCAGCAATTTAGCAAGGCCTTAAGCAACTTAGTGAATCCCTATCTCAAAATAAATAAAAAGGGCTGGAGATAGGTCAGTGGTAAAGTTCCCCTGGGTTTTATCCCCAGTACCAAAAAGAGAGAGAGGGTCTTGCTAAGTTGCAAGTATCACTGCATTTGCAGGTGTGTACCACTGCTCCTGACAATAATTTTATAAGCAAGTTTTTTGTGCTTGCAGTGATTATTTTATTTATTGATTTATTTTTTATGGTGTTCAGGATCAAACCCAGGACCTCCTCATGAAAAGCATAAATTTTCCCACTGAGCTATACCATTAGACCCTTTGAAATGATAATCCTAATTCTTCGTCTTCATAAATTTAATCAATATAGAAGTTCAGGTGTCAGTATGAAGGTATCCCCATAATTAGACATTTCATCTGTTTTGTGTTGATACAACATGCAGTTGCTGATAAACTTGTATTAGCCAATTCTCCTCATGCATTTTATCAGTAGAAAGAATTATTATCTGTAGTCTGCAAAGACTAGCAATGGTATGTACAAACCTTGTTATACAGGAAAGGCTAACATATTATTGTAAAGCAAATTCTATTTTTTTAAAAAATCGCAAGGAACAGACTATTACATCTTAGAGGAATTTGATTGTCAGTTCATTGTCATTTTCTTTGTCTAGACTTCTGCTCTAGTGCTCTTTTCATTGTATCAGTACCATTTTCTTTGGAATAGGTATTCTGTGTAAGGTTAAAAGTTGGTCACTTGAGCTGGGCATGGTGGCGCATACCTATAATCCCAGCAACTCGGGAGGCTGAAGCAAGAGGATCGCAAGTTCAAAGCCAGCCCCAGCAACTCAGTGAGGCCCTGAGCAACTCAGTGAGAGCCTGTCTCTAAATAAATATGAAAAAGGGCTGCTTATTTAGCTCAGTGGTTAAACACTCCTTCTTTCAATCCCTGGTACCAAAAACAACTGGTCACTCCATTTGATGTACAACCACATGAATGGGATCCTAAAAACAGTTGGTCAAAGGCAGTATAGACTATATGTATATTTAATCAGCTAAATGTTTCCACATACCTATTTAAACTAATTTATCAGCAATGAATGGATACATTCGTGATTATCTGGAATTTTTAAAAATTGGGAGCTGGGGACTGAAAATGTAGAGTCTCTTAGCCAGTGTGAGGCCCTGGGTTCAGCATTAATAGTGCGCGGGTGCACACACACACACACACACACAGAGACAGCTAGATTTGTTGTTGTGATATAGTATTTCATTACATTGTAGAAAGGTAAAGGTGTTAAAAATTGATCACTTGATATGTATGCTTTATCTTGTTTTTCATATGTTTAATTTTGGCATTTTAGGTGTCAAATATCAATGAACCATCATAAAGTTAATGTAGAACTTGAGTGGCATAACACTGATCAGTAAGCACAATTTATTAAAACAAAACTCGTGTTATTTAGCTATGGTAATGGGCATTTGGTATATAGTTTTGTCATTTTCAAATTCTATTTTAATCAATTCTATTGGATAAATTCTCAAATAACAGGGACAAGAATTTGAAATAAGGTGTTACATAAAGGATCTTATTTTCGAAATTGTCTTTATCTGATGCTAATTATCTTTTTTCTTATGACAGGTTGAACGCCATAGAGAACATCTCATAAACTATATTATATTTTTGAGGATAACGCCATTTCTGCCTAATTGGTTTATTAATATTACATCTCCTGTGATAAATGTGCCATTGAAAGTTTTTTTTATTGGCACTTTTCTAGGTAAGGCCTCTAGTGTGTGCTATGTTAGAGCTCATTGTGTATATATATCTACAGTGTCCAGCTGGACTAGATTATATGCTTTGTGCATACTTGCCAATGTCATATATAACTCTTGGGCACAAAGCTTGGCCTGTATAAATTCATACTCAGAAATGTTTGTGTTATTTAAGCATTTTTGGGTCACCTCTTTGTTTTATTTCATGTTTTTATTAAATTTTATTTTTGGGTGGTGGGGATTGAACCCAGGAGCACTTTGTCACTGAGCTACATCCCCAGGTCTTTTATTTCTCTTCCCTT
>JAJEJO010000196.1:207729-236756 GCA_020662805.1 Glaucomys volans | reverse complement strand
AAAAAGGTATTAAGAGATGACCCAGTATGGTGGTACATGCCTGTGATCCCAGCAACTCAGGAAGTTGAGGCAGGAGGATCATAAGGTCAAGGCCAGCCTCAGCAATTTAGCATGGACTGGGGATGATATTCAGTGGGTAAGCACCCTAAATTCAATCCCTGGTGCAAAAACAAAGAAACAAAAAAACTAAAAGATAAACAACTTTTTCCTTTCATACAGTCTCCCTCTTGACTTTTATGCTTTTTTTTTTTTTTTGGAACCAGGGATTGAACTCAGGGACACTCGGCCACTGAGCCACATCCCCAGCCCTATTTTGTATTTTATTTAGAGACAGGGTCTCACTGAGTTGCTTAGGGCCTCGCTAAGTTGCTGAGGCTGGCTTTGAACTCGTGATCCTCCTGACTCAGCCTCCCAAGTCGCTTGGATTACAGGCGTGCGCCACCGAGCCCGGCTCATGCTATTTTTATTTTCTACTTAATGTCCTAAGAAACAATGAAAATTTTAAATAATTACTTGAATTTTACTTTTATCTTTACATTTTATAATGCCAGTTTTAAATGTAAATATGGGTATATTGTGGAATTGCTGAAATTACACAATTCTCTTTTGTAGCTTTTACATGCACATGTATTTCATTATTACCAGAATAGTAGAAATGCTGAAAAAAGTAACCTCAACTGTTGATTGAACCCAGAGCCTCACACTTGGTAAATAATACTCAACCAGGCCGGGCATGGTGGCGCACGCCTGTAATCCAAGCGACTTGGGAGGCTGAGTCAGGAGGATCGCGAGTTCAAAGCCAGCCTCAGCAACTTAGCGAGGCCCTTAGCAACTCAGTGAGACCCTGTCTCTAAATAAAATACAAAATAGGGCTGGGGATGGGGCTCAGTGGCCGAGTGACCCTGAGTTCAATCCCTGGTTCCAAAAAAAAAAAAAATAATAATAATAATAATAATAATACTCAACCACAGAGCTACATCCCAGTCCTTGTTATTTTGAGACAGAGTCTTGGTAAATTGCCCTGGCTGGCCTGGAACTTGTGATCTTCTTGCCTCAACCTCCTGAGTTTTGGGGATTACAGGCATGTGCCACCATACCAGACTTTATTTCACTTTTCAATATGTACATGTTCTACCAACCCCCTCTACTTTTAATTTAATGATGAATAAGGAAGTACTAAAAGGAAAGGAGCTATGGGCTGCTGTATTTTTCTCTTTCTGTTGTTTTTAGCAAATGATTCATTAATGGAGGTAGTCATACAAATAAGAATGTGATAGGCATGGTGGCACATGCCTATAATTCCAGGTACTCAGTGTGAGACCAGGACAGGCACTGTGGCACACTCCTATAATCCCAGCGGCTTGGGAGGCTGAAGCTAGGAGGATAACAAGTTCAAAGCCAGCCTCAGCAAAAACAAGGTGTTAAGCAACTCAGTGAAACTCTTACCTCTAAATAAAATACAAAATAGGGCTGGGGATGTGCCTCAGTGATTGAGTGCTCCTGAATTCAATCCCTGATACCCACCGACCCAAAAAAAAGTTTGAGGCCAACCTCAGCAATTTAGAGAGGGCCTAGGCAATTTGGTGTCTTAGAATTAAAAATAAAAAGGGCTGGGGGGCTAGGCATGGTGACACATGCCTATAATCCTAATGTCTTAGAAGACCGAGGCAGGAGGATCACAAATTCAAAAGGGCTGGGCAAAGTGCCCCTGTATTCAATCCCCAGTACTAGGAAAAAAAAAAAAGAATAAATAAGTGATAGAACACTATTGCCTTCTTGATGTTGGAAGTGCTAGTTTGAATGGATCAAACTCATGGCTCACATACTAGGCAATCTCTCTACCACTCTGCTATGCCCCCAGCCCCCAAAAGGAAAAGCATTGCTTGACAGAGTGTCAGAGCCCCAGCTTATGCAGTTGTAGAGGTAGACACCTTGTCCTGGCTTCATCTCTCTAAGGTCCCATCTATCACATATGCACTGGAATTCTCTACTCATGGGGGATTGCAAACATAAGGGAATGAAAGCAGTAAGGAACAGCAAACATACATAGCTTGTAGACTTTCAGTTATGTACCTGCTCCTTTGGCCTACCAGATAGTCACTTACAAAACACGAATTCAAAAATAAGATTGTTTAGAATTTTAGGACAGCAACAGCAGAGCATTAAAGCAAGTGTGTTGCTCTTCTGAGTACAGGGCCCTGTGCACAACAATGACAACCAAGACAGTTCTGGGCACAAAAGGAGGAGGAATGGATGTTAAGTGGCCACTGACCATATCCAGTAGAGACTGCTTGGAAACAGGTAAGTGGGAATAGAAGGTGAGAGAGAAAGGTATAGAGGCACAGAGGAAGCCATGTGATGAAAGAGCACAATAGATGCTGACTTTATTTCTGCAAGTCCTGTGTCCTGAGGTTCACTAGCTCTGAGCTGGGCAATGTGAAGATGTGCACCCCCACTGCTAGCTCATGGTGGCTTTCAGTGAACTAGAAAAAGATGCTCCTTTTTTCAGATACTTTACTGCCATCTGTTGGAAAACTGTCATAATAACTATATTAGCTAGCCGGGCGTGGTGGCGCACGCCTGTAATCCCAGCGACTTGGGAGGCTGAGGCAGGAGGATCGCGAGTTCAAAGCCAGCCTCAGCAATTTAGCGAGGCCCTAAGTAACTCAGTGAGACCCTGTCTCTCAATAAAATACAAAATAAGGCTGGGGATGTGGCTCAGTGGTTAAGCACCCCTGGGTTCAATCCCCGGTTCAAAAAAAACAAACTATATTAGCTAATAATAACTACAATAAGTGTCAGCAGCAACCTTGCCTGTTACCCTCAGGGTCCCCAGTCCAGAGGCACAAATGCTCATAACTAAAATCCTGAGCTTAGCAACTTTGCAAAAAATGTGTGGCAGATCAGAGCCCCGCTACACCCCTATCTCCCAGCCTCAGAGGTAGTGAGTTAAATATCAGAACTAGTGATTCCTCATTTTATATTGTTTTACTCCTGCCAACCCATGAAGATGTTGTGCTGGTGTCTTTTAGACCACTTCCACCATTAGACAAAGCCTACTGCATGGAATAATCTTATCTGGGAGAAGACTCAAAGGGCCAGTAACAACAAAATCCATTTATTTTTGCTTTTGACTGAAATTCAAAAGAATTAACTGGGGGCTAGGGGTGTAGTTCAGTGGTAGAGGGCTTGCCCAGCATAAGTGAGGCCCTGAACCTCATTCCCAAATCTTTTTATTTTGAGACAGGGCCTTGCTAAGTTGCTGAGGCTGGCCTCAAAATTGCAATCCTCCTCCTCAGCCTCCTGAGTCACTGCGATTATAGGCTTGTTCTACCATTCCTGTTTATAGTGGTTAATACAAGGTATTCACAATGTACAATCATCTTTTGGCAAATGTTAATAAAAACTGTTTCTTCCTTATGAGTCTGAATAAAGGTTCATAAAATTTCAAGAGGAAGAAGGAAGAGAGAAGTAGCTGCCTACTCTTGGAAGCTGAGAACTTTCCTGGTTCAGGAGTCAGGAAGCCTGAGTTAGGATTCTAGCTTTGAAGTTTATTTAGATGATGTGACATAGGGCAGGACCCTTGTTTCTCAAATCTTTGACCTGACACCTCTGTGAAGAAAGGCCTGAACATAAAAAATAGCTTCTACTATCTACATCTTTTTATTTATTTATTTATTTATTTTTCGGTACTGGGGATTGAACCCAGGGGCACTCGACCACTGAGCCACATCCCCAGCCCTATTTTGTATTTTATTTAGAAACAGGGTCTCACCGAGTTGCTTAGGGCCTCGCTCAGTTGCTGAGGCTGGCTTTGAACTCGTGATCCTCCTGCTTTTAATGCTCAAACATTTTAATTCGCATAAGATATGTGGACCGTAAAGTTACTAGAATTTCAGTCAAAAGCAAAAATAAATGGATTTTGTTGTTACTGGCCCTTTGAGTCTTCTCCCAGATAAGATTATTCCATGCAGTAGGCTTTGTCTAATGGTGGAAGTGGTCTAAAAGACACCAGCACAACATCTTCATGGGTTGGCAGGAGTAAAACAAGGTTTTAGGTTCGGTACTGAACCCAGGGGGTTGAACCCTGGGTTCAAACCCCAATACTAAATACTTCATGGGTTGGCAGGAGTAAAACAAGGTTTCAGGTTCGGTACTGAACCCAGGGGGTTGAACCCTGGGTTCAAACCCCAATACTAAAACAAACAAAAAAATGCAACTATATTAATTCTTTTATAAGAGCCACCATTTCTAGTAACCTGATGACATCTCTTCCCACAGAGAACATTGAACTGTACTCTAAAAGCAGAGCAACTCCTTATGTACGAATATAAACCGAGTGTTCCCCAATATGTTCTAGGACATAATGCTTTGAGAGAATCATTTTCTCTTCATTACAGTTAATTGTGTGTGTGTGTGTGTGTGTGTGTGTGTGTGTGTGTGTGTGATGCTGGTGAATGAATCTAGGGCCTCACTTATGCTGGGCAAGCCCTCTACCACTGAACTACACCCCTAGCCCCCAGTTAATTCTTTTTTTTGGAACCAGGGATTGAACTCAGGGACACTCGGCCACTGAGTCACATCCCCAGCCCTATTTTGTATTTTATTTAGAGACAGGGTCTCACTGAGTTGCTTAGGGCCTCGCTAAGTGGCTGAGGCTGGCTTTGAACTCGCGATCCTCCTGACTCAGCCTCCCAAATCGCTTGGATTACAGGTGTGCACCACCACGCCCGGCCCCAGTTAATTCTTGATGTGTTACAAGTCTAGCCAGGTCCAGTGGTGCATGCCTGTAATCCCTGCAGCTCAGAAGGCTGAAGCAGGAGGATCACAAGTTCAAAGCCAGTCTCAGCAACTTAGTGAGGCCCTTAGCAACTCAGTGAGATCCTATCTCTAAATAAAACACAAAAAAGGGCTGGGGATGTGGTTCAGCTCAAGTGTTCCTGAGTTTAATCCCCAGTTTAAAAAAAAAAAAAGCTTCTGCTACTTTAATTCTTTAAAATTAATTATTATTATTATAAATTTAATCATTTGTTCATTAAATATTATTTTCTCTGTATAACAATTATTATATATATTTTCTCTGTCATATCAAAGGCAGATTGATACATTCTAGAAAACTGATACTATGATTCTATGTTTTAATCTTATAGTCAACATAAAAAATACTAAAATATTCAATTGTCAATTGTGTTTTTTACCATTTACAAAGGTATCATTTATATACAGTAAAATTCACCATTTTTAGTGTACAGTTCCTGTAACTTTTAGCAAACAAACAATTGTGTAACCAGCACTACAATTAAGATGTACAATTCCATCACTTCCCCAAATCCTTGAGAGCTCAGCTGCAGCTAAATATATCTTTCCTCTGGGATTTGATCCAAGGGCCTTTCAATTCCCCTCACTACACCATCCGGTCTTTCCCAGGAAGATCTTGGCCCCAGGCTGATGGGAATAATGAGACCACTGTGTTCACAGTCTAAGGGAGAAGGCGGGGGGCAACACATATAAGGCCATCTGTCCAGAGTCTAAAGTCTCTCAATCCAGGCAGACACAGAGGGGAGGGTAAAAGGGCTGTGGGATGCACCAACTGAGTCATTCCTGGGCTTGGAGATCCAAAGATACTACTTTGCTTCCTGTGTTTGACTACCCCACCCTGCCTCAGCTTCCTCAGATAAACAGGGACAGACACACACACATACATACCATTATTATTATTATTATTTTGTGTGTGGTGCTGGGGATTGAACCCAGGGCCTTGTGCTTGCAAAGGTAAGCACTTTACCAACTGAGCCATATCCCCAGCCCTACATACCATTATTTATGCTTGCAAATACACAATCGTACATCTGATATTATGCATGTATACACATGATCACCCCTACATACAATTGCTCACTCACATAGAAATAGACATATATATATATACATATGTATATGTATGTATGTATGTGTATATATACACACACACACACACACACACACACATACATACATACCTACTTGCACATGTTCTCACAGTACTTTTGGGAAGGTTGCATCACTTAGGGACATTATCAGCAATGAACTCCTCCTCTTGCTCAACTTTATACTTCCTTATGGGTGGGGAAGCCTGAGGCTGACTCTTCTTTGGGACTTTTTTGTTGCTGTGGGTTATGGTAGCTGAAGGGTGATGGCTGATTTTCAACCAATTTAGGGAACTTGTGTCATTCAGAGAATGATGTGAGGAGCCTGGTTAGAAACAAACTGTTCTGGGCTAGTGAGACAGTAGTAGAGTATGGGAAAGTGAAGGTATTTGACTTCTTTTGTAGAGATGGATTATAGATAGTTGTGGGTGTTATCATTGGTTATGGAGGAACTGTTATTCTGTAGGATCAGAGGGATGTATTTCAATTTGCATAAACTGGAGTCTTCATTGAGCATGGGACAAGAAGGATTTGATTACTTGTGGATTTACTGACTGATTTTTTTTTTTTTTTTTTTGTGGTGGGGATCAAACCCAAGGCCTTGGTGCACACTGGTCAAGTGGTCTGCCACTGAGCTATATCCCCAGTCCTTTTAATTTTTATTTTGAGACAGTATCTCACTGAATTGTGGACACTGGCCTCAAACTTGTGATCCTCCTGCCTCAGCCTCCCAAATTGCTGGGGCTACAGGTATCGCCACTGTGCCTGCCCATCTGGCTGGTTTTTCTTGAATGCTGTACTGTGAATTGGGGAGTAGACAGGTTCTGTCTGGATGGAGTCAGGCTGACTCAGGTTTTGCTGGAAGAAGCACCCATGCTAGTAGTGTGGTGGTACAGAACTGTAATCCCTAGTAGTAGAAGTATGGACTACCTCAAGGAAGAATAAAATGAGGCTTTGTTTGTTTGCAGTGCTAGGAATTGAACCCAGGGCCTTGTGCTTGGGAGGCAAGCACTCTACCAACTGAGCTATATCCCAAGCCCAAGGTATTGTTGACATTGCTTTGGAGAAGGAAACTGAGCAGCTGGAATCAGGACCCTCGGCAATTAGATGCAGAGGGCTCCAAGGAGTCTCCAGTGGAGAACTCTTAGAAGAGGTGGGGCTCCAGCTGATTCTGTAGGGGTAAAGAACAGGAATTAATCTGGTTTTAGCCTGGCATCTGTCCTTGTCTCTGTCTTCCCTTAACCTTTCTTCTACCTGTGACCAAGGTTAGAATGAATATATGGGAAGGGGTGAGGGGCTACTCCAGCCTCATTGCCTTTATGGTGTGGCATGCAGGGGAAGGATTTTCTTTTCTGCCTAACAGTGTCCTACTGCTCTTTTCCCCTTAGGCTGAGGGCAGGCCCAATATGAAAGAAGATGAGGAAGTTCCTATTTCCTGAGATGTTTTGTTTTTCTGATGAGAGAAGGTTGTTGGCTCAAGCATTCTTGGATCCAGATAACTTTTCTTCCTTTTAGGAAGTACGACTCTAAGGTGAGGCAGCAGGACTCCATTCTAAGACCTGAACTGCTAGGTTGCTGATCAGGCTCAAGATAGGGTCAGATGTTCATTTGCTGTCTCATGTCCTTCATGCTGAAATGGGTGCTCCGGATTGCCACTTATTTAACAGTATATTATGTCCTAGATATTTAAAATTCTCCTTTTTGTTAACTTAAAATTAATTTATGAATCTTGAGTGTAATCTCGTGAGGGGTAAGAATGACTAATCTCATTTCAGAAAGATTAATGATATGTCTTAGTTTACATAGGTATTAAGAGTGGGAGTGGGGATTGAAATATTAAATCATAAGAGCATCCAGTTCTATATTTCCTCTGGCTCTCTAACAAGCAATCACTCTGCCAAACATATTTCCTACTGGGAAGGAGATCACTTTACAGTTGAGTATTCTTGGCCACTGAGCAGTTACATTTCCCAGAGCAAATTAATACAGTCATGCTTTTGTTTTTACTTGTGTTTTATGAGTTGAGTTAGTCTGAGAGGTCTTCTAGCACTTGGTTACTCTGGACACAGTGGATAAAAGGTTTTTGGTCTTTTAAACTAGGGCATTTGTTCCTTTTTCAGGTCTTTTTTACATCACCCCCAGAGTGAGCATTCTAAGATGTGGGTCAGAACTTTTTAGCCCTTCACTTAAATTCCTTTAATTTATCCCATCTGCACACCTGATAGGATAAATTCTTTAACTTGGCATTTGAAGTCTTTCTTACCCTGTCCTCCCTCTCTGATTTCAACCCTTTTTAACTGTCTCCTATCTTAATTACTTGCTGTTGTGTGAACAAACCATTTTATCTGTCATTCCCTGTTGTTGCACATCCTGCATCAAACATTTTCTTTCCCTTCCCTTTTTTACTGGAGAAAATCTTCTTCATATTCCAGATCTCGGGTTAGGGTATACCTCCTTCTGGAATCCTTCCTTGACCTTGCACCAACTCAGAGGGATGCCTTCTTTTGATTTTCTCTAACTAGTTAGCTCTCTGATCTCCCCTCTTTTGTCTCTATGTCCCCAGCCTGCAGGATAGGGTGTGCATCACTTTGACTGGAGTTTGTGAAGTTACTTTCTCTTCCCCACTTTTCTCCCACCAGTTTGGGCAGGTTAGATTCAGGGAGGAGCTAGTGCTATGGTTTCCCCTGATGCTGCCTGTGACCTCCAGGTGATCCTCCCAAAGGGAACCAATACTTGAGAGAAGTACCAGGAAGAGAACCCATGAGAATTCCCAGGCTCAGCCCTTAGGGACGGGAACTGCCTTCTACTGCCCTTAGTGGCAGCCTGCTGGAGCAGACCTTTCTGGAACAATAATAATTGTAATATTTACCCAGCGCTCTATATTCCAGGCACTATTCTCACAACTTTACCTATGCATGCATTTGTTTTACGTAATCTTTCAATTCCCCCATAGTTCTCCCAACTGGGAATTTAACTTGGGCGATTTACCACTGAACTACATCCCCAGCCCTTTTCTATTTTTAATTTTGAGACTGGGTCTTGCAAAGTTGCTGGGACTGGCCTCGAATTTGCCAAGGCTGGCATGAAACTTGGGATCCTCCTGCCTCAACCTCCGCAGTCGCTGGGATTACAGGAGTGTGCCACCAGACCTCGCTTGTTTTATGTAATCTTCACAAAAACAAAACAGAACAAAACCAAACAAACAAAATCATGATTGTTGGCACTTGGAGATTAACTAACTTGCTTAAAGTCATACCATAAATGACAAAGTCAGAATTCAAATATGAGAATTATTTCTAGAGCCCATGATGTTAATTGGCACTATATTGTAGTGCCTTCTTGGCCTCTGATCTCATTTCCAATAAGTCACATCTGCTAGCCTCTGGGGTAAATGAAATCAGAGTCCCAAACCCTCAGGAGGTAAATTTTCCTCTGCCTTATCTATTCACATTTCACACAGGAAGGCTGGCTCAGGGATGCAAGGAATATTCTCACAGTTTGAAAAGGAAGGGGGAATTTCTAAGTTGCAGGAACCTCTGAAGACTCCAAGAGATAAAGCGGGGAAAGCTTGGTGCGTGGGAAAAGGCCTGGCTGTGTGTGGGTGGGGAGCAGCGAGCAGACCCGCGAGGTCGTAGTCCAGTCTCTTAAACTCAATGTAACCTTAGTGAAGTCGTTGCTCTTCCCCGCAGCTTCCGTTCTTGTATTTGTAAATTAAGGATAAATATAAGACAGAGCTCATCCCCGCCAAAAGAAGGGGCCTCCTCAGTTTTGTTGGGGAAAAGGCCGGGCACGAATGCCAAGGAGAGGCGGCAGGGAGAGGATGCGCTGTGTGGGGTTTAGGGCGACAGGATTGAGTAGGCTTCGGAGCTCAGTCATGCGAGCCTATCCCGGTGACAGGGCCGGGCTAAGGAGGACATCTCCGGACCTCTAAAGGGTAGACAGGTTGGGGGTACATGGGCCAGGTCCGCGGGATGCGCCCATTCTCCCCACACCTCCTCAGCTCTCGCAACCCAAGTCGCAGTCTCCGGGGATGCCGGCTTCAGACCTCCAGGCAGCCGCCGGCCGCGCTGCAGCTACCGCCCGGGAAGCTGCAGCCGGTGGGGAACCAAGAACATCACGTCATCCTTTCCGCCAGGCGCCCGCCCCCTCCCCGACGGCGCCTGCGCAGGCGCGGAGGGAGGGGGTGCCGCGGCGGGGCTCTCCCGGCGCTTTCCGCCCTTCTCCAGGCTCGCTCGGGCCGCGGCGCTCCGGGCTGGCGGCGGCGGCGCGGGGCGAAGGCGTCCAGGATGCGGCGCGGGGCGGCCCGGTACCCCCCTGCCCCGAGACGGCAGCGGCGGCCGCGGGGACCGGGCCAGGGTCGGGGGCGGCGGCTCGAGCCGCGGTAGCGGCGGCGGGAGGGGCGGCCTGAGGGCGGGCGGGCGCCCGGGTGCGGGGGCTCCGCGCCGCTCCGCACAGCCCGGCCCGGCTCGGCCCCGGCGCCATGAGCGGCGGCGGCGGCGGAGGGGGCTCAGCGCCCAGTCGCTTCGCCGACTACTTTGTCATCTGCGGGCTGGACACCGAGACCGGGCTGGAGCCGGACGAGCTGTCGGGTGAGTGCGCGCCGAGCTCCGGCCGCTTCCCCGCGCCTACTGCGGCCGGGGACCCCGGAGGAGCCTTCCCCATCCGGCTTTGTCCCGGGAGCCCGGCGAGGGTCTGTCGACTGGACGCAGGGCGGGCGCGGGCGAAGGGGGCGTCGAGCTGGAGGAGGGGTACCGGTTAAGGGGCCCTGCCCTGGGAGGAGTCCCAACCGCCGCTCCGGCGCTCTGCGCCATGGGCACTTAGCGACGGGGGAGAGGGAAGGGTCGTGAGTTCTCCGACTGTAGGTCGAGTGACTTAGTGTAAAATAAAGGGAGGCTTGTCCTCCAATACCCTTCTGGGAGGGAAGAAGGCATCCCGCGTCCTAGTGAAAGTAAGTTCCACTCAGACTTTTAAAAAAAGCAAAACAAAAACTTGGTGGCTTTATCTGGCCTCTTCCCAAGAAGCCTGCGAGACCAGTTCCTCAAAACCGTTATAACCCGCCTGGGTTTTCTGACGGATTGCAGCTCTGACCAATCTGGGACATAAAGTAATGAAGTGAACGTGGGCAGCACCAAGAATATGGGAACTCCCATGACACTTGAAAGAGCTTGTACTCCAGGGCCATAACTTTTTATGAAAAGCAATTTATGTCCTTTATGAGGCCAGGGCGTCATCCTACTTGGGGTGGGTGGGTTGTGTTGTTTCTCAAGTTGTCTTTCAAAGGGGGAAGTGGTGGGGGAAGGAGTGGCCATGGGGCCCTGGCCAGATTTGGAACTCACTGTGGAATTGTGTCAGAATTTTAAAATCCCCGTGAATTCCACCCATCGCCATCCAAACCTTTGAATTGTAGTAGTGTTGAAAAGTTTTTGTCTGAAGTAGCCAGTTAGTGGGTGGAGGTTTCTTATGTTAATACTTTAAAAATTGTGTCATCCTGATTTGGTGAGGAAAATTCCTTTCCATTCTTCTTTATCCGTCCCTTTTTCTCATTCTTTTTTGGTGCTGGGGATTGAACCCAGGCCCTTGCACATGATCTGTCATGATGTCACAGTTTGCCGTGAAGTTTCTCTTGTTTTTTGTTTTCGTTTTTGGTACCTGGGACTGAACCCAGGGACACCTAACTACTGAGCCACATCCCCAGCCCTTTATTTTTAATTTTTTTTTTTTTTTTTTTTTTTTGAGACAGGCTCTCCTTAAGTTGCTTAGGGCCTTGCTTAAGTTGCTGAGATTGGCTTTGAACTTGCAGTCCTCCTGCCTCAGTGGCTGGGATTATAGGCATGGGCCACCATCCCCGCCAAGTTTCTCTTTTGAATGTGATTATCCTGTTGACTAATTTACTTTGCTTCAGAGATGATGGGACAGTTTTCTTTTCTTTTCTTTTTTTTTTGTCACCAGAAAAATTCCAGTGTTTTTCATGAAAAAAAAAAAAAAATAGGTGCACATCACAAATGACAAAAATGGATTTGTCTTTTAAAAGTATGACAGATTGATGCTTTATCAAGGTAAAAAATGAGCTGTTTCCTCAGATTAATAGCACATGGAGAAAAAAATCATGAAGCAGTAATGTAATACTAGGCCTTTTGTTGGGGTAGCTTGCTTTATTTATTTATTTATTTATTTATTGCAGTGCTGGGGATTGAACCCAGAGTCTTGTGCTTGTGAGGCAAGCACTCTACCAACTGAGCTCCTAGCCCGCTTTTTTTTTTTTTTGTTAGTACCATGGATTGAACCCAGAGGTTCTCTGCCACTGAGCTACATCCCCAACTTATTTATTTATTTATTTATTTATTTATTTATTTAAACAGAGTCTTGTTAAGTTGCTGAAGCTGGCTTCGGACTTGTGATTCTCTTGCCTCAGCCTCCAGAATGGCTGGAATTAAAGGCATGTGCACTACACCTTACTGGTTTGCTTTATTGTTTCAAGTTCACTTTTTAGGTCTTCAAATTCTTATAATTCTGATTATTTGTTTCCTTTGTATTACATTTGTGACTTTGGGATGATGTAGTTGATGGAATTCAGTTCAAGTTATTGGTGCTGGAAGCGAGCTCAGACAGGAAAATGAGGCCCAGGAAGCACAGTGGGCCTAAATTCTACTTAATCTTCATGTGATGCTCCTCTCATGATAATAAATTGCATCTCATTGGCCTGGCTGGGGGTCTTTTTTTTACCGCCCCCCAAAAATATAACCCAACAGTGCTCTATTACTGACCTATGTCCTATACCTCCCACTTTTTTTTCTTTTAAATTTTAAATTTTGTAAAAGGGTCCCCCTAGGTTATCTCCAGCTTGAATTCATGATCCTCCTGGCTCAGCCAACTGGAATTGTAGGCATGTACCACTGCATCCGCCTCTGACTGGATGTCTTAGAAAATACTAGCATGTTGAGAAAGAGTAAAAATAATAGTCTCAATAAAAGAAACTTAAAGATGGAGTAAACCAATGTTATTATTGTACTGTGCTTTTGAGCATATGATAAATTGTATAGAAGCTTGGTTTTAGGAAATGAAGACAATGGTTTGCAAATGATAACATAGGAATGAACCTAGGAAGTTACTGTTAGTGAGGGCATGAATTTTGGGGTCTGATATTCCTGCTGTGCTACCAACTATTTCTTTTTTTTTTTGGAACCGGGGATTGAACTCAGGGGCACTTGGTCACTGAGCCACATCCCCAGCCCTATTTTGTATTTTATTTAGAGACAGGCTCTCACTGAGTTGCTTAGCACCTTGCCCTTGCTGAGGCTGGCTTTGAGCCTCCTGCTTTAGCTTCCCGAGCCACTGGGATTACCAGAGTGTGCCACCATGCCCGGCTAGCTACCAACTATTTCTGTGATTGGGGGCAAGTTAAATAACCCTGCGGGGGGTGGAGGGAAGTGAATGCAAATATTATTCTCTTTTCTGGGGGGAGGGGTCTGGTCCTGGAGATTTAACCAGGGGCAATTTACCACTGAGCTACATTCCCAACTCTTTATTTAAGACAGGGTCTCACTAAGTTGCTTAATGCCTTACTAAATTGTTAGAGGCTGGCTTTGAACATGCAATCCTCCTGCCTTAGCCTCCTGAGCTGCTGGGATTACAGGTGTGTGCACACTCTGGGCTATTCTCTTTTAATAAATATCTATCAATTTCCTGGCTTTTCAGCAAGCTTAAATTGTATCCCTGTGTAAATTTATTGGGAGAATAAAGGGGGATGAGTTGTATGAATGTATAAAGAAGGTTATTTTCACTTGGCGTGGTGCTGCATGCCTATAATCCCAGTGATTTGGGAAAGTGAGGCAGGATTACAAGTTGGCGGCAAGACCCTGGTCATAAAATAAAGAGGGCTGGGGATGTAGCTCAGTGGTAGAGCACCCAAGGGTTCAATACCCAGTGTGGCGCAGGTGGGAGTGGGTGGGGGAAGGGCAAGGCATTTTCTTTCTTAAAATGTGGTTGCACAAATGAATGTGAAGATCATTTATCAGTAGGTGGCCTTTGTTAGAACAGATACTGATTGAAGGATTTTTTTAATCCCCGTCACTCATTTCTTATGGGGAATCTGGACTACCCAGAGGAAATCTTTGAATAAAACAAAACAATACAAATAGCTCACCCTGCTGAGACTCTCCAGGGTGCATTTTTTCTTCGTGGCCTTCTCCATATGTCCCAAAGTGATGTCATAGTCAATGAAACTACAGGAAGTCGTGAATTGCACCCAGGTTCTCTAGGGAGGCACTGAGGAGTCCATTTTCTCAAAGCAAAGTAAGTTATACACCTCAGCCAGTTTCTGGATTCTAAAAAAGTGTATCCAGAACAAGTAAAGCTAAGATGCTTAGTGTTCCTTCTGGTTTTGGGAAGAATTAAGATTCTTTCCTTTCCTTTTTTTTTTTTTTGGAACCAGGGATTGAACTCAGGGACACTCGGCCACTGAGCCAGATCCCCAGCCCTATTTTGTATTTTATTTAGAGCCAGGGTCTCACTGAGTTGCTTAGGGCCTCGCTAAGTTGCTGAGGCTGGCTTTGAATTCGTGATCCTCCTGACTCAGCCTCCCTAGTCGCTTGGATTACAGGCGTGCGCCACCATGCCCTGCTTCTTTCCTTTCCTTTTACAGCAATTAGCACGGGGAGTTGCTGTGTTGAATATAGACTCAGATCCTCCTGCCTCAGCCTGAGTCACTAGGTTTACAGGCATGTGCCACCATGCCTTGCCCCATCTTTCAGCCAAATTCACTGTTCACATTTTGCCCCATTTTCTTTTGTCACTTAAAAGTATGTCCCCCTACATTATATATAGGTAAAACAGTGTATTGAGATATAATTCACATACCATACAATTTACCTATTTAAAGCATAAATGATTTTTAGCATATTCATAGTGGTGTAGGCATTACTACAGTTAATTTTAGATTATCACTCAGATACTAATCACTCTGTCCTTGAAGCCTATACCCATTAGCAGTTACTCCCCATTTTCTTCTAATCTCCAAATCTCTATCCCTAGCAGGATATCTTATTTAAAAAAACGAAAAGCTGTTCATGGTGGTGCATACCTGTAATCCCAGCAACTGGGGAGGCTGAGGCAGGAAGATCACAAATTCAAGACCAGCCTCAGCAAATTAGCAAGGCCCTGTCTCTAAAAAGAGTTCTGGGGACATAGTTCAGTGGTAGTGGTGCACCCCTGGGTTCAATCTCCAGTACCAAAAACAAAAACCAATCAGACAAACAGAAAACCACCCAGAAATAAAGCCTGTTTCTCCTCATTTTATACAGATGAAGTGGCTGTAAAAGTTTAGTGAAGGGACTGGGGTTGTGGCTTAATTTAGTGGAGTAGAGTGCTTTGGTATCATTTGTTAGGTCCTGAGTTCTGTCTCCAGCACTGAAAAAATAAAAAGAGAAAAGAAAAAGAAAGAAGTTTGAGGCATTTTCAAACTGGGATTCAGTATGAACTGAACATAAATTTTTATTTTCCTTTGCCAATTTGGTCAGTTCTGGGTAAATTCTCTCACAGTTTTCTCTACTTTGAAGCTTAGATTACTAGTTGTAGCAGAACTCAAATCCTGCTGGCTTACCTCAGGCATCTGTGGATACTGCCAGAAGTCATGGTGCTGTAGTAGAGGGAGATTTCCTAAGTCATGTGTTTTCTTTTGTAAGGTAGAACAAGGAAGAAGTCAGGAGAAGAGACCAGCACACAGGAAATACAGAGTAGCCCAAGACAGTTTAAAGCACAGACTGGATTTACTTGGGGAGAGACTATATATTCCTAGAATGTAAGAGAATCCCATTTGACTCCCTCAGGAAAAATCACATTGAAAATAAGTGGATTTTGCTTTAATGACACTGAGGCTCTGCGCCTCCTTTCTTGGGAGGAAATCCTGAGGCACAGTGTTTGGTACTTAAGCCAAATTCTTAGACTCTGCTTAGCCCTTCCTTCCTAGGTTAAAAATAAAGTTTACTTTGTCTCATATCCTTTTTTCTTTTTAATGTTTTCATTAGTTATTGATGGACCTTTATTTTATTTACTTATTTATATGTGGTGCTGAGAATTGAACCCAGTGCCTCACACATGCCAGGCAAGTGCTCTACCACTGAGCCACAACCCCAACCCAGGCCTATATCCTTTTATAACCTTATTTTTTTGGCTAAGTCTGGTGGAAGGTGTTCTTGGACTTGGCCTAGTTCCTTAATTCCTGTTTTGTTGGCCTTGGATTGGAATTATAGTCAGATGACTTTAGAGGTCTCTCAGGGCCTCCATTCACATGAGGGAATTTACACTTGATTTGTTTTAGGTTCCTGCTGGATATGACATAGGATCCAGTGAGAGAGCTGTTATACCCGATGAAAATAAGATCATCCAAGCCGTTCACATAAAGCCAAAAGAAGCCTTTATTTTTTTAGCTGGCCAGCAATGACCACCCTTACACCTAAAAGCTGTGTGCTGGGGGATTGCTCGTTAGTTCTTTGTTGCCAGCATTTATAGGGAGGGGAAGGGATTAGGGTGGGGCTGACTCTCCTGATGGCACTCTGAGAATCTTTTTGGGAGGTATAATGGAGCCTCTCAGAAGCTTGTGTCTTTTGGAATCAGGGATTAAACACTGCCTACCATTGCCAGATTTTTAGATTTATTTCTTAAAAATTATTAAGTGAAGCAGATATTAATCAAATGCCTATGTTTCGGTTGTTCCACGATTGTTCCATGATTGTTAATTTCAGTTTGTAGTATTTAGAACCACAGGGGTGATTTCTAAGAGTGGTAGAGTCCTGTCATGACCAAAGGGAGTATATGTGCCAGATCTCAAGGTGTTTTCAGTATGTTCCTAGGGGATCAGATGTAACTCTAGGAGATAAGATGGCAACCATTACATTTCTCAGATATTGTCCTTAGAATATTTGCTTGGTTGCAGTCCATGAGATTACTCATAGTTTCCTGTGAAAGGTTAGTCTTTATTCTTATTCATTAGTGTGATGGGTAAGTCAGGTCAAAATTTTCCTAAGCCATCTGTGGTCTACTGACTGGACTGAACTAGCTGGGTAAGTCCAGTATGCTGAGATGCTTGAGCAGTGAGAAAATCTGTGGAGATTCCTCTCATGAAGTTTCATTTCCCAGTGAGTGTGGGATTCTTTGATTTCTAAACTATTTCCAGTTGGCAAAACACAGTATGTGTGTGCATTCATTTGTATTGGTCACAGAATCAAAAAATGTCAGAGCTATATCAAAGATAGTCCAGTCACTGCTTTTGGCAGGTGATAGTGATTAATATTTGTAAATGACCTTAAAATTTAGTATACTTTTAAACCTATTTTTAGTATACTTTTAAACCTATTTTTAATTTTTTAAAAAATTTTATTTTAGTTGTAGATGGACACAATACCTTTATTTTATTTATTTGTTTTTATGTGGTGCTGAGGATCCAACCCAGTGCCTCACACATGTTAGGTAGGTGCTCTGCCACTGAGCTACAACCCCAGCCCCCCTTGAATAAAATCTCTGTCCACTGTCACCTAGCAAGTTAGAAAGAACAGTTAGAATCCAAGTCTTCTGTCTGCTCACTATTCATGTGATTTTTGTAATTAAATTTTTTTTTTTCTTTATAGGTATGGGGAAACTGAAGCAATGGCTTAATCATTGCATCTTGGGTATGGTGTGGTGTGGCTTGGAATGGAGTTGCTGCTTAGCGATTTAGTCCCCGATGCATTTTGCAGTAGAGAAGGCAGGCCACTTTCTTTTTTTTGAAATGTAATTAAGGTTGATTGTTGTTTTTTCTTCTCTTTCCATTCTCTCATTGATTGATTGATTGATTGATTGATTGATTGTAGTTTCAGGATGTTTAATGCTTTTTGCCTGAGGTATGTTTCTTTGATAAAAAAAGGAAAGAAAAAGAAGATTTCCATCTGCTAACCTCAAAAATTCCCCAGTATAGTTTTGTAGTTTGCATTTTTTTCTGATTGTAGTTTGGAGTCTGACTGTGACTTTCAATTAACCATATTCTTTGTAGTGAAATGATGTGGGAAACAAGAAATTTGTAGAATTTTTTTTTTTATGTTGGCAGTTGAGCCCAGAGGTGCTATATCACTGAAGTATATCTCCAGCCTTTTTTATTTTTAATTTTTATTTGAGATAGGGTCTCGTGAAGTCGCTCAGGATCTTGCTAACTTGCTGAGGCTGGTCTTGAACTTGGGATCCTCCTGTCTCAGCCTCCTGAGTCACTGGGATTATCGGCATGTACCACTGTGCCTGGCATTTTAGGATTTTTAAAGGCATTAAGACAGAAGAGAAATGACTTCGATATAATAGTCACAGACCATGATTTATAGAACTGTAAGTAGATAATCCCAATTTTAGCAGATTACTTGTGCTTTTGTTATAAAGGTTCTTTTCTCAAGATCAGGAGTATCATCTCAAGATATTTTCTTTCTTTGCTTTTATGTAAAGTAAACATAAAATCTGCAATTTTTAACCAGTTTAAAAATGTATAATTCAGTGGTATTTGGTATATTCACAGTGTTGTGTAGCTCATCACCCTTATAATAAGTAGTTCCAGAACATTTTATCACCCCACCCACTAAACAGTAGCTTTACATTACCTCTTTTCCCAAGCCTGTGGCAAGTACTGATTTGCTTTCTGTATATGTAAATGTACCCATTCTGGATATTTTGTACAAATGGAATCATGCAAGATGTGACCTTTTGTGTCTGGCTTCTTTTACATAGTGTGTATTAAGGGTTCATCCTTGTTATAGCATGTGTCAGTAATTCATTCCTTTTTGTAACTGAGTATTATTCTATTTCATGAACAATCACGTTTGATTTATCCATTCATATGTTGATGAACTTTGCTTGTTTACTCTTTCTAGCTATTGTAAATAGAATTTCTGGGAGCTTTTATGTATCAGTTTTTATTTGATACAAATATATATATTTGGATATATACTGTGGATATATATTAAGAAGTGAAATTGGTGGATCATATGGTAACTCTGTTTAACCTATTAAGATACTGTTTTCCACAGTATCTCCATCATTTTAGATTCTTACATGAAATACGTCAGGTTTCTATTTTCTCTACATCCTTACTAGTACTTGTTTTTCCACATTTCTATGTCATTGTGTTTTAATCTATATTTCTTTACTATTAAGAAATTTTTAAAAGCTACTTATTAACCCCTTATATTTTTATTGTGAGTTATACATATATACTTGCTGTTATTTCTCTTTTGCTCATTTGGATTTTGGGGGACATGGGGAAAATTGAGTTGGGGTGCTTGTGAAGGTAGTTGTTGATCTTTCCTGCTTAGGAAAGCTGGCGAATCTATTATAGAAGTGGGGAGGATAAATGAATGTGGTTTATAGGGTAGTTTAGTTTCCTATGGGCTTAGATGTCAAATTACCACAAACTGTATATCTTTTTATTTAATTAATTATTTATTTTGCAAACTGGGTATTTTAAAACAATACAGTAATTTATTTTATCCCCATTCCAGAGGCCAAAAGTTCAAACTCAAGGTGTCAGCAGGCCACAGTTAGTTCCTCAGTGGCTCTTGGGGAGAATAATTTCTTGCCTCTTTTAGCTTTTGGTGGCTTTTGCCATTCTTTGACCTCTGACCACACTAATCTAACTCTGTCTCTGTCTTCATATTTGTCTTTGTGTGTGTTTTCTCTTCTTTGTCTGTCTTATGTGATTCTTGACATTGAATTTTAAGTCTACCCAACTAATCCAGGATGATCTCATCTTAAAGTCCTTGAATATGTCTGTATGATCCTTTTCCCAAATAAGACAGCATTGAATGGTTCTGGGGATTGGGATATGGTCATACCTTTTTGGGGCTACCATTTATCCCATTCTAGAGGACCTAAAGGATCCTAAAGGATCTTGAATTTCTCTGTGAGCAAGAAATAGAGAGGAGTGAAAGGGGACAGTCCAGAAAGAATAGTTAAGGAGAAAGGAGCCCAATACTATAGTACCGTTATGGTTACTATACTTGGTATTCAGAGGTGTCACAGGATTTTAGGATAGATAAAAATGACTTAGATATAATTTTATTTGATAGAAACCATGCAACTCAGACAAGAAATCAAATTTCTGCTAGGGTAGAACATTCTTATCTAAAATAAAAAGCATTTCATTAATAACCATGAAGGTGGTAGAAAAAGTCAGATACGTTTTTATTCTTATCAGCAGTCACCATCATTTCTAAGCCTAGAATTTATACTATATTCTTTTAATAGGCAAGTTAGGCTCCACAGAAGATAAACAAGAGTAAGTCAGAATTTTCAATTCTCTTATTTTATAGAGGAAAAAAGTATAGCTGGGAGAGTTCTGAGTAACTCGTCTAAGCAGCTGGTCTTGGATTTGGGGTTCCTTAACTCCTAGATGACTGGATTTTTTTTTCATTATAAAATATGAAGCTGTACAAACCTATCAAAGAAGTGAAGATTTGTGATTATTTATGTTTTCCCCCTTTAAAGTAGAAGTTCTCTACTAGGATAGTAATGAAGATAGTGTAACCTAGAGGTTACCTGTGTTTAAAACCCAATCCTCTGTCTTCCCTTCCTCCCTTCCTCCCTCTTTTTCTCATTCCTTCCCTCTTTCCCTCCCTCTTTCTTCCTTCCCTTCTGATTGAACCCAGGAGCACTCTACCCCTGAGCCACATCTCCAGTGCTTTTTGTATTTATTTTGAGATAGGGTCTTACTAAGTTGTCAAGGCTGGCTTTGAACTTGTGATCCCCCTGCCTCAGCCTTTGAGTTGCTGGGATTACAGGCATGCACCACTACTCCCAGTGTCTTCCTTTAACTATTTGTGTGACCTCGGGCAATCTCCTTTCCTTTTCAATCTCTTGATCTTTAAAGTGGAAGTAGAACTCATTTCACAGAGTCCGAGTAAGGATTAAATGAATGAATACACTAAGTGGCTTGGAACAATGCCTGGCACATGGTATCTGTTGAATGCTCACTATTACTAATATTTTTATTTTTTTCATTTAAATTCCTTTATAATTTTGACATTGATGGGAAATTATGATAGGGTAATAGTACTGCATACATTATCTCATTTGAGCTTGTTAGCAACTATGTGAGGGAGATTCTATTATTTATTTATTTATTTGCTGTGCTGGGGATTGAACTCAGGACCTTGTGCTTGCAAGGCAAGTACTCTACCAACTGAGCTATATTCCCAGCCCCCTTCCAATCTTTTCTTATGCCCTACCACTCACCAGTGGTAACTGTTTCTAAGAGCATAGATTAGTTTTGTCTGTCTTTGTACTTTACATACGATCATACACCATGCTTTTTCATGTTTGGATTCTTTTGCACAACATTATGTTGAGAGAATCACTTCACCTCATATGTAGTTTTGGATTGTACATTCTCATTGCCGTATAACTTTTCATTGTGTAACTTTACCATGATTTATCTCTCAGTTTACAGTGAATACATGAGTTGTTTTAGGATTTTGAGTATTATAGTACTAATGTGTTTTTTTTTTTTTTGGAACCGGGTATTGAACTCAGGGCACTCGGCCACTGAGCCACATCCCCAGCCCTATTTTGTATTTTATTTAGAGACAGGTTCTCACTGAGTTGCTTAGGGCCTCGCTAAGTTGCTGAGGCTGGCTTTGAACTCTCGATCCTCCTGACTCAGTCTCCCAAGTCGCTTGGATTACAGGTGTGCGCCACCACGCCTGGCTATAGTACTAATGTGTTATGAACATTCACATATGTTCCTTTTTGTGAATACACCTTTTGTTCTGTTGGGAATATATTTGGGTTTGGAATTGCTGGGTCATAGGTATACATATGTTCAGTGTTGATAGGTGTTGCCACAGTTTCCTATAGCATTTGTACCAATTTCATTCCTGTCTGCAGTGCTCCCTATCTTCAGCAGCACTTGGCATTTTCTTTCCTTTTCAATTTGGCTATTCTGGTGTTTATGCAGTGATATTGCATTATTTGTTTTTGAGTGTTCTGGACGACTGATGAAATTCAACACCTTTAAAAAGTTTATGGGACATTTTGTGTGTATCCTCTTTCTTGAAGCATCAAGGTCTTTTTGTTATTTTTCTTTGCAGATTGTCCTTTTATCTTACTGGTTAAAAGGAATTTTATGTATGTTCTGGGTATGAGTATTTTGTTTGTTTTATGTATTACCATGTCTTGTATTTTGTGTATTCCCTTCTTGTTCACTTAATGGCGACTTTCAAGGAATAAAGGTTTTGAATTGTAATATTTATCAGTTTTCTCTATGTGTAGCGCATATTGTATCTTTGCTATTGCAGGGTCATGAAGATGTTCTGTGTTTTCTTCTAAAGGCTTTATTGTTTTACCTTTCACATTTAGATGTGTAATCCCAGAGCTAACCCTTATAAATACTACACTGTAACACTATGCACTGGCTGAAAAAAAGCTCCCCCATTCTTTTTTTTTTTTTTTTTTGGCTATTTTTCAGCTTTCTACAGAGTGAAAGAGAAACATTTCTATTGCTCACAGCTGGGCTTGAAGTACAACAAGGCTTTGATATGACCAATACAGTGCTTTTAATGCACATTTTGTTAAACAAACGCTAGTCTTTGTGCTTTGATATAGTACCAATTTATAATATTTTAGTGGTTAGAAAACTCTGTAAGAGAAAACATTGCTATAAAAGGTTTTAAAGGAAAGGAAACTTTCTCTTTTGTTATTGAGGGCAAATTTACAGGAAGTCCCCAGATTCTTAAATCTTCTAGGGAAGAAGAGGCTTCTGGATGGTCCCTTATAAACTGTGGTTTAAAATTTGGACTCAAGACACAACCAGGTTTCTTGAGATAGCTATATTTGCTGTGCTGGGCTAAAAAATATGCATTCTTTGAAATGGATATACATTGCCTATTGCCATTTTCATGTAGTAGAGGCTTCTTTTTTGGGAAGTATTTAAGAACTTCCAGGGCATTTCTGTGTCTTATTTGTAGGGCTAAAGGTTTGGAGGCAACTCTTTTTTTTTTCTTCTTCTTCTTCTTCTTCTTCTTCTTTTTTTTTTTTTTTGGTACTAGGGATTGAACCCAGGGGCACTCCACCACTGAGTCACATCCCCAGCCCTATTTTGTATTTTATTTAGAGACAGGGTCTCACTGAGTTGCTTAGGGCCCACTAAGTTGCTGAGGCTGGCTTTGAACTCGCGATCCTCCTGACTCAGCCTCCCAAGTGCTGGGATTACAGGTGTGCGCCACTGCGCCCGGCTTGGAGGCAACTCTTGTACATATGACAGTCCTTTTGGGAAGAAAGGAGCTAATATTTGTTAAATATCACTTATGCTTTATGTTCCATATGCTTTACACACACACACACACACACACACACACTCGTGTGTATGTATATATATACATATGAGTGTGCGTATATATATGTATGTGTATATATGTATGTGTGTGTGTATATATATGTATATACATATATATATACATATACATACATACATACATACATCCTGGGGATTGAACCCAGAGGTGCTTAACCACTAAGCCACATCCCCAGCCCCCCCCCTTTTTTTTAAATCTTTTTTAGATGTTGATAGACCTTTATTTTATTCATTTATTTATATGTGGTGCTGAAAATTGAACCCAGTGCCTCAAACATGCTAGGCAAATGCTTTACCACTGAGCCACAACCAGCCCCACCCCCAGCCCTTTTTTAATATTTTGTTTTGAGACAGGGTCTTGCTAAGTTGCATTAGGGCTTCACTAAGTTTCTGAGGCTGACTTTGAACTTGCTATCCTCCTGTCTCAGGCTCCTGAGCTGCTGAGATTGTGGACTGACTGCTTTATATATGTTAACTCACTCAGTCTTCTTAATAGTTCTGATAAGGTGGGTATTGATTTCTCCACAGTACAGGTGAGGAAATAGATTTATAGAAGAGAGAGGTTCTTTTATGTTTGTTTGTTTGTTTGTTTGGTACCAGGAATTGAACCCAGGGCTCTTTTATGTCTTTCTACATATGACGCTTCTGACACCAAATACTAAATGTGTAGCCCCACCCCCACCCCCCACATCAGCCAGTTCTCTAACTCCCTGGATACCAAGTGGGTATCCAACAATTTAATTCAATTTTTGACACTAACTACCTAGAGTTTGTGCAGATCCCACAAGTTAAGATCTCATCCCAGAAGACTTTCCTCCATTTCAGGTGCCAGTCAGAAATCCCAGATTGTCATCTATGCTTCTCACCAACTGGGTATCTAACAGGGATTCCCATACCCCTTCCTCAGGTTTGATAATTTGCTTGAATGACTCACAGAATTCAGGAAAGTGCTTTATTGTTACCCATTTATTATAAAGGATACTACTAATAGCCAAATAGAAGTGATGCAAAGGGCAAGGTATGGAGGTGAGGGTATGGAGACTCTATGCCCTCTTTGTACCTCAGTGTATTCACTAGCCTAAAAGCTATTTGAATCTTTTTGATTGTTTTATTTTGAATTTTTAAATAGAGGTTTAATTCCTATAAGTCCTGATTGATGAACTCATTGCTTATCAGCAATGGTTTAGCCTTTTTCCTTTTGGACCAGGAAGATATGAATGGGAATGGGTAAAAGATGGGTTAGCAGAGAACCGTGGGCATGTTTTGGCAATATTGAAGCATCCCTTTTGGACAGAGTATGGTATTCAGAGGATGATAATTGGGCGAAAGGGTTAAAGAGTTATACCTGATACACCAGATGGACTGTATGATAAAAGAATAGTGGGGGAAAAGAGAGATGACTATGTTTGAGTTTAATAGCTTTAGAGACTATCAGTTGTCACTATTACTTCTATAAATAATCTAGTTGTAGGAAAATCACTACTCTATTAGTTGTTCTGCTGGGATTCCCATTTTAGCATTTCTTACAAACCTAATGAAAGGAGGAGAGTGTTTGTAGGATTGTTGGTGTAAAGGTATTTAATTTCAAAGTTTGTCTAGACAGGAGGGCATGAGAGATAGAACACTGGACATTAAGAAGGTGGAGAGAAGGAATTGATACAGCATTTGCTCTTTTGGGCTCTTTAAAAAAACCTGTAGCTTTTCACTTTTGCAAAAGATTAGTGGCTTTAGTCTTTTTTTTTTTTTTTTTCCTTAAAGACTGGTAGCAGGCCTTAACCTTATGCCTCTATTATATTCTTCTTACTAATCTCAGTAACTGGAAGGCTGGGATTACATTTTATCCTTATTTGTTAACTTTCCCTAGATTTTTACCATTCCAGTAGTAGCATGGGAAAGCTCTGAGGGGCAGTCTTTTTCCTGTTAACTGCTGAAGGGTGAGGCAGTTTGGAGATTGTTGATGCTTCATGTAATGAAAGAATCCAGGAGGTTTGGGGTTGCCTTGATTGGGGAAGAACCCTTTCATGACCTATGTGTTGATGATGTACTTTGCCTCACAGAAGAGAACTTGGGACCTTCTGGCTCTTGAGCATTCTGTTTTTATTTCCCCCTTGGCATTAGGGAATTCAGGGGTGCTCTTCCACTGAAGTATATCTCCAGCTCTTTTTAGTTTTTATTTCTAGACGGGTCTTGCTCACTTGCTGAGGGTCTCACTAAGTTGCTGAGGCTGGCCTCACACTTATGATCCTCCTGAGTCGCTGGGATTACAGCCATGTGCCACCGTGTCCAGCTGACTCTTTAGCAGTCTGCTGAAGGTGATTTACTCTTGGAGGTTTCCTTACACCAGAATTGTGCTTCTTGACTGCTCTAAAATCTGAAGTTCTAAGGTGATAGAACCTTAGCTGGGCATCTGGAAAGGAGTTTCTAATTCCCTTTTGCTTCATCCTCACTGGGTATTTCCTTGATAAAACCCATCTCAGGGATGGATGTGGTAAAACTTAAGTAAAATGGTGTTTGTGTGTTTTTAGTGGATCCCAGGTGGGATGTATGTGTGTACACATGTATATGTGTACATGAATGTGCATTATATATTTTTTTTTTTACCTTTTGCAGGCAGGATTTCTTGTTTCATGTGTGAAAAAGAGGAAAAAATTCATTGAGATGTGGATAATTACAGAAAGTTTGATTTCATGAAGTGCCATGTTGACCTTTTGAGGAGGAATACTTTTAACTTTCTAAAATTTTTTTTGTAGGTTTTTTTTTTTTTTTTTTTTGTGGTGCTGGAGATTGGACCCAGGGCCTTGTGCTTGCAAGGCAAGCACTCTACCAACTGAGTTATATCCCCAGCCCACTTTCTAAGATTTTAAAGTAGATATGTGCAAAGCTCTGGTAGCGAAGTTTTTAAAGCTTAGGTAAGAAGCTGTATTTTCTTCTTTGGAAATATTAGCAAAATACAGAGAAAGTAGGCGTTGGGTGAAAAGTTTGGGAAGGAATAATTGTTATTTTGAAATTTTGTTCATGAGAGAACCTTGCTTTCTTCATTTGGTAGTCTGGGAAGGGGGACCAGTGCTGACTCAAGTTGTAAACTTAAATCCAGTCTTGGTAGATTTTGTACTGTAAAATATTGAGTTATGAATTCCACATACTCTCTCTTCCCATGGGAGATTTTTAGTAACAAGTAAGGGAATTATGGGTATTTTCCTTTATGCTATCAGTGAATAATATAGCTATGTAAATTGGTTTGAAGGTGATGAGTCAGGACTCCTACAGTTGTTTTGGCTTTGAGTTGAATTTAAAGTTTGTTCATTTATGTTTTCAAATATAATGTTAATATTGTATAACTACATTGGATAGACATTGCTGTGGTTTAATGGAAATACACATGTATTATTCTAGTATTCAACTTTTACTTAGTTGCAAATAAATAGGTAGAGATATTTTTGCAACTCTATATTTTTGTACTTACAGGAGAAGGAAAAATGGTTTCTCTCTACCCCCCTACGTTTTTTGGCTTGGTTAGAAATTAAATTGACACAGATGGATTAACTGGAGAAAATCCATTTGAATAATGTATATAGGCATGGGAAGGGAATCCCCACAAAACGTCATTTTTTTTTTTTGGTACTGGGGATTGAACCCAGGGGCACTCCAACACTGAGCCATATCCCCAGCCCTATTTTGTATTTTATTTAGAGACAGGGTCTCACTGAGTTGCTTAGGGCCTCGCTAAGTTGCTAAGACTGGCTTTGAACTCACGATCCTCCTGCCTCAGCCTCCCAAGTGCTGGGATTACAGGCATGAGCCACCGTGCCCGGCTAACATCAGAGTTTTGAAGAATGGCCAAATGATAAAAGCCTATATAGCATTTAAAGATTTCTTTTTAATTGTGGATGTACCTTTATTTTATTTATTTATATGCGGTGCTGAGGATCAAACCCAGTGCCTCACACATGCTAGGCAAACGCTGTACCACTGAGCCATAGTCTCAGCCCTTACATAGCATCTTGAGCTACAGAAGGGAATGGGGACTTTGGGCTTTTGAAGTGTCCTAGAAATAAGTTATGGGAGGGTGAGGGGAGAAAGTGTATGGTGAATAAAGGTTACTTTGTTATTCACATAATATGCCTCTGAGGTGATTTGTTAGGGTGAACCTCTTTTTCTGATTGGGATACTTTTAGTAATGTATCTACTGCTATAGATGTAAATTTCCTTTATATCAGGGCAGTTTTTCAGAGCTACTCTCCTCTGTCTGCAGTTTATTCAAATAACCAGCTAGAAATATGCCTAACAAGTATATTTTGGAGTGACATAACTTGGTCTCAAGACTTATTTTGGAGTGGGTGTTCTGAGTCCCTACATACTTTTTAAAAAAATTTTTTTTCTAGTTGTTGATGGACCTTTATTTTATTCATTTATTTATGTGTGGTGCTGAGAATTGAACCCAGTGCCTCACATATGCTAGGCAAGTGCTCTGCCACTGAGCCACAATCCCAGCCCCCTACATACTTTTAATAGTTAAATCAACTATTGTTGCAGTATAGAAATGGAAATTGATATTCTAAATTCTAGGTTTAAAAAAGGCTGTATCAGTTCAAGAGAAATGCACTATTATTCATGTTGTTTTAGTTTATTCTTTATGTCATACAGATTATACATGCTCATTAAAGGAAATTTTAGAAAAGTATAAAGAAAAAAAAAAGCAATCACTTGTACACTGACCTTCCAGATGCAGTATTTTTTTTTTTTTTTTTGTGATACTGGATATGGAACCCAGGGCCTTGTGCATGCTAGGCAAGCACTCAACCAACTGAGCTATATCTCCAGCTCCCGAGGCAGTATTTTTATAGAGCCAGAACCTGCTATGGAGGTGGGCAGCTGTAGTGGTCTTTGGTTACCTGTTTTTGCAGTCATGCTGAAAGGATTTCAGACTTGTTATTCAGAGTAGCAAGTATGAGTTTATTAGAAGAGACAGGAAAAGATAAAAGGGGACACTTTCAAGGGAAAGAGTGGGTCCTTTCAGGAGAGGGATGGCATACCTTTCTGGCTCTCCAGTTCTATTGGGGGTCTCAGGGCAGTTTCATGAGAGTCCTGCTCAAGTCCACCTCTTGACTTTTTTGTTTTGTTTGTTTGCGGTGCTGGGATGCTTAACAACTGAGCCACACCCCCAGCCCTTTTTTATTTTTTATTTTGCGACTGGGTCTCTCTCAGTTGCTTAGAGCCTTGCTAAATTGCTAAAGTTGCCTTTGAACTTGTGATCCTCCTGCCTTAGCCTCCAAACCCCTGGGATATCAGGCATACCCCACTGTGACTGGCCTTCTTGACTTTTGACTGACAACAGGATTGCATCACACTTTCAAGTTTACACTGCACATGATCTTACCCTTGGAAGGGAGGTTTGCCATGCTAAAAATTCAAAGCTATTCTAAGTCACTTTGGTTCACAGTGGCCTGTTGTAATTATCACATCTCCTTGAATTCTGGAATCTAGTCCTGTGTAAAGGTCCTCAGAGTTCCCTCCTCCTGGGTAACTTGTGTTCTTTTTATCCACAGGGAGGAGGAGCCTTTTGGGCCTGTATTCTTCCTGCAGGTAACAGGTTGTTTGCTGAGGAATGTAGCATATCCAGGCAGGGCTGCAGGTAAATCACTTTTTAAAAGAAAGCATGTGGAGGTCAGCATTGTGGGCCCAATTTATAGAATTATCCCCTTAATCATATATTCTCAGTGTTCATGTCTGTTACCTCTCCCTTTTTTTTTTTTTTTTTTTTT
Source organism: Glaucomys volans (assembly GCA_020662805.1). Classification (NCBI taxonomy): domain Eukaryota; kingdom Metazoa; phylum Chordata; class Mammalia; order Rodentia; family Sciuridae; genus Glaucomys; species Glaucomys volans. The sequence goes on along the minus strand of JAJEJO010000196.1, from coordinate 207,732 downwards.
TTT
>JAJEJO010000196.1:162837-207629 GCA_020662805.1 Glaucomys volans | reverse complement strand
TACTAGGGATTGAACCCAGGGGCACTCGGCCACTGAGCCACATCCCCCACCCTATTTTGTATTTTATTTAGAGACAGGGTCTCACTGAGTTGCTTAGGGCCTCGCTAAGTTTCTGAGGCTGACTTTGAACTTGTGATCCTCCTGCGTCAGCCTCCCAAATGCTGGGATTACAGGTGTGCGCCACCGCGCCCGGCTGTTATCTCTTCTTATAACAGTCCTTAATAGTTGATGTATTTCAAGGGGTAGATGTGTAGCTCTGTAGCAGAATGCTTGCCTTGCACAAATAAGGCCATAGATTCAATCTTTAGCACTTGAAAAAAAAGTTTATTTAGATTTTTTTCTGTGTTGAATTGTTTTAAAATATCATACATTACAAATAAACTGTCATTTTTTTCAATTTATTGGAAAATGTTTGGGCTCAGAAAACATAACCTTAAAATAATGTGCTTTGAACTCAAAGTAGGAGATTGGAAAACTTGAGAAGCAAAGTCTGTTTCTCTGGTTCTTTCTGAAATGGGTCATAGAAACTAAAATTCCTTTTCCATAAGTTGAGTCATAACAACTAGAACTTTTCTCCCCCAAAGTCAGTCACAAAACTTAGAAAGGTCACTCTCTTTTTTTCCCTTAGTCCTATATTCCAGAAAGGTCCTTACCTGTCTCTGGAAAAGGAATGATGCCCAGAGAGACCAAGAAAAATTTGAACAGATAGGCCTTGCTGGGTTTTCCCTTAGCATTAGATCACATACTTTTTTTTTTTTTTTTTAATTACTTGGGATTGAACCTGGGGCACTTTATCACTGAGCTACTTCCCCAGTCCGTCCTTTTATTTTGAGACAGAATCTCATTAAGTTGATTAGGGCCTCGCTAAATTGCTGAAGATGGCCTCAAACTTGTGATCCCCCTGTTTCAGCCTCTCAAATTGCTGGAATTACAGGGGTGCACAACTGCACCCAGCTAGATTACATACTCTTTTTTTTTTTTTTGGAACCAGGGATTGAACTCAGGGACACTCAGCCACTGAGCCACATCCCCAGCCCTATTTTGTATTTTATTTAGAGACAGGGTCTCACTGAGTTGCTTAGGGCCTCGCTAAGTTGCTGAGGCTGGCTTTGAACTCGCGATCCTCCTGACTCAGCCTCCCAAGTCGCTTGGATTACAGGCGTGCGCCACCATGCCCGGTTTACATACTTTTTTTATTCAATCACATTTTTGCACGGCTGTCCATTCTTCACTGAACCTAAGCATGGGAAAGATAGTTTTCCCTGGGCCTTTGGATGTTCATTTCTGAAGGCTCCCATGTCACATAGAATTTGGTAAAGTTTTTATGCTTTTTCCTTATTAACTTGTCTTTTATTAGTGTCAGCTGTGACCCTTATGATGGAGAAGGAAAGGTGTTACATCTTCCCACTCCTATGAAAGTTCTATTTTTTCTTTCTTCTTTTTTTCTTTTTTCTTTTCTCTTTTTATAGGGGGTACTGGAGATTGAACACCGGGGCACTTAGCCACTGAACACATCCCTAACCCTTTTTATTTTTTGAGACAGGGTCTCACTAAGTTACTTAGGGCCTCACTAAATTCCTGAGGCTGGCTTTGAACTTTCAGTCTCCCTTCTCAGCCTCCCAAGCTGCTGGGATTAAAGGCATGTGCGACCAAGCCTGACTCCTGTTTCTTTTAATACCTTTTGCCCTGCTTTAAATTTTGTTTGTTATGTTTTTTTTGTATATACCACCTATTTTTGTGGTAGGAGTAAACAAAAGTAAAACTACTGTTGTCTCTTCAAATGTCTTGAGTTATGTGTATTAAGGTATAAAACTTCATTTAGAGTCACATTTATTAGACTTCTAGAGTGCTTTAACTCTTCCTCTATTTTCTTTCATTTTGTTTCTAGGTGATAATTTCCAGTCAGGAAAATGGTTAATCTACATTGTTATGCCATAATTTTTCCTTTGAGATTTGTAGCATCTGAGATTTCTCTTTGTTAAGGAGTTTGTTGTGGTTTTCTCTTGTGTGAGACCTGTAATGAATGCTTTAAAGCAGTGGTTTAAAGTAGTTGTTGTTTCATAGATCTCCTTTCAAACAAACAAACAAAAATATATATTTTTTCAGTTGTAGATGAACATAATACTTTTCTTTTATTTTTATGTGGTGCTGAGGATGGAACCCAGTGCCTCCTCACATGTGCTAGGCAAGCTCTCTACCACTGAGCCACAACCCCAGCCCGTTGTTTCATAGATCCCTTTGAAAATATGATGCAAGTGGGGCATGGTGGCATGTGCCTGTGTTCTTAGCTCCTACTTGGGAAACTGAGGTAGGAGGACTCTTAAGTTTGAGGTGAGCCTAGTCAACTTAGTGAGATTCTGTCTCCAGATAAAATAAAAGCACTGGTTGTTCAGTGATAGAGTGCTTGCCTAGCATGTGTGAAGCCCTGGGTTCAATCTACAGTAAACACACACACACATGATCTGATGCAGGCTTACCTTAGCCTTAGTGGTCTGGATTGTTTCATGTCTTAGGCTGCCAGGCCTACTGCACTGAAATCTTGGAACAATTCTTTGCTTTGTCTTGGAGTTATCCTTTGTTACTCTCTTGTGATGGAAGTAAATTCCTACGTATATACATCTGCATTTCATATGTACAACTTTTTTAGTTAATTCAAGTTTTGGTAAAGCATATCCTTCCTGAGAAAGTATGCATGGAAAGCACATTTAAAAATAATTTTATTCTTTACTTTATTAATAATTGGACTGAGTGTAAAGTTATAGTTGGCAATACTTTTCTCATAGGATTCTTTTTCTTTTTTTTTTTCCGTGCTGGGGATTGAACCCAGGGCTTTGTGCTTGTGAGGCAAACACTCTACCAACTGAGCTATATCCCCAGCCCTTCCATAGGATTTTGAAGACATTATTCCATTGTTTTTCAGCTTCCAGTGTTGCTATTGAGAAGCCCAAACTATTCATATTCTCTGTCCTTTGTAATTATTTCTTTCTTTCTGGAAATGTCTGGAATTTCCTCTTTGTTCTTGGCATTGTGAAATTTCAACATAATGTGCCTTATGGGTCTGTTTTTATTTATTGTGCTAGAGCCTGAGAGAGCACTTTGAATTCAGAAATTCTTGTCTCTCATTTCTAGGAAATTCTGTTCAATTATTTTATTGAAAAAATTTTTAAAATTTCTGGAATATTATTATTTGGATTTTAGAACTCCTGGACTTGAATACAATTTCTTATTTTTTTCCTCCAATTTTATTTGGCTTTGCTTATTTTTGAGGTTATTTCCTCAAATCTATTTTCCAACTCTTCTATTGAGTTTTCAAGTTTTCTAATGCCAATTTTTTTTTTTTCTTTTTTTTGGTACTAGGATTGAACCCAGCTTAACCACTGAGCCACATCCCCAGCCCTCTAATGCCATTTAATATTTAAAGTTTCTTGTTTTTATTTTCTGAATGTTCTTCAAAATTACCCTACATGGTGGTCCACGCCTGTAATTCCAGCTACTTAAGGTTACCCTCAGCAATTTATAGTTCCTGTCTTGAAATAAAAAATAAAAATGGCTGTGAGTTAGTTCGGTGGTAAAACATCTGTCGGTTCTGTCCCCAGTATGATAGGTGGGGGGAAGCATCATCCTATTCTTGTTTCATGTACAATATGTAATATTGTTTTGAAATCTTTTTTTTTTTTTTTTTAAACCAGGGATTGAACTCAGGGACACTCGGCCACTGAGCCACATCCCCAGCCCTATTTTGTATTTTATTTAGAGACAGGGTCTCACTGAGTTGCTTAGCGCCTTGCTAAGTTGCTGAGGCTGGCTTTGAACTCGCGATCCTCCTGACTCAGCCTCCCAAGTTGCTTGCATTACAGGTGTGCGCCACCTCGCCCGGCATGTTTTGAAATCTTTGAGTTTATTTATTTATTCATTTTTTGGTATTGGGGCTTGAACCCAGAGGTGCTTTACCACTGAGTCACTCCCCTACCCTTTCTATTTTTTATTTTGAAACAGAGTCTTGCTAAGTTTCTAAGGGCTCACTAAGTTGCAGAGGGTGGCCTTGAAATTGTGGTCCTTCTGCCTCAGCCTCCCCAGTTGCTGGGATTACATGGATGCACCACCATGCCCAGCCTCTGGGGATATTTATAGTAATTGTTTTGCAGGTGGCATTTTGTTGGAAATGACACATGCTTGACAGAGGGAGACTATATTTTACTAGCATGCCAAATTTCTTGTCATTATCTTTTTGTTTTTTAAGTAACTTTATTTAGATATAATTTACATGCCATGAAGTTTGTTTAAAGTGTACAATTCAGTGTTTTTTAGTGTAGTTAACAGAGTTGTGCAGTCGTCACTGTAATCTTATTTTATCACATTTTTATCACCCATTAGCAGTCACTCTCACTTCAGGCAACCACAAGGCTAGTTTCTGTTTCTATAGATTTACTTATTCTAGATATTGTAGTTAAATGGGATATGATTTTTAAACCATTCTTGATAAACTTTATTATGGAATAGATTTAGACTTAGAGAAAAATTGAAAATGCAGGAGAGTTCATACATACCTCACAGTTTCCCCTAATATTTGCATTTTTTATTTTTTTATTGCGGTGCTGGGGATTGAACCCAGGGCCTTGTGCTTGCGAGGCAAGCACTCTACCAACTGAGCTATATCCCCAGCCCAATATTTGCATCTTATATTAGTATGGTACATTCATTACAATTAATGAACCGATACGTTATTATTAACAACAAAAGTCTGTACTCAGATGTTGTAAGTTTTTGCCCAATATTCTTTTTCTGTTCCAAGGTACCATTAAGTATATATATTATGTTTAGTTGTTATGCCTTCTTAGTTTCTTGACTGACAAGCTGACAAGTTTTCATTGTGTACAGATAAGATTTAAGGAATAGAAAGTTATATTTCACCTCTTTGGAGTGGAGTGTCTACATAAATTATTTGGAATTCTTTTGCATGAGATATTTGTCTGTCTTCATTTATCAATCTAATATTTATTTGTTTTGACATAGACTCATGGATACTTATTTTTTACTTTCAGTTATAATTCAACAACTTTATTTTGTTGTTCAGATTGTTCTAACTTTGGTCATTGTGGGTTGATTTGGGTGTCCCTTTGATGTACCCAAGTTATTGTGTTTGTTTTGTTTCTTTACTTTCTGGCACTAGAAAATGCTTCAGGCTCATTTTGTATGTTTCCCGCTCCAGTTTAGAAGCAGCCATTTTGCCAAGGGATGCTGGTTCTACTGGTTCTATTTATTGGAGAATGGTATTAGAGACTAAGATGAGTGCTTGTTGTTACCAGGGTGATGTTGTTTCTTGGGTATTTTTTTTTTCCTGTATAATTTATATTTCCTCAGTGTTGTGCATTTATTTATTTATTTATTTATTTATTTATTTAAAAATTAATTTAGTGGGCTAGGGATGTAGCTAGCCCACTACATGTAGTTCAGTGGCAGAGCACTTACCTAGCATGTGTGAGGTACTGGGTTCAATCCTTAGCACCACATTAAAAAAATAAATAAACAAAATAAAGGCATGCTGTCCATCTATAACTACAAAAAAAGATTTAAAAAATTTAATTTAGCAAGGGACGTCTTTATTTTTTTTTTGAATTTTAGAGTCTTTTTCCCAATATCTCAAGATTTCTGGCTTTCTGTTTATATTTAGGAATATTGGCCAAGTGTGGTGGTGCATGCCAATAATCCCAGTAGCAGGGGTGGTGAGGTGGGAGTATTGCAAGGTCAAAGCCAGTTTTAGCAATTTAGTGAGGCCCTAAGCCACTTAGCAAGACCCTGTCCCCAAAAAAAAAAAAGGAGTGGGAGTACTGAGGATGTGGCTTATTGGTTAAGTGGCTCTGGGTTCAATCTCCCATACCAAAATAAATAAATAATAAAATAAAAATAAGGGAAAAAAATGATAATACGCAGGGGAAAAAGCCCAAAACAAGACCAAAAACTGGGCATATTGGTGCACATCTGTAATTTTAGTGATTTGAGAGGTTAAGGCAGGAGGATTGCAAGTTTGACGCTAGCCTTAGCAATTTAATGAGGCTTTCATCAATTTAGTGAGACCCTGTCTCAAAACGAATAAGGTCTGGCAATGTAGCTCAGTGGTAGAACATCTCTAGTTTCATTCTCCAGTACCAAAAATAAAAACAAAAAAAATAAAAACACCAAGCCCATCACCACCACTACAACAAAAATATCAAAAATCATAATAATACATTGAGAAGCTGACTGGAAGCTCTGTGTAGATAGGTAAATTTGGTGACTGAGAAGTTGATTGTAGAATAATCTGGTTACAGTTTCTTCCCTAAGGTATCGTCAGTTATCTGTGGATCTTTTTTCTTTCTCTCCTCAGCTTCACAGAAAAGACTCTTCTAGATCTTTGTCTTGAGGGCATAATCCTAGCTACCTGCTTTCTGAGAGCCAAGTATTAGAATACTGGGGGTCTCAACTTTCAGCATGTAAAATTTCCTTTGCTTCCCTGTTTTTAGAATGAGATACCCTTGCTGTCATCTGTGTCTATGGTTTCCTAACTGTTGGTGCTTGATAACTCAATTGTAATCCCCAAATATAAGTACCCATCTTTTATTTATCCTTTGTAAAGAATAGGCTTCAGTTTTCTTTTGGAATGGAGGAAGCCACATGGAGGGAAAGGTTATGGGGTATGAGGTCCAGTTGGTTGTTTTTTAAATAATTGAGATATAATTAACATAACTTTACCATTTTTAAGTGTGCATTTATGTGGTGTTTAATACATATATATTTTATTTATTTATTTATTTATTTATTTATTTATTTATTTATTTTTTCTTACTGTGTTGTGCAACCATCACCACTAACAAGTTTCAAAATATCTCCGTCTTTGCCAATAGAAACTGCATAACCACTCGGAGTTAATTAATTCCAATTTTCCCCTTCCCCCATCACCTGACAACCACTAATCTACTTTTTTCTCTCTATAGACATGCCTATTCTGGACACTTTATATAAGTGAAATCATATAATATATGATCTTTTTTTCCTAGTTTTCAGGATTCGTCTGTGTCATAGCCTATAATAGAACTTCATTTCTTTTTTTTAAATATCTTTATTTTATTTTTATGTGGTGCTGAGAATCAAACCCAGTGCCTCATGTGTGCTAGGCAAGCACTCTACCACGGAGCCACAACCCCAGCCACTTCGTTCCTTTTTATGGTTGAATAATGTTACATTGTAGGTTGCATAATATTTTATTTATTCATCAGATGACACATATTCTTAAATAATCTTTCACCCATTTTCTTCTCTGTTTTTAGCTCCATCTTTACCCCACTTTCATAAATGTTACAAAATCCTGAGCTTTTTGGAGGTTATGTTGTATCTAAATTTTCTCAAGTTCATTGTCACTAATCATCATCCATCTGCTTTTCAGAAAAAATTTTGTTGCTGTTGCCTTCATTCTTTTTTTTGAGGCTCGAACACAGTGCTTCACTTGTGCTACACAAGCATTCTACCACTGAGATACAACCCCAGCCCCACCTTCATTCTTATTCTGTGGGTTTGTGCCACCCTGGCCCATGTGATTTTAGTGAGGCTTTGGAAGGAGAGAGAGAGCAGAGGGAGAATGAGACCCTTCAGTTGGCATCTTTCACTTTGATGCATTAGGCATTAGGCCCCTTGGTCATGGAATGACCAAGCTATAAAAGTCTTTACAATCAGCAGTTAGGCTGTGTGTGCTGGCACATGCCTAGTGACTAGGGAGGCTGAGGCAGGAGGATAACAAGTTCAAAGCCAACCTCAGCAATTTAGTGAGGCCCTGTCTCAAAAAATACGAAGGGCTGGGGATGTGTCTCAGTGTTGAAGCACCCCTGGGTTCAATCCCTCGTACCAAAACAAACCAGAATAAATCAGCAGTTAGTCCCCTACTTGGTCTTGTAGGTGAGACTCACGAGACACAGTAAATTGCTTAAGGTCTTATAATTAGTAGCCAAGTAGGATCTTAATCCTATCTTCTGCTTTCCAGGCTAGTTGCTCAGACTTAATTTAGGCTATCTTAAAATTTGTTAGGGCTGGAGTTGTGGCTTAGTGGTAGAGCACTTGCCTAGCATGTGTGAAGCACTGGGTTCGATTCTTAGAACCACATATAGTTAAATGAATAAAATAGAGGTCTATCAACATCTAAAAAATATAAAAGGAAATTTGTTAGTGAGGAGAACATGAGGTCCATTGCTCAGATTTGATCTCTGCCACTTCATTGAGAACTAAGTGGGTTTTCTTAAGCCCAGTTTCTGGCTTTTAGAGTGAAATGCCTGTGTGCGTGGATAGCTCTAGGAACTCTTACTATGCTCAGAAGAACATGTGTCTTTCTAATTTAATTAGAAAAGAACCTGGAATTGGGTTCCTTAGACTTATCTAAAAGACCATGATTTTGACAACTTGTTACATTTCTCATTAAACAGACCAGATAATCAAAAATGAGATGTTGCTTCAATATATAGATGTGTTCCCTGTAGGGTGTTTAAAAGGGAGGGAGTGTTGACTGAGGTGATAGTCCTTCCTATTAAATTTCTTTTTTTTTCTTTTTGGAACCAGGGATTGAACTCAGGGACACTTGGCTACTGAACCACATCCCCAGCTCTATTTTGTATTTTATTTAGAGACAGGGTCTCACTGAGTTGCTTAGCACCTCGCTAAGTTGCTGAGGCTGGCTTTGAACTCGTGATGCTCCTGACTCAGCCTCCCGAGTTGCTTGGATTACAGGAGTGCGCCACCATGCCCGGCTCCCCTATTAAATTTCTAGCAGTGGCTTGATGGAGTCCTGTCTGAATAGGTTCACCAATCCTAGTCTTGTTAAAACTGGTGAAATACTTGGTGCATGAGTTGAATTAGTTGTGCTGCCTGGCAGATGGTAAACTGGAGGTAGAACCTTAATAAAAGTAATAGCTGTGCATATATGCAAATCTAAAGTTTACCTGATAAAATAGGTTGAAAAGAAAATGAATAAATCTGCCTTTAGGGGAAAATGCAGGAGTAACAGATGGTTTCTTTGATTTATTTTTTATTTTTATTTTTTTTTACTGAAGAGGGTGGGAGAAGCTTTCCTTAGGAGAGGCCTCCATGACCTGTCCAGGCTGGAAAGAAACAGTTCACTGCCTTTCATTCTGGGTACTTACTTAGGAATGTTTGACTTCTGAGCACCACAGTCAGTTGGTGGTGTGGGCCAATGTACAGGCTATCTCTTCAAAGAGTGGTAACCTTCTTTATTTCATGTTTCAGGAATTGCAGATTGTTCTCAGTTTTACATGAAGAGCTAAGTAAGCACGATAGCTTCCAAAACTTCGTGACCCATGTGTGCACGCACGTGTCTCTACTTAAAACACAGTGAAGTATTATGAATTGTAGTTATCTAAAAGAAATAGCAATTTCATTTCTCATTTAACTAGAAACTTGTGTTTCCCTTTTGTCCTACACTGTGCCCCATCAAAGGTGACAGGAAATGCTCTCTGATTTGTATAGGGATCCAGAGGTTGTCTGGAAGATAGGGAGAATTAGAAATGCTGGGCATCAAAGCAAGTTGAAGACAAAATAAGCTGGTTCTTTAACATGTACCAAAAACAGAAGTTTGAGTTAGTAGCAGTATAGTTCTGGTGGGCAGTCTCTTTGGGGAGTGTTCAGTATCTGTTGATTGACTTGTCTTTTGAGAGCAGATCTTGTTTGTTTGTATGTTGAGTAATTTTGAATTGTGTGTGTGTGTTTTTTTTTTGTTTTTTTTTTGGTACTATGGATTGAACCTAAGTGTTTTACCACTGAGCTACATCCACAGCTCTTTTTATTTTTCATTTTGAGATAGGATCTTGTTAAGTTGCTGAGGTTCTTGCTAAATTGATGAAGCTGGCCTTGAACTTTCAGTCCTCCTACCTCAGCTTCCCAAATTGCTGGGATTGTAGGTATGCACACTGTGCCTGGCTTGATTGTATTCTTGACATTGAGAATGATACGTTGTAGAGGCTCTGATTTCTGATTCCACTGTACCTTCTCCCATACAGCAATGATTTTTGTTAACTGCTTCTCTTCAGTGAGTGGAGAAAATCAGTTCTTTTATTTATTTATTTTTCCTAAGTTGTTTAGGACCTTACTAAGTTGCTGAGTCTGTCCTTGAACTTGTAGTCCTCCTGCCTCAGCCTTCTGAATGAGTGTTCTCATTCTTATTCCTCCTCCTCCCCTTCCTCCTTTTTTATTACAGTTTTATGGTTATACATAATAGTTGGGTTCATCCCAACAAACTCATACATGCATTGAAAACTCAGTTCTTTTTTTAAAATTTTTTTTAGTTGTAGATGGACACAATATCTTTAATTATTTATTTTTTTTTGTGGTGCCGAGGATCAAACCAGTGCCTCAATGTGCGAGGCAAGCGCTCTACCACTGAGCCCCAACCCAGCCCGAAAACTCAGTTCTTTTAGTCTTAATTTGGTAGCTTTATGTCTGCTCCATAAGTTCATGGTTCAGAGATGGGCTGGAATTGTGGCAGAGTTTTTTGTATTTTTTTTTTTCGGTTTGCTTTAGTATATTGGACATCTTTCTAATATAAACTATGAGAAAGCAATTCTGATTTAATGGAAGAGATGCCGAAGGACTCAAGATTAATATTATCCATTATTAGCATGTAAAACTGAGGGAAAGATCAGTGAATTGTGCTCGTAGAATTTTGCCCCCCCTCTGGGAGATGTAAGGGTCAACTCAAAGCCATTGATGGAAAGATGAAGTTGGACTCTCAGAATGTGGGTTTCTGGCTAGAATTTGTTCCTTGCTCACTATGTCAATTTTTTCTCCCAGTCCCCTCAGGCTGATTCTCTAGCTTAATATGGAGATCATGTTTGCTGTAGTAGAGAAAGGAAGTGACAGGCTGAACCCAGTGGCAGTGTTGAAAAACTTCCAGAGTCACGCTTGGCCCAGGCTTCTCCAGGGAAGATGGATAGAGGGAAAGGAGGTGCTGGCACCAAGTGAGGGCTTGGCATACAGCTCTGGAAAGTTCAGAGGAGCTGGAGGCCCAGGTGGCAGGACACGCCTGGATAGCAACGAACTCCTATGGCCATGAGAGTCTGCAGTGCCCATACAAGGGACAGCAGCCCAGCTTGCCCATCATGCATAAGCAGATGGAGCCATATGGGGAATGACAAAGGGACTTGCCCTAACCTGTCTCCCATGTGGGACTGACCCAGCCCCATTAAACCCATGGTGGGTAGCCTGGGAGAGTGGTGGTCACGGTTGCCCAGTGTTGGACAAGACACCATGACAGACAGACCCCCATCTGGTTTCTGAGGTGAACTGGTTCATCTCCATTCCTCAAAGCTTTCGGACATGCAGAGAACTAAAGGAGGTATTGCTGGCTGAGAACTTTGGAAAGCTCCCTCCAGTGAGAGTGGGCAGGGGTGGCAGGGTGGGGACTGCCTTGAGAAAGCAGCTGAGGAATGGATGGATTGGGATTTCCAGAGACTTCAGAGATGATGCCTGGTCTGATAGGAACTGTGATTCAATGCTCTGACTTGGGGCCAATTTGCGGAATGAGGTAGTTCTATCCTGACTTCTCTAGGCAGGGTTGGTCTGGGAAGACAGAAAATGGGCCTTCCCAAGACTCATGAGGATGAAAAGTGGCCAAGAAAAGCTAGATTTGGGCTCTCAGAATGCAATGAGAAAAATAGAGGGCTGTAAAGAATTCTAGGTGCAGACTGTTGGCAGAGTTTTTACACAGAGTTATTTTGGAGTACCCCTTTTTGGTTTTCTTTGGGATTTACCACCCTCTCAGTTACGGTGGTTGTCTTAAAGTTTGTTCTCTGATTCTTCAAGCTGGTAATACTTTGGGGTTTTATCAGAATTTTAGCCACCTCTCATGGCACAGACCAGAAGGCACCCAGTGTCATTATCTTTTTTGAAGTGTTGACCAAACTCTTCTCCGTCAGAATTTGCCTGCTTTTCATTCTCTACTACCTTCAAGTAGTATTTTTTATTTTTATTTTTGCAGTGCTGGGGACCAAACTCAGGGCCTCACCCATACAAGGCAAGTGTTCTACTACTGAGATAAATCCTCAGCTTTAAGTGTTTGTTTGTTTGTTTGTTTTGGTGCGGTACCAGGAATTGAATTCAGGGGTACTTGGCCACTGTGCCACATCCCCAGCCCTGTTTTTCTATTTTATTTAGAGACAGGGTCTTACTGAGTTGCTTAGGGCCTTGCAAAGTTGCTGAGGCTGGCTTTGAACTCGTGATCCTCCTGCCTCAGCCTCCCTAGATGTTGGGATTACAGGAGTGTGCCACTGTGCCTGGTAGTAATTGTTTTTTGTATTTTGTCCAGAGCTCATGATTGTTTGCAGGAAAATTCATTGGGTAGGAGCTGCTCTGCCATGACTGGGAATAGAACTTTTTATCAACTAGATATAAATTATTTTGTTAACAAAATCAATTTTTTTAGTTGTAGTTTCGCAGACATTTACGTTATCTTCCCATTTTCCTCTAAGGTGCCAGATATAAGAATGACTTAGCACTGTGGCTTCTTTTTTTTAAACACTTTAATTTGACATAAAGCCTCTTAAGTGTCTTTCAACTTTTCCAAATTGTAAACTCATCTTATTTCATATATATAATCTAAGATGTAGATATAATAGATGTGTCCCATAAACAGTTTTTAGTAAATGATGGTTACTTTATTTTGCTCAGTCAAAGCATCTTGGTCTGTTGTCATAACAAAATACCTAAGACTTGTAAAGAAAAAAGGTTTATTTTGGCTCATGGTTCTGGAGACTAAGAAGTCCAAGATTGGATAGCACGTCTGGTGAGGATTTTTTGCTGCTTCAACGTGAAGAAATGTAGAAGGGCAAATGGGCAAGAACAGAAGAGAGAAAAAGGGGCCGTACTTCTGCAATAGCTAATAATTCCTGTGAGAGTGACGTTAATCCATTCGTGAGGGCTCTGCTCCGATATCCTGAATACCTCCCAAAAGGCCCCATCTCCCAACACTGCCTCATTGAAGAATTAATATTCTCAAACATGGACTTTTGGGGACATGCTAAAAGTAGAGCACTTAAGCTATGTTCTGGAATAGCTTTGTGTAGTACAACATAAAAGTCAAGGTATCACCATGTGGATGTTTCCCAGGTAGCTGTTTGGGATATGCCTTTTCATATTCATTCTTACCATTTCAAAAATATCATTGTCTTTCACAGATATGATACATTTAACATAAAAGTGCAACTTTTGCATTTTGGTGATATTTCCTGATGACCTTCTAGGCTAGGCAGAAATTTTTGAGAATTTTTTTTTTAAACTTACATGTGTTTATGTTTAAAAGGAAAGAATTCTCATCTATTCAATATAGATTTCTTATGATAGGAAAGGAAAATAATGTTGTCCTGATTTGGGTCAGCATCAACTGGGAAGTGGTCATTTAGTAGTGCATGTATTTTAGCCTGCCCATTTAGGTTAATCTGTAAATGGTCAAATGTTTCCTGCCTAAATTAGGAGAAACATTTGGAACTGTGGTTTCTAATTCTTTTGAAAGTTAAACAATGAGCTGGGCGCGGTGGCGCACTTCTGTAATCCAAGCGACTTGGGAGGCTGAGTCAGGAGGATCAAAGGATTCAAAGCCAGCCTCAAAGCCAGCCTCAGCAACTTAGCGAGGCCCTAAGCAACTCAGTGAGACCCGGTCTCTAAATAAAATACAAAATAGGGCTGGGGATGTGGCTCAGTGGCCGAATGTTCCTGAGTTCAATCCCTGGTTCCAAAAAAAAAAAAAAAAAAAAAAAGAAAGTTAAACAATGATTTTATTTCGTGAGTGCATAGACAAATTTATACCACCAGGGCAGAGGCTGTGGATGACTCCAATTTGGGGGAACCACCTGCTTGGTCTTTTAATATTGAACCAATTGGTAAATTTGGCTCTCTATCAGAATCGGACGGAATTTCAGCCTTATCCTTTGTTTGTCTCAAGATACTTTTGAACAGCAACTGCTTTTTTAATTAAATTGGTCGAGATTCTCAGGAAGATCAGGACCAAGTTCTTTGCATTTAAGTATTCTCAAAATTCTAGTGCCAGTGTACTTGTGGAATGCTATGTGACTCCCTCCCTCAGTATTGCAACCATTTGTGAGAGAGTCAGACCCTTCTTGACCAGTTTGTAAATCTGCTCCTTCATGTTGTCAGATGTCAAATCAGCCACATGGGGACACTGTGGTGATAGGGCAGAGCCTACTGAGACAGGCCCTTCTGTAGAGCATGCATGTGATCCGTGATGGCTGTGCTCTGTCAACAAAAGACTTATTTCTAACTTTTTAAAGAGTTATGGAACCCTTTGAGAATGTGATGAAAGTTATGGATGTCTTCCCAGAAAAATGTACATATCTTCATGAAGAATTTTATAAAATCACTTCAAAGAGTTCAGAGCTTCCTTTGAAACTTCCTGGTTTAAGCAACCTCATTTAAGGTTATTCAAATCAAATTAGTATCAGCAGACTAATAGTACTACAAATATTTTGTTTCTGGCTTGATCAAAGTAGAACAAGTAAACAACTCATTAGAAGTTCTTGTAAGGCATCTGTAGGCTTTTTAAAAAATCTGCTATGATTGGTCTGAACTGGGCTGATTCCCATAGACAGACCAACACCTGCTTGACTAATTCTTTTTTTTTTTTTCCTGACCAGTTCTAAGTTGCTGAGGCTGGCCTCAAACTTGGGATCCTGTTTCCTGAGTAGTTGGGATTACAGGAGAATACCACTGGGCCCAGCTTTTTTCTTTTCTTTTTTTTCTTTAAGGGAATACATAGGCAAACACTACTAGGAAATATTCCAAACTGCCCGGCACATTTTGTCGTTTTACTTGCTTCAGAAAACCACTGAGGTGAAGGAAAGATAGCTGTCAGGAATTCCATTTAGAACTGTAAAGTTTTACAGTTGATAAATGTCTGAGACTCCCTGTTCTGACTCCTCCTTTTACAGGTGATGAAATTTAGGGATCTTGACTAAATTTTAAGTTGCTGTTGGAAATGGATAGAAGAATGAAATGTTTGTGTTTTGTGGGGGAAAAATTACTTCTTGTTTTTAGGAAAGTAGGACACTTGTGTCGTGATGTCTTACATGTAATATTATTTGAATTTCCAAAGGCTTAAATGATTGAACAATTAAAGTACTTGTGATATATAGGCTTCAGCACATAGGTTCATGTAGGTGTTTTTGAAGCATTATGTTTCCTTACTGTTTTTTTTTTATTTATTTTTTATTTTTTATTTTTTATTTTTATTTTTGTGGTGCTGGGGATTGAACCCAGGGCCTTATGCATGCAAGGCAAGCACTCTACCAACTGAACCAGCCCTCTTTTTAAATCTTATTTGTTTATATGTTAAGACAGGATTTTGGAAAGTTGCTGTGGATCTCAAATCTGGAATCCTCCTGCTTCTGTAGGAGTTGCTGAGTTGCTAGGATTATAGGCATGCACCACCAGCCCTGGCTTTATTGCTCCTTTTTAAAACTCACTCCTCAGTAAGTGATGAATGATTGTTCTTTCAATAAAAAGACTCTAGGTTTGTGAATCGCCTTCTTACACTCTTTATAGGGTGACTGAAAGGAATATAATTTATTCTCAGGGCCCTCATACCTCTTTTTCTTTTTTGGTACTGGGGATTGAACTGAAGGGTGCTTTACCACTGAGCTACATCCCCAGACCTTTTTATTTTTATTTTGAGACAGGGTCTCACTAAGTTGCTTATATTCTTACTAAGTAGCTGAGGCTGGTCTGGACTTGTGATCCTCCTGTTTCAGCCTCCAAAGTCTCTGGGATTACACATGTGCACCACACACATGCAGTTCCTCATACCTCTTTATATACTTCCTTTCCCCTTGCAGTGATAGTAGTGTGTTCCTGCTGCTGGTTCAATCTCATTCATAGGGCTTTTTTTTTTTTAAGATTGGACCCCTGACTGGTATTTTTACTCAGAACCTGACTCTTTGACAGGAAGGGAAACTCTTCCCTCGACTTGTTTAAAGAAGAACAGGAAGTAAAGTGGTTGTGGAGGGGACAGAGACTCTTATAACTACCTTTCCCCTTGCTCCTTTTTTAGCTACACTCCATATCAGCTCTAATGCTTACCTCTAGCTCTACTCTTTATCACACTGACTATTTATGATTCTCTCCTTACTGTGCTGTCCTCTGAATTCTCATGTCTTAGCCGGGTAACTCATGTGCATCTTAGGAACATAACTTTCTTTATAAACAGTGGTAGCTGCCCTGATTTCCTGTGTACGTTCAGATATTCTGTGTTTTTTTCCTGAAGGGATTATCTAGCCTAGTTAGGAAGAAATGAGCAAACTGACAACTAAAGAAGCTTAAGAGGAAGAAAGTTATCTTGTCTCAGAACTGAAGACAGTTTTAAAATGTATTCTAGGAATTTAAGTTTATAGACAAGATCATTATGTCAGGCGCTTATTGCTTAATTACTTTGTGTAGTAAGTGCAAGCCTGCCATGATTGGGCTCAAGAGCAGGTGTTACTGAAAGCAGAGACCAGCTCTACATAAGCCATAGCCCTTTATTGCTGTAGCTATTGCCAGCCGCTTTCTGATTTTTGCGTTTTCCTGAGTGAAGATAACCAGATGTGATCTGGTAATGAAATAAAGTATGCTCAAAAAGAAAGTTTCAGAAGAATTGATTTGGAAGAAGGGATCAGGAAATGAGAGGACTTGAAATTGTGGAACTTGCTTTACTCAAAAAAAGAAGGTTGGGGCTGGGGATATAGCTCAGTTGATAGAGTGCTTGCCTTGCATGCACAAGGCCCTGGGTTCAATTCCCAGCACCACCAAAAAAAAAAAAAAGAAAAGAAAAGAAGGTTGGATCATGTCAGAAGTTGAAAATTATGAATGAATAAGTGGCCTTTTTCTTCTGAGGGTGAACAAAACCTCAAAGTACGTGAAGGTGAGATTTTAGTTATAAAAGCAATAATTCTGACTGGAATTACTTTTAGTTTTTGGAACAGATTCCTTAGAATTATTATGAACTTGTGTTTGTATGTGTGGCCAGCGGTACTAGGGACTGAATATAGGTACTCTACCACTGAACCATATCCCAGCACCCCCAACCCCCCATTTTAGAGACAGGGTCTTGCTAAGTTTTTAGGCAGTCCTCGAATTGTGGTACTCCTTTCATGGCCTCCCAAATAGCTGGAATTACAGGTACATACCACTATGCCCTGCATGAACTCTTTTTGAAAGAAACCTGTGAGGTGACTCTGGTATGATTAGGGTGAGGAACTTTCTGACTTTAGACCATCTCATCCTGTGATGGTGAAAAATGCACCTTCTTTAATGATTATCAGCTTAGTTCCATAGCAATCTTAAAAAAAAAACTAGTTGGAACAGAATTTTTTCTGTCAAAACCTGGAGCCTCCCAGGTAATTACCTCTCTATGAAATGGTTATTCATGTGTGTGCATTCATGTTTTTTCTTTCCTATTTTTTTAAAAAAATTATTCTTTTTAGTTATACATGACAGTAGAATGCATTTTGGCAAATTATACATACATAGAGTATAACTTATTCTATTTAGGATTCCATTCTTGTGGTTGTACACAATGTGGAGTTGCCTGGGTTGTGTATTCAAATACAAGGCTAGGAAAGTTATATCTGATTAATTCTACCATCTTTCCTATCCTGCCCCCTTTTCTTACTGTTTTAGTTGGGGTTGGGAATCAAGTCCACAGTCTCACACATACTAAGCAAGCATTCTACCACTGAGCTAGGTTCCTAACCCCTGTATATGCATTCAACTGTAAGATTCTTTTTAAAAATTTTTTTGAGTGTCAGTTTTTAAAAATTTATTGGTTCTTTTTAGTTACACATGATAGTAGAATCCATTTTGACATAATTATAAAAGCATGGTCTATATCTCATTCTAATTCAGTACCAGTACCTCTCTTTCCCTTCCCCTTCCCCTACCCCCTGTTCCAATCCCTTACTGATCTTTCTACCATTTCCCTATAGTTGTTTTTTAAAATTAATTATTTATGGATGTACATGATGGTGAGATTCATATTTGTACATATGTGAAAGTTATGTTAGATTCATTCCACTCTTTCATTTTCCCATCCTCCTCCCTTCCCTTCATTCCCCTTTGTCTACTCCACTGAATTTTTTTTTAAACCCCTGCCCTTATTGTGGGTTAGCTTTCACATATCAGAGAAAACATTTGACCTTTGGTTTTTGGGACTGGTTTATTTCACTTAGCATGAAAGTATCCAGATCTATCCATTTACCACCAAATGTCTTAAAATCATTCTTCTTTATGGCTGAGTAATACTCCATTGTATAATACACACACACACACACACACACACACACACACACACACACCAACCACAATTTCTTTGTATATTCATCTGTTGAAGGGCACCTAAGTTGACTCCGTAGGTTAGCTATGGTGAATTGTTCTGCTATAAGCATTGATGTGACTGCATCACTGTAGTATGCTGATTTTAACTCCTTTGGACATATGCCTAGTTTTTTGAGGAATTTCCATACTGCTTTCCAGAGTTTGCACCAATTTGCAGTCTCACTGACAATGTGTGAATATACCCTTTTCCCCACATTCATGCCAATAGTTAGTGTTACTTGTATTCTTGATAATTGTAGATGGACACAATACCTTTATTTTATTTATTTTTATGTGGTGCTAAGGATTGAACCCAGTACCTCACACATGCTAGGCAAGCGCTCTACCTTTGAGCCACAATCGCAGCCTCAAGCTGCGATTGTGAGATTGTGAGATTGTGAGAAGGTATCACATATGATAAAGGTAAGTATTATTTTATGAGATTTTTGTTTTAGGTAAATTTATATATACACATACAGGTATGTGTTTATTGCTTCATGATGATGTATAATGTACTTTGTACTGGAGTCATGGTCAAAAAAGTTTGAATAACACTGCTTTATTGTAACACTCTGTTATTTCATTTATTATATAGCATTATGCCAGTACATACAGGCTTCTAAAGCCAGGGATGGTGCCAGATCTTTCATTTCAAGTACGACTGAAGGTAAAAACAAAACAAAATTGAGAAAACCCAAAGCTTTCTGGTGGTTCTCCAGTGGCATTCTGTACCCTGTGACCTTCTAACCTTCTTGTGCTTTTTTTGACCAGTAGCTTTTTCAGATTTGTATCCCTGTCGGTGGTGAGTTCTTTGTTTTTTCCCCTCCTCACTTCAATAGTCTTTATTTCAGTATATTCTACTGTTTTTTAGGAGGGGGAGGGGAGAACAAAGAATTTTAGAAATTTCAAATGATTCCAAACAGAATAGTTTAATTAGATTTACCCTGAAATCTGCTTTCTTGATGTTCTTGTATCTTTTAGTCTCTTTTTTAGTGATCACAGAAATGTATAGTTTGTTCTGAATTTAAAGTATTCTGCTTCTAATGATGTTTTTCGTTGGCTTTAAACAAATGTGGCTTTCAGGGAAAGAAAAAGATATATACAGTCCTTTATCATTCCTTGTGCTTACTCCCTTTTCTTCCATGAAAATCGATCATTGGTTCTGTAGTAATAATTTCATTTCAAAGAAAAGCAAAGATAGCTAGTGGTGCCCACTCTTAACCATATTATACTTTTCAGCTTCTTTACTGATCTAATAATTTTATTAATGCCTTTCCTATTCTTAGATGGTTGGCATACTAACCCCCTTGCCTTCATTTCTATACCTTGCTGGACTACCAAGCTCAGACAGGCATAACCCTTTGATTTAAAGGAACTTATAGAAATGATTTGTTTCATTCTTTTTCTTACAGGAGAAAATTTTGAGCAGACACCATTGAGACGAACATTCAAGTCTAAGGTCCTTGCCCGATATCCTGAGAATGTAGAATGGAATCCCTTTGACCAAGATGCAGTGGGCATGGTTTGTATTTGTCTGCTACAATATAAGATACTTACAGTTAAATTTATCATAGGATTATGAGTCCAGCCTGTGGTAGCAGTGCCTCTACCAAGTATCGGTACCTTTTTTGGGGGAGGGGAGGGGTACCAGGGATTAAACCCAAGGGTACTTAACCACTGAGCCACATTCCCAGCCCTTTTAAATTTTTTTTTTATTTTGAGGCAGGGTCTCACTAAGTTATTTGGGGCTTGGCTTTGAATTTGCAATCCTCCTGCCTCAGCCTTCCAAATCACTGGGATTACAGGATGTACCACCACACTGTCCAGTTATCAGTACCTTTTTATTTTAATTTTGTAAAAATTTGCTCTAATTAGTTTAATTAGTTACGCATGACAGTAGAATGCATTTTATATATATATATACATATATATGTTTTTTTTGTTGTTGTTTGTTTTTTTTTGATTGCAGGTAGACACAATACCTTTATTTTATGTGGTACTGAGGATGGAACCCAGTGCCTTACCCAGTGCCTCACGTGTGTTAGGCCAGCACTGTACCACTGAGCCACAAACCTAGCCCCAGTAGAATGCACTTTGACACATTGTTATCAGTATCTTTTGAAGAAGGGATTGTAATGCAAATTGTTTGTGATTCTGCATTTTGGTCAATGTATCAAATATATATAAAACATCACAATGTTTCTTTTGTGTGAGACAAATATGTAGTATGGAGTCAGTGAATTTATTTTGGAGTACTAAGCTATCGATTGCTTATTGCATTGAGATTACATGATTGAAGTTTCAAGTGGTTTTCTCATTCTTCCTTGTATATAACTGAGTAATATGGTAGAAATGAGTCTTTTTTAATCATAATTTTAGATAGAACAGCATTTTAAATCTCATGTACAAGAATACTACTTGGAATAGTCAAACCTTTATTAAATATTTATCTTGTGGCAGGCATTCTAATAAGTATTTTACATAAATTAACTCACCTAATCCTAATATCCCTTACATAGGTAATATTAAATAAACACACATGTACATATTTTATAGATAAGTGAATTGAGATCTAGAGAGATTAATTAATGTGTTCAAGGTCACATGGCTAATAAGAGTTGCAATACTGCAGTTTGGTTCCAAATCCCTGCTTTTGACCACATCTTTATACTGCCACATCTTTATACTGCTATATTTTTCATAGCATTCTATGGTTTTTAGAGGTTGTTCATGTTTGATACACACAATAACTGTCTGAAGTGGGCAGAGTAAACTGTATTATTGTTATTTCACAGATGAGGAAACTGAGTCTTAGAGGATCGAAAGTTTTTGACCATTGCTTATTTCATTTTTACATGCTATATTCTAGAAACACATAAGCTTCAGAAACTTAAGTTCAAGGCTAATGTGTGCAACATAATGTAGGTCCTTATATTTGTTAACCCAGGCTATTAGTATTTCATTTATATACATAGGTTTATATAAAATGGGAAAACAGGACTGATTGATTCAGGTCAGTTTAATTATCTAAGCATTTTTATATAACTCATCTGAGTTAAAGTGAAAAGTTTATCCTGATTATGTCATCTTTTTGGGTTATATGAAATGAGCATTTTTGGGTGTGAAAAGAGAATGTTTTGATGACAGAATATTATGATCTGGTAAAAATCTAAAACTTTATTTTATTTTTAGGTATGCATTTGCATCTATGTGGTTTTCAGATGTATTTCTAGCATCATCTCCTTAATATGTTTCTTACTATCATGCTTGCCTACCTACCATTTCCTAAATTGTCCAAGGGATTGAACTCATAGGCACTTTGTCACTGAGGTATAGCCTCAGTACTTTTTATTTATTTATTTTGAGATAGCATCTTGCTAAATAGCTGAGGGTTTTACTGAGTTGCTGAGACTGATCTCAAACTTGTGATCCTCCGTCCTCAGCCTCCTGAGTACCTGGGATTTACAGGCATGTGCCATTGTGCCAGACCAAGCATTCTTTCACTTCCATATCTTTGTGTATTTTGTTCCTGTCCTTTAAATGCCTTTATTTCTTTTGTCTATGAGTTTTAGTATAATCCCACTTCTGAAGCTTTTTCTAATGTTTCCAACAGACTGAGTTGGTGTTCCTCCAGCACTTTGTATATACTTTGGTATAACTCTGATGACTGCATTATAATTTTATTTACATATATGTCTTGTATAAGGATGAAAGAGCTTTAGAGAAGATAGATATACATCCAGCACAGTAGGTGCTAGATAGGTATGTAGATAATGTGTTCAGAAGAGGATCAGCAGTGAGTGAGTGTTCTTACTACTTGTTGCCTTATCTTTTGCAGCTGTGCATGCCTAAAGGGCTGGCATTCAAGACCCAGGCTGATCCCAGAGAGCCCCAGTTCCATGCCTTTATTATCACAAGAGAGGATGGCTCTCGAACATTTGGGTTTTCCCTTACATTTTACGAAGAGGTGACTAGCAAGCAGATCTGCAGTGCAATGCAGACCCTTTACCACATGCACAATGCTGAGTATGATGTTCTACATGCTCCCCTTGCTGATGGCCAAGATCAGAGTGGCATGGAAGATCGTGAAGGCACTCCTGGGACCAAACTTCAGCGCTTCAACTCCTATGACATTAGCCGGGACACACTCTACGTCTCTAAGTGCATCTGCCTCATTACACCCATGTCCTTCATGAAGGCATGTCGGAGTGTACTGGAGCAACTTCACCAGGCAGTCACTTCACCTCAGCCCCCTCCTCTGCCCCTTGAGAGCTACATATACAACGTACTCTATGAGGTGCCACTTCCACCTCCTGGTCGGTCCTTGAAGTTTTCGGGGGTCTACGGGCCAATAATCTGCCAGAGACCAAGTACCAATGAGCTGCCCTTATTTGACTTTCCTGTCAAAGAGGTCTTTGAACTGCTTGGGGTGGAGAATGTGTTTCAGCTCTTTACTTGTGCCCTTCTGGAGTTTCAAATCCTGCTCTATTCACAGCGTAAGTCAGTGCTTACTAGAGTTTTTTGCCTGCACAGGGCCTCCCTGCTTTCCATAGTCATGAACAGTGAGTGACTTTATAGTCAGTGGGCCTGACTGTAAAGGTCAAGGGCTGTTCCAGTTTGAGTAAAACCCAAATCTTTTGCAAGTAAGTAGGGGATGAAAAATTGATGAAACATGAGAGGGCTAACATTTTTGTTTGGCAGTCCTTGTGGCCTTTTGCTAGGCACTCCAGTGTCAGAGGGGAACCCTACCTCCTAACATTCCTACTTACCAAGGCTGAAAAGAGGGGCAAAGGGTGATAGTCACCAGAAGTGATATTCCATCAGTTCTGCTGTCATTCCACAGTGTTATTTTTGCCCCTTCCTCAGCCTGATAGTAAAATCAAGGATTCATAAAAGATGATCCTTTAATATATGAAGAAAATATACTTGAAAAAATGAGGTTTTGCTTCTTTCCATTGTTTGGTTCACTGAATTTGTTTTATAAATGATCAGTTGAATGTGAGCAGCAGATTTGGAGAAAATAGTCGAACGGAAGGAAACAGAGGCTTATTTAATAAGCCACATATAAAATTAATTCAGGATATTTACTGAGAGCATACTGTGTGCCAGGTATTGTTTCAAGGACTGGAGATACAGGGGTGGACAAAGCAGATAAAAAATTTTTTCTATAGTGGAAATTATATTTTAGTGGGGAAAGAGTGGAAGTCATTGAATACATTATACAGTGTGGAAGGTGGTTAATAAACAGGAAAAATAAACTGGGAAAGGAAAAGTATTTGAGAAAGAGAAATTCCAGTTTTTAATGGGGTTTTTAGGTTAGGTCTCTCTGAGTTATCTGTTAGAGTCTGTAGGAAAAGTATTCTAGGTAAAAGGCACAGGAAGTATAAGGGGTCTAAGACAAGAATGCACTTTGAAGAAAAATGAGGAAGGTAGGTGGATGAAGTGGAGTGAATGAGAAGGAGAGTAGCAGGTGGTTAGAGACTTAATAGGAAGCCTGATTGTATAGACTTTGGCATATGTAGCTATCAGAGGATTTAATTTTTTTGCTCTTTATTTAGAAATAATTTCCAACTTTTGGAAGAGTTGCAGGAAATGTTCAAAGAACTCTTGTATACCCACTCACAAATTCACCAGTTGTTAAGGTTTTGCTGTATTTGTTTTAGTACTTTGAGTACTCTGTATGTGTTACCATAGCTAAGCATTGAGAGTTATTACAGACACCATGTCCCTTGACTTTCTGAATGCATAAGCTTTTATTTCCTAAAAATGAGAACATTCTCTCATATAACTGTAGCATTATCAAATTTAGAAAATTTAACATTGATACTATATTCAAGTTTCACTATTGTCTGGTAATTCTGTTATAAAAATTTTTTGATTTCTGCTCCAGAATCTAATTACTACATGCATTGCTTTTAGTTGTCATTTTCTTAGACTTCACTTGTCTTTCATAACATTAACATTTTTGAAGAGTGCAGGCATGTTATTTTCTAGAATGTTTCTCAGTTTGTATTTGATGTTCCCACGTGATTAGATTCAGGTAATACATTTTTGACTGGAATATCACAGAAGCAGTATTGTGGTTCTCTTACTGCCTTATATCAGGAGGCACATAATGTTGATTTTTACCATTTTAGGAGGTATGTATTGTCAGCGTGTTCTATTTTGGGTGATGTTAATCTGATCACATTACTTGGTTAAGATTATGTCTGCTATGTTTCTTAACTGGAAAATTACTTTCCCATTGTAATTAAAAAGTAATTTATGGGGAAACACTTTGTGTATTATTCCTCTTCAAAGTTTTGCCTGATAATTTAAAAAAAATTTCTAATTGTGTTTTTTAGTTATATATGACAGTAGAATGCATTTTGACATATTATACATACGTGGAGTATAACTTTCCATTCTTGTGGTTGTACATGATGTGGAGTTGCGCTGGTTGTGTATGCATATATGAACATAGGAAAGTTATGTCTGATTCATTCTACACTGTCTTTCCTATTCCCATCTCCCTCCCTTCCCTTTTCCCTTTATTTAATCCAATTAACTTCTATTCCCCAACCCTCTCCCCCATTGTGTGTTAGCATTCACATATCAGAACATTTGGCTTTTGGTTTTTTGGGATTGGCTTATTTCACTTAGCCTGATAGTCTTCAGATCCAGCCATTTACCAGCAAATGCCATAAAGTCATTCTTCTTTATGGATGAGTAATATTCTATTGTGTATATATGCACATTTTCTTTATTCGTCTGTTGAAGGGTACCTAGGTTGTTCCCATATGAACATAGATGTTTTAACATCTATTAATCATTTTGGTTTGAATCAATTATTTCTATGATGATTGAAAAATAATGATTTTCTATTTGTCATTCTACTACAAGGAAGAACATTCCGTTCTTCCTTATTTGTTTATTATTGTATGGAATCATAGCTTTTTCTTTTGTTTAACAGGTATAACTTTAATTTTGTTTAGTAGGTAGTTTTTTTTTTTTCTTTTTGATGCTCAGGTTGTTCCAGAAACTTGATCTAGAGGCAAAGAAATGACATTTAACCTTTACAATGGCAAGACTTTTACCTTTGACTCACTGATGTATTCTAAGCATTAGAACAGTGACTGGTATATAATGGTGCTCAATAAACGTTTTCTGAATGAACAACTTTCAATAAGATATTCTAGCCACTATCTAAAGAGTATATCCCCAAAGAGGGAATGGAGGAAAGCCAAGAATCTATAAAGAAGGCCATTATAGTAATCCAAGTGAGAGATGATGCTGGAGGTAACCTTGAAGTGGTATGAAATGATTGGAGTTTGGGACCTAGTTTGAAGGTGACACAATGGAAATGATGTTGAATCAAAGAGCACACACCCAGTGTAGAGTGAACTGCCACAACCTGCAGTTCATTCCTTGTGGGAATACTGGCCTTATGTTACATTTCAGTTTTTTACAAGGACCCAGATTTTTTTTTTACATGAAGTCTGTGATTTTTAAATGTTGACAGCAGCATTCTTGCTAAATCCTGCAGGCCAAACAAAAAACATCTGTAGGGTGACTGTGGTTCCTGAGGCTTCACTTTGTAACTTCTTGTTTAAAATAAAGTCTTGTGTCACATAATGACTTTTTGGTCAATGGCAGACTGCATATATGATGGTAGTCCCATAAGATTATATAATCTATTCATAGCTGTATTTGTGTTAGTACACTGAGATGTTCACACAAGGATAAGGATGAAACTGCCTAATGATGCATTTTTCAGAACACGTCCCAGTCATTAAGTATCATGCAATTAACTATATTGTATGAAGTTGCAGACTCTTGTCTGTACAGGTTGTTTCTTTCCTGGCTGTTTTTTGGCTGAAGCTTGACTAAAATACTTTGAAACAGAGATTTGGTTGAATAGCATAGGCTTGTCTGGTTTAGAATAGAAGAGAAGAGAGGAAACCAAACTAAATAGTGTGTTAGAAGAGGCAGCTGGTATTTAAGTATCTGAAATGCAATGGGGATGTGTAGAGGCAGGGCTCAGTGGTAGAGTGCTTGCCTAGCACTTGTGAGGCACTGGATTCAATCCTCAGCACCACATAAAAAATAAATAAAGGTATCTAGAACTAAAATAAATAAATAAATAAATAAATAAATAAATAAATAAATAAAGTGACAAATATGATGGGAAAGAGTAATATTCTTCCATTTGAGTTCCCTCTATATTTTCCAGAATATGGGTTTTTGTTTCATAATAAGAATTTTAAAAGTTTGAATGCAATTGAGAAGATTTGTGTGTAAAATGAAATCAAATTCAGTTATGCTTAGCATGGACAAGAGAAAGCTTTTTCCAGAAATTTCCTGGGCATTTCTAAGGCATGACTCAGTCTGAGTTGGGTAGATTGCCTTTTGTTGGATGTAGCTTATGCTGTTATTAATAATTTGCTTGAAACAATTTAGGTTGGTTGTCTGAAAATTTTTAAATTTTTGGTTCAAACTCATCATCCTTTTGTAGATGAAAACCTCTGTAGCTCAAAAATATACCAGTACCACTGCAGTTGGTGTTGCCTGCTTCATGTCCTGCCTTCTGAATAGAAGTGTTACTCAGGGAAAAGGAATCCAGGCTAAACAGCAACCCTTTCAGTGACTTAATGGACAGATTTGAGCAGAGTTTTGTTTGTTGGTGCAGGTTATTTTGTATTTTATTTTGGTCCATATGGAAAAAATTTAAATAGTATTATTTGTTAGTGGTTGCTTTATTTTGTAGTGCTGGGCCTGGAACCTAGAGCCTCATGCATGTCAGGCATGTACTCTACCACAGAGCTATAACCCCAACCTTAGTGGTTGTTTTAAAGTAATGTATAGAACAAAATCTCTTTACTGATTTGGCTTAGTAGAGTTAAAAAAGTCAGTTAAGTCTGGGAATCCTAAAGATGATATATACATTTTTAAGACATGTAACTGTGTAGTCACCAATCTTTTGGTGATGAGTCTAGGCCTTTCCCTTGATTAGGAGTCCACAAATGAGATGTCTGCCTTGCTTTTCTTACATAAACCACACTCATAATGTGTTGTCCGGGGTTTCTAATTACTTTTTAAAATTTGCTTTTTAAGTGGAATGTGAACTAAACCTTGCAAAAGAGCCTGAGTGGAGACTGCCTCTAGATTTTTGCGGTTTCCCCTAGCTGTTTTTGCTTAATTGCCTCTTGGTATGCCTATTCAATTACAATATTTTTTTTAGCAATTTTGCATTAGTCAGTCTTTTAAAAACATTTTATGTATTTAGAAAAACAACCATTCTTTCTTCTCTCTCTCTCTCTCTCTCTCTCTCTCTCTCTCAGCACCAGGGTGCTTTACCACTGAGACACATTTTGTAAATTTTTTTTTAGCGTATTTCTTAGTGCATTATAGTTGTATGTAGTAGTGGGATTCATTTTAACATAGGCATACATGCATGGAATATATAATTTGTTCCATTTCCATCCCCAGTACTTTCCCTCCTTAACTACCCACCCCACTTTTTTTTGAGACGGGGTCTTGCTAAGTTGCTGAGACTGGGCTTAAATTGTGATCTTTTTGCCTCAGCCTCCTGAGTCACTGGGATTCCAGGCATGCACCACTGCATCTGGCCTTTCTTTTTAACCTTCATATTTTACTATTTATTTACATGATAATTGGTTATATTTTGTAATCCAGAAAGAAGTTTATATAGCATATTCGGAAACAAATGAACCCACTCTTGTTAAGCAGTTCGAGTGGGAGCAATGTAAGCTTTACTGAGAGAATGGGGAAAATCAATTAATAAAGTGAGTTGGGTAAATGGAAGTTAGTAAGACATCTATTGTATTTTAATACCTGAACTAGTTTCTTAAATTACAAAAATAATGTGAATTCAAGGCACAAAACCCAAAGAGTTCCAAATGGAATAAAATGAAATCTCTTTCCCTTTCTCCTGTGGTGCTAAAGGTGAAGTTTCTCAAGTATCTGTATCAAAAATAATAGTTTTTAAAATAAATAAATAATAGTGGATAAAGAATGCAGAGAAAGTTGCTTCCCCCTTTTCTTCTATCTAGAATTCTATCCTTGAGAAGATATCTCTGAATTTTTAAAATTTTCTCTTCCCCAGTATTCTTTTTTTGGGGGGGGTACTGAGGACTGAAATCGGGGTACTTAACTACTGAGCCACATCCCCAGCCCTGTTTTGTATTTTATTTAGAGACAGGGTCTCACTGAATTGCTTAGTGCCTCACTTTTACTGAGGCTACCTTTGAACTCACGATCCTCCTGCCTTAGCCTGCTGAGCTGCTGGGATTGTAGGTGTATGCTACCGTGCCTGGCCCTTCCCAATTTCTTTCTTTCTTTCTTTCTTTCTTTCTTTCTTTCTTTCTTTCTTTCTTTCTTTCTTTCTTTCTTTCTTTCTTTCTTTTAATATTTTTAGTTGTAGATGCACATGATATCTTTATTTTTTTATTTGGTGCTGAGAATTGAACCCAGTGCCTCACACTTGCTAGGTAAGCACTCTACCACTGAGCCACGACCTCAGCCCCCTCCCCAATATTCTTTTTTTTTTTAATACCTTTTTAGATGTTGATAGACCTTTATTTTATTCATTTATTTATATGCGGTCAGCGAATTGAACCCAGTGCCTCACACATGCTAGGCAAGTGTTTCACCACTGAGCTACAGCCCCAGCCCATCCCCAATATTCTTAAGGCACTATTTTTTACGTTAGGTGTATACATGTATTAATGTTAACACCCTTTAAATTATACGTTTATATTATGATATATGTTTGGTATATTAAAATAAAATTTGAAAAGCATTTCAGTCATATGGTAGAAAGCTTTGCAGAAAGGTACAAAGTGACGTCTGAAACTTTTACCTGTGGTCTCAGGTTCTCCCTCCTAGAGGTTACTACAGTGTCATGTTTCTTCCAGATGTCATACGCACACAACAGTTATACCTCCTTAAAACAGTGCAAATGGGAGCATATTAATTGTTTTGTACTTTGCTTCTTTCACTTAATAATGTGTCTTGGAGATGTCAGTACATACAGATTAGGTTGTCTCCTGAGAACAGAATGTTGTGTGGAACATACTGGTTTGTACAATTTTAATGAAACTGTCTATATGCAAGGGCAGTTTATGATTCAGTTTGTAATGTGCAGGAAGTTGCCTTGTCCTTTGTTAAGGAGGCTTATTTGTAGAGTGATCCTAATTATGTCATTCTCTGCACACACACAAGTCACAAAAATGTGTCGATGCCTCCCTTCTTACCACTATAGTGGTGGTTGTGATTCTGGTATACTTTGCATTATCACTTTTTGTTAAAAGTAATTGCTTATTACAACATGATGGAAGCTGTGAGAGAACCCAGACAGTTTCCTGGAGCTCATGTCTATAGTGGATTTTGATTGGCTGGACTCCTTTGGCTGAAACTGACTATTGGTTTCACCTTGTTGAACTGGTGAGCACAAAGATGGACAATGGTAAAGAATGTATTGATTTTGTTGTTTTACTGGCATGTAGAAGTAGACTTTTGCTTATAACTCTTGGCAGTCTATATATCCTAGTGTGGATGCCACAGATTGCTGGATCCCTGAGGCATTATTTATTAGACTTTCTTTTGTTTTTTTTTTTGGAACCAGGGATTGAACTTGGGGACACTCAGCCACTGAGCCACATCCCCAGCCCTATTTTGTATTTTAGTTAGAGACAGGGTCTCACTGAGTTGCTTAGGGCCTCGCTAAGTTGCTGAGGCTGGCTTTGAACTCTCGATCCTCCTGCCTCAGCCTCCCGAGTCGCTGGGATTACAGGCGTGCACCACCTCGCCTGGCTTAGACTATCTTTCAAGATGGGATGTTGTTTTTTTAAAAAAAATTAATGTAGAGGAAGAAAACCCACAACTAGACCAAAAAGACCAGAAAATTTGAAATTGAATTTAATCTGTTAAACCAAACTTTACATGAAGAGAAAGAGGTTAGCTGAAAGGGATTATTGTCTTTTACTCCCAAAAGAATTTTGTTTCTGGGAATGCTGCAGACAAGAATGTCAAGTGCATCTTCAGAGATTTCAATCTGAGGCAAATAAAATTATCCATTCTCCCAGAAACAAATGGACTGAGTGAGTTTCAAATACTAGATAACAGTCATCCTGAAGGGTAAACTAGAAGATTTCTGTACTGTTAAAGACCTTGCTTTTATGGAACACAGAAAGCCCTTCTCTTTAAACTCTAGCATGCCCTGATTTGTTGTTATGGAGAAGATGTTCCCAGACCCTGCAGTTCTGTACTGAATAGAATATCCAATGTCCAACAATGACATTTCAGGAGCTGCCATACTCAGACTATCTGCTGGTACACTGTGAGAAGTTATTGTCCCTAAATAGAACTGTCAGAAATGCCAGCCACATTAAGCAGTATTACCTGTTTTACTGACTTCAGGTGAGGGAAAGAAGAAGTTTTTTTGTTTTCTTGTGATTAAAATGACTTCCGGTACTTCCTATTTTTTTTTTTTTTAATCTAGAAATTTTGTGTACACTGAAAGAAGGGAATTATTCTGTGGAATGTTTATTTAGGATATGTGTTCAAGAGCCAGTGCGTGGGGTACAGAAAAATGGATTTAAATATAAGTTGAAGGTTTTCTCCCATGCCTTTTTGTTTTTTTTGAAATATCTTAATTTTGAATTTTAAAGTAAATTGTTATGTTTGAGATTCTTAAGATGCTTGCTTTTGGGTGGATTATTTATAGATACTCATATCTCAATTGGGGAACAATCCTTTCTAAATTGGTTTGTGTGTGTGTGTGTGTGTGTGTGTGTGTGGTGCTGGGGTTTGAATTCAAGGACTCCCACAACTGCTCTCTCCCTTAGCTCATTGTTTAATCTTTGTTTTGTGACTGGTTTCACTTTGTTGCTCTTGAATTCAAGTGATCTTCCTGCTTCATCATCCTTGGCTGGGAACTTTAAGCACTTGGTACCAGGATCTCTGAGCTCAGTTTTACTCACTGATTGGCTATATCATTGATCTGTCAAGTGCATTAGTTTTCCCAAAGAAGCATATAGGCAATTTCCTGCAGTGTACTCAAAATGTCTTCGTCTTTTTTTTTTTTTTCCTTCCCTTTTTGGTGGTACTGGGGATGAACTCAGGGTCTTGCACATGCATATGCAAGTGCTCTACCACTGAACTACACCCCCATCCCATTTTAATTTTGTTTTGAGACAGTCTCTCTAAACTGCCTAGGCTGGCTGTGTATCCTCCTGATGTAGTCTTCAGTAGGTGTGTGCTGCTGGGCGTGACTCAAAATGTTTTTAAAAATGAATTTTAAGTCATTGATTCCTATTTATTTGAATTACTTATTTGGTATGTTTCTACTCAAAATACTTCTGATACCAAATATAAGAGGGTTTTCCTCATACCGATCAATTCTCCAGCTATCTAGACACAGTTTAATTAAATTCTGATACTACCTGAAGTTATTACAGACCCTACAGGGAAAGGCCCAGTCCTACAAAACTGCCCCCTCTTAAGATGCCAATGGCAAGTCAGGGCCAATCTGTACTTCTGACCTGCAGGCTGTGTATTTGGGAGGTTCCCACAACCCTCTATTTGTAATTGATAATTTGCCAGAATGGCTCACCAAACCCAGGGAAGTGGTTTACTTTTACTCATTTATTATGAGTAATGATACAACTCAGGAACAACTAAACAGAAGAGATATATAAGGAAAGGTTTGAGGGTAGGGTCATATAATCTTTATGCCCTCTCCCAGTGTGTTACCTCCCAGCACCTCAATGTGTTCGCAGCCCAGAAGATCTTTTTTTTTTGGAACCAGGAATTGAACTCAGGGACACTCGGCCACTGAGCTACATCCCCAGTCCTATTTTTTATTTTTATTATTTAGAGACAGGGTCTCACTGAGTTGCTTAGTGCCTCGCTAAGTTGCTGAGGCTGCCTTTGAACTCACGATCCTCCTGACTCAGCCTCCCAAGTCGCTTGGATTGCAGGCATGCGCCACCACGCCCGGCCCAGAAGATCTTTGAACTATCTTCATGGAGGTTTTATTACTATGTAGACCTGATTGATGAAATCTTTGCTCACTGGTGATTAATTAAATCTCCAATTCCTCCCCTCTCTCCTAAGATTGGGGTTGAGCTGAAGGTCCCATCCCTGTAATTGTGCCTTGGCCTTTCTGGTGACCAGCACCCATCCTGATGCTATCCAGGTGCATTCCCTGCCTTCCCCATCCCAGCCACCTACGGTCATCTCAGTATATAAAAGTTTTCAGGGGTGTGTGAAGAACTGGGGATCAAGACCAAATATGTATTTATCACAGTAATTAAAAGTTATTTACAGGTTATACTCTTTGATTAGCCAGGAGCAAGGTGGTAGGCTGCTTTCAAAGCTTTGTTACTAAGACTGTTTAGGCTTCCATGCTGAGTGAAACCTCTCACCACTGTTGCTTTCCTTTTCTATCTCTTCCCTTTGCACTTAAACATATGCATGCAACATATTCTGGGGTAATATCTGGAGCAAGTTACTATTTATAATTTGTTTATTTCCATACTAAATTTTATTACTAGCTAGACCTGTGTGTGGGGGATAGGGGGATAGTATCTGGAGGAAGATGCTGTTTATTATTTCTTTTTGTTTCCATATTAAATTTTAGTATTAGTTAGACCTGTGTGTGTATGTGGAGGAATCTCTTAAGTTGTCTCTGACACCTACAAAGTAGTCATACTGAACTTGTCCTTTCTGAAGTTTATCCTGATCCTTTGTAATGTGAAATTGCTTTGAAGGTTTTAACTTACTATTTGAGAAGCAAGTACCTCATTTTTGATTGGTTTGTGTATGTTTCTTTCTTTTTTGACCTAGATTACCAGAGACTGATGACTGTGGCGGAGACGATTACAGCTCTCATGTTTCCTTTCCAGTGGCAGCATGTCTATGTCCCTATTCTCCCAGCTTCTCTCCTGCATTTCTTAGATGCTCCTGTTCCATACCTGATGGGCTTGCATTCCAATGGCTTGGATGACCGGTCAAAGCTGGAATTGCCTCAGGAGGTGAGAACCTGAGTATTGGTGCCTCTGGCCCTGATCCAGAACTGGGGAGACAGAGGCTTTGGGATAATCCCAGCATGGTGTCACCAAATTTCTTTTCTTTTATTTTGGGGGACATGAGTAACTTTTTAGGAAGAAAGTACAAACAGTAGACATTTAGCTGAATTTATATTATTCCAGAGATACTATCTTTTGTTACCTGACATTATAATCTGTTTTTTAAAAAAATTGTCTTTTTCATATACTTTGTCTTTTTTTGCACTGGAGATTAAACCCAAGGGCACTTTACCACTGAGCTATATCTCTAGTCCTTTTTTTTTTGTCGTGCTGGGGATTGAACCCAGGACCTTGAGCATGCAAGGCAAGCACTCTACCAACTGAGCTATATCCCCAGCCCTCTAGTGCTTTTTATTTTTTATTTTGAGATAAGCTCTTGCTAAGTTGCTGAGGGTCTCTCTTAATTGCTGAGGTTGGCCTTAAACTTTCAATCCTCTTTCTTTAGCCTCCCAAATTGCTGGGATTAGTGACATGTGCCACTGCACCCAGCATCATACACATTTTTTCAAACATTGTATTTTATATTCTTTTTTCCTCCCAGTATGGTTATTGAACCCAGAGGTGCTTTACCACTGAGACATATCCCCTGTCCTTTCTATTTTTATTTTTTGGAACAGTCTCACAAAATTGCTAAGTTACTGAGGCAGATTGGCATCTCCTACCTGAGATTCCTGACTAGCTAGATTACAGGTGTGAGCCCTCACTAAGCCGGGGTATTTTCATACTTTTAAAAACATTTATTAGAGAAATGTTTTATTATGCACAATTCTATAGATAAAATACACAAAAGAATAGCACAATGAATCCCTGTGTTCTCAAAACCCAGCTTCAATTGTTCTTATATGTTGAGCTTAATTTTACCTCCTGAATTTTACCATTCATTTCCTGTTATTTTAAACAAATCCTATATAATATAATTTAATAACTTCCTTACAAGTTAGATACATATTGATAAGTCAGTGGTTTTCTTTTGTAGGCTGTAGTTGGGCTGTAGAAGTTGATCTGATCATAATGTTTCATGTGGTCCTGAGCCAGATTTGAAACTTTCTTAGTTCAAGACAAGGAAAGTCTTAAGAAAATCTTTTCTTCTCTTGCTTCTATTTCCTACTTCATTCTAAAATAGTTTGAGAGCATGTTTAGAAAAAACATTATTTGAAAGCTGGGGATGTGGCTTAGTGGTGAAGCACTTGCCCAGTGTGGGCCAGGCCCTGGGTTTGATATCCAGCATCAGTGATAGTGGTCTTGGCCATTTCCCCTTACACCAGCACACCAGCACCACCACCAAAAAAAAAAAAAAAAAAAAAAAAAAAAAAAAAAGAGACAGAAGAAATAAGCTTGCTTTATTTTTAAGTTTCTTAGAATTACCCATAGAACTGATCTACCTTTTCATATTTTGAGGTTGATAAGGAACTATATTTAGCAACTTTAGCAATTAGAGAAATGCAGATCAAAATTAGACTGAGATTTCATCTCCTTCCAGTCAGAATTACAGTCATCAAGTATACAAACAATAATAAATTCTGGAGAGGATGTGGGGGAAAAGGAATACTTTACACTCTTTGTGAGATTTTAAATTAGTACAACCACTATGGAAATCAACAGTTCTCAAAAGACTAGAAGTGGAACCACCATATGATCTAGCTATACCACTGCTCAGTGTTTATCCTAAAGAAAAAAGTCATTGTACTGTAGCAATACATGCATACCTACGTTTGTAATGGCACCATTCACAAATAGTCAAACTTTACAACAAGCCTAGGTGTCTGTCTGTGGATGAATGGATAAAGAAATTGTGGAGTTTTATTTGACTATAAAAGAAGAATGAAACCTGGTGTGGTGGGGCACACTTGTAATTACAGTGGCTTGGGAGGCTGAGACAGGAGGATCATAAGGTCAAAGCCAGCCTCGGCAATATAGCGAGGCTCTAAGCAACTAGTGAAACCCTGTCTCAAAATAAAAATAAAAAGGGCTAGTGTTGTGGCTCAGTGGTTAAGTGCCCCTGTGTTTCATCCTGGTACCAAAAAAGGGAGCGGGGTGTTGGGGGGAAGGAAAGAAAAAAATTAGGTCACTTGCAGGAAAATGGATGGAACTTGAGAACATTATGTTAAGGAAAATAAGCCAAAGGGTCATATGTTTTTCTCATATGCGGAAGGTAAAGAGGGAAAAAGTAGGCAGGGGAATCTCATGAAAATTCAAGGGAGACCAGTAGAGTAGAAGAAAGGGGAGGAGAAGGGCAAATCCTGGGAAATGATACTGACCAAATTATATTGTTATGTCATGTACATATACAAATATGTGACAAGGAATCCCACTATTTATGTATATTTATATTTATTGTACCAATAAAAAATATGGGAAAAGAAGGATTTAAAAAGAAAAGAAAAGACAGGCCTGGGAAGAAGACTTTGGAGTATACATAGCTCTTGTTTCCTTTCTCTACCAATTCTTTTTCCCCCATGCTGGGGATTGAACCCAGGGCCTTACACGTGGTAGGAGGCAAGCTCTCTACCACTGAACTATATCCCCAGTCAACTCTAAATACTTTTTTGGGATGAATGATTTAAAATATATATATATATATATATATATATATATATGTATATGTGTATATATACATATGCGAAATATGTGTAGGGAGACCTCTAAACAAGAGAACATTCTGTGGAATCATGGAATTGCATAGGGACAAAACTTAATTGGACATCTGGGTATTGTCCATGATGAATGCCCTGATATTTAGACCATATCTGTAATACTTAAATCATAGTCAAATGCATCTTTTTGCTCCTTTTCTTCTTTCCTTTGGTTTACAATCAAAATGTCTTTCTTGACATTTCCACTCCTTTTTCTTTTCTTTTTTTTTTTTTTTAATATTTTTTAGTTGTCAATGGACCTTTATTTTATTTATATGCGGTGCTGAGGATTGAACCCAGTGCCTCACACACACAAGGCAAGTGTTCTACCGCTGAGCTACAACCCCAGCCCTCCACTCCTTTTTCTCCTTGGCTCCATAGAAGTTTTTGTTCTTTGGGGTGGGACAAAATTAATTAAAGAAGAAAAGAATTAAATGATGGAGAAAACTATTGAGTTGAGATACTGGATTATTTTGTACTTGTCTACTGTATCCAGAAATGTTCATGAAGAGTAATATCAAAGACTGGAGAAAGGAACTTTTTGGTTTTTGCTTTAAGCAAATGTATATATTTAAAAATTTTTTTTATATTTTTAAATTTGTTCTAAGTAGTTATACATGAAAGTAGAGTGCATTTTGACATATCATACATAAATGGAGTATAACTTCTCATTCATCTGGTTGTACATGATGTAGAGTTACACAGATTATGTAATCATATATGCACATAGGGTAATACTGTCTGATTCATTCTACTATCATTCCTACCCCCATGTCCCCTTCCCTCCCTTCACTCCCCTCTGTCTAGCCTAAAATACCTCTATTCCCTCCTCCCTCCACCTCTTATTGTGAGTTAGCATCCATGTATCAGAAAACATTTAGCCTTTGGTTCTTTGGGATTGGCTTATTTCTAAGCAAATGTATATTTAACATTATAGCTGCTTTTAGTTAATCTAATTTCGATTTTGTAAAGTCAAAGTAAGGAATAATAAGAAATGATTGAAGATGGAAGTCCAAGGAGGGATGCTCCATGCATAATCTGGTGAATAGGTTATTATCCAAAAAGGCAAATTTCTCAGTGTACTTATAGCAAGTTTTTGTTTTGTTTTTCCTTTGGTACTGGGGATTGAACCCAGGGGTGCTTAACCACTGCCAAATCCCCAGCCCTGTTTTATATTTTATTTAGAGACAAGGTCTCACTGAGTTGCTTAGGGCCTTGCTAAGTTGCTGAGGATGTTTTTGAACTTGCTATCCTCCTGCCTCAGCTCCCTGAGCTGCCGGGATTATAGGAATATGTCACTGTACCTGGCTTGGAGCAAGTTCTGTTCCCTCTTGGATCTTTCAGCATTGGTCTTTGTGTGCTTCATATGTGGATATATGAAGAGGGTGCTTGGAGACCAGCAGTTTTCTTAATGGGACTGTTTGACCACTTTTGCAGCATTCCCCATCACTACTGCAGCCTTTGTACAAGAGCTTCTGGCTTCTCCCTTGGACTGCTTGGGAAAGAGTGGTGACATTGGGATGGTAGAATTCCAGTGTGTGCTTCATAAGCAGTTCTAGGGTCTTGGGGTCCCATTTTACCCAGGTTTTCCCACTGAAGATCACATATTTTTTAGGACAGTTAATAGCTAGATACTTTTTACATTAATTTTTAGTAGTAGCCAACCTCTGAGATATTTGAATCTGTGTAGTCCCTATGGAAAATCCTAGACTGGGGAGAAGAAAGCCAGCTTTCTAAGGGAGAGAAGCACTATGAATTTGCAATAATTAAAGGAGAGTGATAGTATCTTTGAAGTACAATTTTGAGGTATCTCAGAAATATTGATAGCGAATAAGTCAACAATAAAATAAAAATTATTTCAAATTTTATTACCCAGAGATAACTAATTTCAGCATTTGGTGGACATCTTTTTTTTTTTTTTTTTTTTTTTTCTTTTGTTCGTTTCCTGGCAATTGAACTCAGGGGTGCTTCCCACTGAGCCACATTCTTGGCCCTTTTTATTTTTTATTTTGAGATAAAGTCTCATCAAGTTGCTGAAGCTGGCTTTGAACTTGGAACCCTTTTGCCTCAGCCTCTCAAGTCTCTGGTATTACAGGTGTGTCACTGTATGCACCTGGTGGATATCTTTAAACTGTGTGGTATCTTAGCCAGATGTAGTGACACGCATCTGCAATCCCAGTTACTTATGAGGCTGAAGCAGGAGAATCACAGGTTCAAGACCAGCCTCAGATACTTAGAACAAACCATGTGGTATCTTTAAACTCTGCTTTGAGGCAGGACTAGGGATGTTCACCTGGGCCTGTGCCAGGGGCCATCATCAGGGTAACACGGTAGGACAAATTTGGTTTCTAAAAAGGACTTCCTCTAGAGAGACAGAAAGTATACATTTCCTAGTCCCCCCAAATCAGAATTCATCAGTCGTTACCCCATCTTTGGGCATCAGAAATCTATAAAAAACTCTTTGTTTGTTTTTTTAACACCAACACATGAGAGCTCAACCGACCCTGAGCAAGAGAAAGTATTGAGCTGCTTTTGTGAGGCATCCTTTGTTCTGTGCTTCTCTTTGAGTCTTCATTGTTTGAATCCAGGAAGGAGGCATTTCATTCACAGCCATGTCAGGGAAGTAAACAGGGGAAAAAGAGGTATCACTTTTTTCTGTCTTGGTTCTTTTTTCTTGCCCCTTCTTAGAACACTCCTTTAATAACTTTCCCCCAGTAATCTGTATGTTGAGCTTCCCATCAGACATGAGGATAGACTACTGGGAGAAGCTGGCTGTGGTTTTTTTCTTAGTAGGGGTACTAGGGATTTAACCCAGAGGCTCTTTACCACTGAATATATCCCCAACCTTTTTTATTTTTTATTTTGAGATAGGGTCTCACTACATTGCTTAGGCCTTGCTAAATTGCTGAGCCTGGCCTCAAACTTGAGATTCTCCTATCTCAGCCTCCCAAATTGCTGGGATTACAGAGGTGTGAACCACTGTGTCCAGTGCTGACTGATTCAGCATTAGAAACTCAGGGTTGAGAAAAAGGCATTGTGACCCTCCACAGGGAGAGATTTGGGAGACTTCAGGTTTTGGGAAATTTGTATGGTCAATTTCTAGGGTGGCCAAGTCTTCCTTTGGCCCCTCCAACAGTAGAGATTAACACAAGAAAAACTGATCGCTTGGGGTTTAGTACATCTTTCAGGTTGTTGCTTCTCCCTAGAGCAAATATGCAGGAGCAGGGCTCTTGTCAGCTAAGGAAAGGGGTACCCAAGGAGTTGGTGGTAGATTTATAAATTACTTCTGTTTGCCATATTTCTCTGTATGTTGGGAGAAAACAACATGAGGCTTGTGTGAGCCTAGAAATTAAATGACTTTCTTTTTCATTTTGCCTTCTTACTCCTTCCTTTCAACCCAATTTGGCAAAGAATGACTAGTAGTGTCTACTGGAGGCTCCTATTTTATTGTATAGTCCATCTTTGAAATGTGTCTGAGCTACTTTCTCTCCTCATCTACTTCTGACCAGGGGATAGCCACAAATGTGGACTCATCATTTGGAGTTTATAAAATTCTTTATAAACACTCTATTTTGGTTCACAGCAATGGGAGAAAAGCTAAACATTGTTGAGTAGATGTAGTTTTCAGCTTCCTCTATATATCTGTTTAGAGAAATTGCATTTTTTCCTCCGAAGAGAAGAGAACCAAGGGAATAAATTATCACATTGTGTGCCTCTCTGATGGTCACAGTGTCTTGTTCTGATGGTGCATGGATAGGACCCATGAGGTAGGTGATCTTTATGACAAGATGAGTTCATTCTGTTTTTAGCATCTTATTTGATTGCTTGGCCTGACAGCATATATAATTTTAAAATCTTAAAAGGGATCAGCATATATTAGCCAATTTGGGGGCAATAAGTGTTTATTTTGACCCTTTAACCAGGGAGGACTCAAAGTTGTTGTCCTTATGGAAGAACTCTAAAAAATGAAATTTAAAGAGATTTTTTATAGTCTGAATTTTTTGAGTTGAGAAAGCTTTCTTTTTTAGTTGTATGTTGGTAGGCAGACTAATTTATTGACTCAGCAAATGTTTATTGAATGATATGTTCAGAACTTGTAAAACATACAGTTTTAATTAGATTGAAAGTTTTTGAATAGTTATATTAAACTGGTCTTAATCATGTTACTCTCTTGCATCTTTCAGAATATGATTTATTGGCACAGGGATACATAGGTCAACAGAACAGCATTTTTTAAAATTAATTAATTAATTTTTATTCACACAGTTCATATAATCTTACATATACATAGGGTAATACTGTCTGTCTCAGTTTACTATCTTTCCTTCCCCCATCCCCTCCCATCCCATTTTCCTCCACACCATCCATACTTCCTCCATTCTTTCCTAGCCCCCCCATAACCCCCACTCCCACCCCCTTTAGGTATCAGCATCCACTGATCAGAGAAAACATTCGGCCTTTGGTTTTTTGGGCTTGGCTTATTTCACTTAGCATGATATTCTCCAACTCCATCCATTTACCAGCAAATGCCATGATTTTATTCTTTTTTTATGGCTGAGTAATATTCCATTGTGTATATATACCACAGTTTCTTTATCCATTCTTCAATTGAAGGGCATCTAGGTTGGTCCCACAATCTAGCTATTGTGAATTGAGCAGCTATGAACATAGATGTGGCTGCATCCCTATAGTTTGCTGATTTTAAGACCTTTGGGTATACACCGAGGAGTGGGATAGCTGGGTCAAATGGTGGATCCATTCCAAGTTTATTGAGGAATCTCCATAACAGCATTTTGATATACAATTAGAGATACCATGTCAAAGGAAAGACTACTTAATGATGATGCTAGAAAAAAAAATTGTGTTTTATGGTTTGTTTCTAGAATGTCCCCCCAAAAGCTTATATGTTGAAAACCTGGTCCCTAATGTAGCAAGGTTCACAGGTTGGGTGTTAGGCCATGATTGTATCCTGAGGGCTCTGACCTCATCAGTGGTTTAATCCATTTGATGGATTAATAATTTGAATGGACTTCCTGGAAGGTGATGAAAGCTACAAGCAGGTGGGACATGGCATAAGATTGGGGTCTGTGTGATCTTGGGGACTCATTCTGTACATGTATGTGTATGTGCGCCTCTCTCTCTTTCTCTCTCCGCCTCCTTCCCTCCCTTTCTTTCTTTTTTTTTTTTTTTTTTTGGTACTGGGGTTTGAACCCAGGGGCACTCCACCACAGAGCCACATCCCCAGCCCTATTTTGTATTTATTTAGAGGCAGGGTCTCACTGAGTTGCTTAGGGCCTCGCTAAGTTGCTGAGGCTCGCTTTGAACCCGCAATCCTCCTGCCTCAGCCTCCCAAGTGCTGAGATTACAGGCGTGCGCCACCATGCCCGGCTCTTCCCTCCCTTTCTTTCTCTCCATTTTTCTCTTTTTCTGCCATTAGCTGAGCAGTTTTCTCTGCCCCACTCTCTAACATGATGTTTCTTCCTTGAGGCCAACCAACCACGGACTGAATTCTCTGAAATTGCAAACCAAAGTAAATCTTTCCTCTTCTAAATTGTTTTTGTCAGGTATTTTAGTCACAGTGACAAAAAGTTGACTGACAAAATAGGGGAAAAATTAAACAAGGATCTGTATCTCGTGCCATAACAACCTCATGCCATAACAAAATCAATTTCAGATGGATTAAAAAAGCTTAAATGTCAAAAGCACATGTTTAAATCTTCCAGAGAAGGAAATATCAATGAATACCTTTCTGACCTCTATATAGAAAAATATTGTATAAACAAGATACAGAAATCACTATTCATAAAGTAAAAGTTTGACATATTTGATTTTCTCAATAAAGAAATTTTTTTTTAATTTACTTATTGATTCATTGAACACAAATGGAGTACAGCTATTGTTTCTCTGGTTGTACACAAAGTAGAATCACACCATCTGTGCATTCCTACATGTACACAGGACAATGATGTCTGTCACACATTCTGTTATTATTCTTACCCCCCCACCCCAACCCCACCCCTCCCTTCCCTCCATGCTATCCATCCTTCCTCCATTCTAGCCACCCTTCTCCCCCCGCATAATTCATCATCATTCACTTATCAGAGAGACCATTCGGCCTTTGGATTTTTGGGATTGGCTGGAAAAAAATATTTTTTAGTTGTTGATGGACCTTTATGTTTTTTATTCATTTCTTTATATGTGATGCTGAGGATTGAACCAAGCGCCTCATACATGCAAGGCAAGCGCTCCACCACTAAGCCACAACCCCAGCCCAGGAAAAAAGATATCTTAAAGATAATAGCTAGGAGAAAATATGAATAACATATAACCCAGGAAGAGTTAGCATCAAGAAAATAAAAAGTACCAGGTGTGGTGGCACAAGCCTATAATCCCAGCAGCTCTGGAGGCTGAGATAGGAGATCGGGAGTTCAAAGCCAGCCTCAGTAACTTAGCAAGGCCCTAAGTAACAGGGTAGTGGTACCCTGTCTCGAAATTTTAAAAAGGCCTGGGGATGTGGCTCAGAGGCTAAATACCCCTGGGTTCAATCCCCAATACTATTTTTTTTTTAAATGGACACAATACCTTTGTTTTATTTATTTATTTGTATGTGGTACTGAGGATTGAACCCAGTGCCTCACACATGCAAGGCAAGTGCTCTACCACTGAGCCACAACCCCAGCCCCCCAATACTATTAAAAAAAAAAAAGAAAAGAAAATATAAAGAACTATAAGTCATTAAGGTTTGAGAGCAACACTGTAGAGAAGTGGCATAAGAAATGAATGGAAATTGCACAAAAATGTACATTTCTTAATTTCATTAGCAGAGAAGTATAAATCATATGTACCATGCAATACCATTTTATTCTCCTTTCATTAACAAAATTATAGAAGTGTGAGGGTACCAAGTTTTGAAAGGGATTTGAATCAGGTTGCATTAGAATGCTGGTAAAAATATAAATTGTTGCAATTACTTTGGAATGCAGCATGGTCTTACCTTAAAGTTGAACATATTTATATACCATATAACAGGAATAATGGGGAACCATGTTATGTAATGATCCTGAGATAGGAAAGACTTCGGCACAGTCAAAAAGATTAAAGAAGAATAAAGAAGTTTAAAAGTATAAAGTATATGAGTTACGCAAGTTCCCATTACAGTTTAGGTGAATGACTGTAAGTATCATACAGACGTACACGGCCATTTAGGGCTGGGGGTGTAGCTCAGTGGTAGAGCACTTGCTGGTACCATGTGAGGCACTGGGTTTGATTCTCAGCACTACATAAAAATAAATGAATAAAATAAAGATATTAAAAAGGA
Organism: Glaucomys volans; assembly: GCA_020662805.1. Taxonomy (NCBI): domain Eukaryota; kingdom Metazoa; phylum Chordata; class Mammalia; order Rodentia; family Sciuridae; genus Glaucomys; species Glaucomys volans. The sequence goes on along the minus strand of JAJEJO010000196.1, from coordinate 164,196 downwards.
ACCACCGTTTAATTAAAGTCAAGGCAAGGTAGAGAAGTATTCAGATTTACATTTGACAACATTTTTCTGCTAGATAGAGAATGTATGGCAATGGGCGATAATGTCTAGCATACGGGATTTGTTTTGTTTTGTTTTGTATTCTGATGACAATAATAGCTTCTACCAGGATACTAACAATAGAGAGAAGGAAGAATTGATAGTATTGATGTGGAGTGTATTTAGAGGTGGAGGGAGAAAACGTTATCTTGGACAACTCTGGTGTGTCAAGTAAATATGAATATACTGAGCTGAAGCCTCCTTTTGATCACAGTGAGTTGCTTAGCACCTTGCTTTTGCTGAGGCTGACTTTGAACTCACGATCCTCCTGTTTCAGCCTCCTGAGCCGTTGGGATTACAGGTGTGTGCCACTGTGCCTGGCTGCTTCAGTCTTCTTTAGAAATGTTTGGCTATTCTGGAATCATGGGATTTTACACATCAATTTAGAATGAAATTATAAAATTTCCTTAAGAAATCCTATCGGGTAGCTGGGTCAAATGATGGATCCATTCCCAGTTTTCTAAGGAATCTCCACACTCTTTCCAGAGTGGCTGCACCAACTTGCAATCCCACCAGCAATGTGTGAGTGTATCCTTTTCCCCACATCCTTGCCAACACCTGTTGTTGCCTGTATTCTTAAAAAAAGACTTTCTAATTGGGGTAAGATGAAATCTTAAGGTGGTTTTGATTTTCATTTCTCTTATAACTAGGGATGTTGAACATTTTTTCGTATATCTGCTAATTGCTTGTAGATCTTCTTCTGTAAAGTGTCTGTTCATTTTCTTGGCCCATTTATTGATTGGGTTATTAGTGTTCTTGGTGTAAAGATTTTTGAGCACTTTGTAGATTCTGGAGATTAGTGCTCTATCTGAAGTGTGTGTGGCAAAGATTTTCTCCCACTCTGAAGGTTCTCTCTTTACATTGCTGATTGTTTCCTTTGCTGAGAAAAAGCTTTTTAGTTTGATTTTATCCCAGTCGTTGATTACTGCTTTTATTTCTTGTGCTTTGGGAGTCATGTTAAGGAAATCTGATCCTAGGCCAACATGATGGAGATTTAGACCTATTTTCTCTTCTATTAGGTGCAGAGTCTCTGGTCTAATTCCTAGGTCCTTGATCCATTTTGAGTTGAGTTTTGTACAGGGTGAGAGATATGGGTTTTGTTTCATTTTGCTGCTTATGGATTTCCACTTTTCCCAGCACCATTTGTTGAAGAGGGTATCTTTTCTCTATTGTATGTTTTTGGCTCCTTTGTCAAGTATGAGATACCTGTATTTGTGTGGGTTTGTCTCTGTGTCCTCTATTCTGTACCATTGATCTACCAGC
>JAJEJO010000196.1:112618-162737 GCA_020662805.1 Glaucomys volans | reverse complement strand
GTTTCATTTTGCTGCTTATGGATTTCCACTTTTCCCAGCACCATTTGTTGAAGAGGGTATCTTTTCTCTATTGTATGTTTTTGGCTCCTTTGTCAAGTATGAGATACCTGTATTTGTGTGGGTTTGTCTCTGTGTCCTCTATTCTGTACCATTGATCTACCTGTCTATTTTGGTGCCAATACCATGTTGTTTTTGTTACTATTGCTCTGTAATATAATTGAAGGTCCGATATTGTGATACCCCCTGCTTCACTCTTCTTGCTAAGAATTGTTTTAGCTATTCTGGGTCTCTTATTCCTCCAAATGAATTTCATGATTGCTTGCTCTATTTCTACGAGGTCCGACATTGGAATTTTAATTTGAATTGCATTGAATTTGTATAGCGCTTTTGGAAGTATGGCCATTTTGACAATATTAATTCTGCCTATCCAAGAACACGGGAGATCTTTCCATCTTCTCAGACTTTCTTTAATTTCTTTCTTTAGTGTTCTGTAGTTCTCATTGTAGAGGTCTTTCACCTCTTTTGTTAGATTGATTCCCAAGTATTTTAATTTTTTGAAGCTATTGTGAATGGGGTAGTTTTGCTAATTTTTCTCTTAGAGGATGCATCACTTATGAATAAAATGCATTAGATTTATGAGCATTAATTCTGTATCCTGCTACTTGACTGAATTTGTTTATGAGTTCCAGAAGTTTTCTGGTGGAATTTTTAGGCTCTTCTAAACAGAGAATCATGTCAACAGCAAATAGGGATAGTTTGAGTTCTTCTTTTCCTATTCGTATCCCTCTAATTTCTTTGGTCTGTCTAATTGCTCTGGCTAGAGTTTTAAGGACGATGTTGAACAGTAGTGGCGAAAGAGGGCATCCCTGCCTTGTTCCAGTTCTCAGGGGGAATGCTTTCAATTTCTTTCCATTTAGAATGATGTTAGCTGTGCCCAGCCCTATTTTGTATTTTATTTAGAGACAGGGTCTCACTGAGTTGCTTAGGGCCTTGCTAAGTTGCTGAGGCTGGCTTTGAACTCGCAATCCTCCTGCCTCAGCCTCCCAATCCACTGGGATTACAGGCGTGCACCACCGCACCTGGCTTCAATGTTTTCTCTTAAAAAAATTTTTTTTGTAGTTGTAGATAGACAGAATGCATGTAATTAGCTCTGCTACTGAGCTAATTCATTTTGGTGGTGCTGAAGACTGAACCTAGGACTTTGCACATGCTGGGCAGGCACATTGCCAACTGAGTACATCCCCGGCTCCCTGAATCTCATTGTTGATTGAAAAATATTTGTGCCAAAATACTGGTTAAAGAATGATAATTCCAGGGTTTGGGTTGTGGCTCAGAGGTAGAGTGCTTGCCTAGGGCGTGTGAGGCACTGGGGTTGATCTTCAGCACCACATAAAATTAAAATTCATCTGTTGAAGTCACCTAGGTTGGTTTCATAGTTTAGCTGTTGTGTATTGAGCTGCTATAAACATTGATGTGGCCGTGGCGTCACTGTAGTATGCTGATTTTAGGTCCTTTGGGTATGAACTTAGGAGTGGGATAACTAGGTCAAATGGTGTTTCCATTCCATACTGCTTTCCAAAGTGGTTGCACCAATCTGCAATCCCATCAGCAATGTATGAGTGTACCTTTTCCCCCACGTTATTGTCAACACTTATTATTCCTTGTAGTCTCCATTCTGACTGGAGTGAGATGAAACCTTAGAGTAGGTTTGATTTGCATTTCTCTAATTGCGAGAGATGATGAACATTTTTTCATATGTTTGTTGATCATTTGTATTTCTTCTTCTATGAAGTGTCTGTTCAGTTTTTTCTCTCTTTTTTTTTTTGTGTTTTTTTTTTTTTTTTTGGTGTTAAGTTTTTGAGTTTCTTTATATATCTTGGAGATTAGTGCTCTATCTGAGATGTGTGTGGTAAAGATTTTTTCCCATTCTGTAGGCTCTCTCTTCACATTATTGTTTCCTTTGCCGAGAAGAAGCTTTTTAGTTTGAATTCATTCCATTTATTGATTCTTAATTTTACTTCTTGTACTTTAGGGGTCTTGTTCAGGAAGTCAGGCCCTCAGCTGACATGATGAAAATTTGGGCCTACTTTTTCTTCCCTTAGGCACAGGATCTCTCTAGTGCCTAAGTCTTTGATCCACTTTGAGTTGATTTTTGTGCAGGGTGAGAGTTAGAGGTTTAATTTTATTTTGTTACATATGGATTTCCAGTTTTCCCAGCACCATTTGTTGAGTAGGCTATCTTTTCTCCAATGCATATCTTTGGCACCGTTGTCTAGTATGAGGTAACAATATTTATGTGGGTTTGTCTCCGTGTCTTCTATTTTGTACCATTGGTCTACTTTTCTATTTTGGTGTCAATGCCATGCCGTTTTTGTTACTATTGCTCTGTAGTGTAGTGTAAGATCTGCTATTGCAATGCTTCCTGCTTCACTCTTCTTACAAAGGATTGCCTTGACTATTCTGGGTCTCTTATTTTTCCAAATGAATTTTATGACTGCTTTTCTTATTCTGTGAAGAATGTCATTGGGATTTTAATAGGAATTGCATTGAATCTGTAGAACACTTTTGGTAGTATGTCCATTCTGACAATATTAATTCTGCCTATCCAAGTGCATGGGAATTCTTTCCATCTTCTAAGGTCTTCTTCAATTTCTTTCTTTAGAGTTTTGTAGTTTTCTTTGTAGAGGTCTTTCACCTCTTTTGTTAGATTGATTCCCAAGTATTTTATTTTTGGGGGGCTATTGTGAATGGGGTAGTTTTTGTAATTTCCTTTGCAGTGGATTTGTTGCTTATGTATAGAAATGCATTTGATTTATGGGTATTGATTTTATATCCTGCTCCCTTGCTGAATTCATTTATGATTTTTAGAAGTTTTCTGGTGGAATTTTTTTATCTTCTAAATATAGAATCATGTTGTCAGCAAATAGTGATAGTTTGAGTTCTTCTTTTCCTATTTGTATTCCTTTAATTTCTTTCATCTTTCAGATTGCTCTGGGTAGGGTTTCAATGACGATGTTGAATAGAAGTGGTGAAAGAGGGCATCCTTGTCTTGTTTCAGTTTTTAGAGGGAATGCTTTCAGTTTTTCTCTATTTAGGATGATGTTAGCCATGGGCTTAGTGTAGATAGCCTTTACAATGCTGAGTATGTTCCTACTATTCCTAGTTTTTCTAGTGTTTGGACCATGAAGAAGTGCTGTGTTTTGTCAAGTGCGTTTTCTGCATCTGTTGAGATAATCATATGATTCTTGTCTTTAAGTCTATTGATACGATGTATTACTTTTATTGATTTCCATATGTTGAACCTTGCATTCTAGGGATGAACCCCACTTGATCGTGATGCACTATCTTTTAAATATATTTTTGTGTGCAATTTACCAGAATTTTATTGAGAATGTTTGCATCTATGTTCATCAGGGATATTGGTGTGAAGTTTTCTTTCCTTGATGTGCCTTTGTCTGGTTTTGGTGAAGGGTGATACTAGCTTCATAGAATGAGTTTGGAAGGGATCCCTCCTTTTCTATTTCATGAAATAATTTGAGGAGTATTGGTGTTAACTCTTCTTTGAAGGTCATGTAGAACTTGGCTGAGAATCCATCTGGTCCTGGGCTTTTCTTGGTTGGTAGGCTTTTGATGGTGTCTTCTGTTTCATTGCTTGAAATAAATCTGTTTAAATTGTGTGTGTCCTCCTGTGTCAATTTGGGTAAATCATGTGTCTCTAGAAATTTGTTGATGTCTTCAAGTTTTTCTGTTTGAGTATAAATTTTCAAAATAGTTTCTAATTTTCATATGTATTTCAGTAGTATCCGTCTTGATACTTCCCTTTTCATCATGAATTTTAGTAATTTGAGTTTTCTCTCTTTCTCTTTGTTAGTGTGGCTAAGGGTTTATCAATTTTATTTATTTTTTCAAGGAACCAACTTTTTTGTCAATTTTTTTGATGGTTTCTTTTGTTTCAATTTCATTGATTTCATCTCTGATTTTAATTATTTGCTGTCTTCTGCTGTTTTTGGTGTTGATTTGTTCTTTTTCTAGAGCTTTGAGATGTAATGTTAGGTCATTTATTTGTTGACTTTTTATTCTTCTAATGTATGAGCTCAGTGCAAGGAACTTTTCTAGGGTAGTGTAACAATGGACTTCCAAGCAACAGTGGGCAGCAGGCGATCCAATGGCCTTCTGCGGGCGATCTGCAGGCAAAGGGTGGATGATTGGTGGGTGGGTGTTGGGAGGTGGCTATGGATAGGTGAAAGGCAGGCAATGGGAAGGCAAGAGGTGGGCAGACGGGCGTATGGTTATTAATTTATTAAATGGATTAATTCACTGGTTAGATTGCAGCTCTTATCATTCACCTTTGACTGTTTCCTGGCATTCTCTCACACATGAGCTTTAAGGGGACACCTCATATCTAAACTGTAACAATGATTATGAGGTAAACATACAAGAATAGATGGCTTTTCTGATCTATAACTGTAAGAAAATTCTAACAGGGATAAGAACTATGAAGTTTTAAGTATAACTGAACAAGAAATATGTGAGACCTCTGAGAAGTAGTAGAGGGAATGGTGAAGAGCTCAAGGGTTATGACTGAAGTCAGGCTAACAGAGTTCAAATTTCAGCTCTACTTACTAGATATGCAACCTCAGACATGTCATTTAATCTGTCAGTTTTGTCTGTGAAATAGGAATAGCTAGATATTGCCAAGTTCTTTGTTCATCCAGATTACATAACCCATCAGTATTATAAGAGAGTGCTTTCTCTGTATCCTTTTAGAAGCAATCATAAGGCCAGAAGGAAGCATCGGAATCATCAGGATCAGCCACCAAATCTTACAGATCAGAACTGAGGCTCAGAAAGGAATAAACCACTCAGTATATTCAGGGTCATATAGAAAGATAGTGACAGAGGCAGAGCTGCAACCTAGAGTTTCTTATGTTCTTCTGACTGACTGTAGAATTCATTAATTTATCAAACATTTAACAAGAATATACTATGTGTGGGACTGGGGTTATAACTTAGTGGAAGACTGTTTGCCTAGCACACGTGAGGCTCTAGATTGGATCTTCAGCACCACATAAAAATAAATAAAGGGGAGCTGGAGGTATAGCTCAGTTGGTAGAGTGCTTGCCTTGCAAGCACAAGGCCTTGGGTTCAATCCCCAGCACTACAAAAAAATAAATAAATAAATAAAGTAAAAAAAAAAAAAAAAGGTATTGTGTCTACATACCCCTAAAAAAAAATTAAATAAGTAAAATAAAGAATTTATTTTTTATTTTATTTTTTTTGCAGTGCCGAGGATTGAACCCAGGAAAAAATTTTTTAAAAAAGAATATATGTGAAATTTCTGTGTTAGATGCTTAACATCTGTGACATTGTAATATCCTCACCACTCTCTAACATGAATGTTTTAAACTTTAGCTCCATTTTATAGCTGAGGAAAAGAAGTCAAGTTAGTAACATTCTTTAAGTCTCACAACTAGAAATTGTCAGGGAAAGATTAGAACTCAGGTTTATCTCATTTCTGAGCCCCAACTTCTCACATATTCCTGTTTCAGGTGTTTTCCCTTCCCTCTCGTTCTTTATCCTTTTTTTTTTTTATATTTTTTTTAGATGTTGATAGACCTTTATTTTTATTAATTTATTTATATGCAGTACTGAGAATCAAACCCAGTGCCTCATACATGCTAGGCAAGCACTCTACCACTGAACCAAAGCCCCAGTCCCTCATTATCCTTTATAAAACTTCTTCCTAGATATTCTGGAATTGTTTGCATGACTCATCCTGTTTTGATTGCCAGGCTAACCTCTGCTTTGTGGACGTTGACAACCACTTCATTGAACTGCCAGAGGATTTGCCTCAGTTTCCCAACAAATTGGAGTTTGTTCAGGAAGTCTCTGAGATTCTCATGGCATTTGGCATTCCCCCTGAAGGAAACCTTCATTGCAGCGAGAGTGCCTCCAAGTTGAAGAGACTCCGGGCCTCTGAGCTTGTCTCTGACAAGAGGAATGGGAACATTGCTAGTTCCCCTTTACACTCCTATGAGCTCCTCAAGGAGAATGAAACTATTGCCAGGCTGCAAGCCTTAGTCAAGAGGACTGGGGTGAGCTTGGAAAAGGTAAGATGCTGTATATGAGTTTTACAAATTTGATTTGTGCTTGAATGCTGTCTTGGTTGAGTAAGGTGTGGGATGATAAAGCACCCAGTCCAGCACAAGGCATATTTGTGTGCAGTGAAAGAATGCTCTGTATGAGAAACGATTCATCTCTAGAGCAATTGTGATCTTGGTAGATGCTACTGAAATCAGAATCTGGATAGCTTCTCCCATGCATGTCAAGGAGAACCTGCTGCAATTCTGTGTGAGCAGAATTGACTCTGCAGTCACTACAGCAGAGTGACTTGGAGGGATGGTGGTGGTAATCCTTGTGTTCAGACCTCTTTCATATTCATTGCCCTTTGAGTTTCACAGCAACCTAAGGAACTTAGGACAGGTCTTAATTGTTTTATAGCTGAAGAAAGTAAGCTTTAGAGAACCTAAGTGGTTTTGCCTAAGATTCAAGGCTAGCAATTAGCTGAGCTGAGGCTAGAACTAACTGGTCCTGTTGAATTCTAATCCTGTGCTCCTTCAAGTGATGCACTTACCTTTTTGTTTTCTGACTTTGGTGAAACTAAGCTTTCTATACTTGGTTATCTACCTTTTGAACTCTCCCATTTCTTATTGTTCTTATAAGTACTTGTGTAAAAGTTATATGTAAACAAATGGGCCAATGTAATATTTTTGTTGGATTTTTTTCTGCTTTTTTTTAGTAGTATAGCTAGTAGGTAGTAATTAAAGAGATTAGGGAGATTAAAAAGGGGTTTTTAGGTTTTTTTCATTTTTTCTCAAAAGGAAAATACTTAGGGAGAAAGATAAGGAAAGTGACATGGGGAAGAAATCCAAAGAGGTAGAGAACCACAGTTTGACCTTGATGCTTTGCATTATTGTTTTCTCAATGACTTCTGACATTCCCTCTTTTCTCCTTGGTCCTTGAGATAATTAACACTTTTTCCTCTATGGCTGAATTTCTCTTTTATGATTTTTATCTCCACTTTCATTGAATTGCTGATACCTTCAATGGGGCTTTTTAACTTTCCTTCTGATCAGAATCCCTTTCTTTTACTATTTTTTTCTTCCCATTTTCCCCTTGTATTTTTTTTTTTTTTCCTCACCTTCTTACCTTTGCTAGTAATTTAAAGTCCACTGGGAAAAAATCTGAAGATCTGCATTTCTTTTGAATAAAATGAAGAGCATCTATACTCATCTATATCTTCTATTTTGTAGCTGGAAGTGCGTGAAGACCCCAGCAACAATAAGGATCTTAAAGTTCAGTGTGATGAAGAAGAACTCAGAATTTACCAGCTAAATATTCAGATCCGGGAAGTTTTTGCAAATCGTTTTACTCAGATGTTTGCAGATTATGAAGTATTTGTTATTCAGCCCAGCCAGGATAAGGAATCCTGGTTTACCAATAGGGAGCAGATGCAAAACTTTGATAAAGTGAGTGTAATATTGCTGGGGAAGAGGTGATTAGGAATGAGAACTTCAGTTACATCTCGCAGTTTAAAATGAGATTGTCTTTTGCAATAATATTGGAAGAGGGATTTTTTTTTTTTGGTGGGGAAGGGTTGTGGGTATGGGGATTGAACTTAGGAGTGCTTAACCACTACCACATCCCCAACCCTTCAGCCCTTTTAAAAATTTATTTTATTTTGAGACAGGATCTTTCTAAATTGCTTAGGTCCTCACTAAATTGCTGAGGCTGGCTTTGAACTTGTAATCCTCCTGCCTCATCCTTCCATTGGGTGGAACAAGTTTCATGGTCTTCAGATGTTTGTAAACTGGAAGGTCTTATTGCTTAAAAACGGATGTGCTGATTATTACTATCAGGTGATTTACACCTAGATAAGCACCTTCTCTTTTCATCCTCTCCTCTCCCCTACCCGGCTTCTGTCCCCCTTCCTCTCCCTCCTTCCTTTTTGTGCAGTGCTGGGGGAAAGGACTCTTAAGGCAAAAGTGTTCAGTTGGATTGACTGGTTGCCTCAGAAGGCTGCATGAGTAAATTTTTAATAGTATGAGTGCTTAAACGAAGAAGCGGCATGGGCAGCCTGGGACAGTGGCTCATGCCTGGAATCCCAGCCACTGAGGAGGCTGAGGCAGGAGGATCACGGTTCTAGGCCAGCCTCAGCAACTTAGCAAGACTGTGACTCAAAATAAAAAAAATAAGGAGGAGTGGGGATGTAGCTCAGTTGTAAATACCCCTGGGTTCAGTCCCTAGTACCAAAAATACCAAACTAAAACAAACAAGAAGAATAAAGGGATTTTGCAGTTTGCTTTTCATAAAGACCTAGAAAGCTCCAGAAGAATTCATCTACTGCATCCCCTGGACATGTTGCCTTTTGCAGTTCAAGGCTGACATACTCTTTTTCCCCTATTAATAACTGTTTCTTTTTGATCCCACCAGGCATCATTTCTGTCAGATCAGCCTGAGCCCTACCTGCCTTTCCTCTCAAGATTCCTGGAGACCCAAATGTTTGCTTCTTTCATTGACAACAAAATCATGTGTCATGATGATGATGATAAAGACCCTGTACTCAGGGTATTTGATTCCCGGGTAGACAAGATCAGGCTGTTGAATGTTCGGACGCCTACTCTCCGCACATCCATGTACCAGAAGTGTACCACTGTAGATGAAGCAGGTAAGGCCTCCTGGGAGCTGTACATTTTAGCCTTTTGGACCATGTCACTAACAGATCTCTGTTGTTAAACATGCCAACCTCTTCCTCTGTTTCTGTCTTTGTGTATGTTTTTGCCATTGCCTGCAATCTCTTCCTTGTTGTTTTTGCCCGGCAATCTTCTTGTCATCCTTTAACACTTGTGTCAGTAAGTAATAGATAACCTAACCAGCAGTGGGTTAAGCAATAGGTTATTTTTCTCAAAATTAGCAAGAATTTCAGAATTGGTTGTTGCCGGTATTTGCTTGGCTGCTCAATCAGGAACTGAGATTCTACCTTTTTATTCAGCTTTCCTTAGCATGTTGGCTTTTATGTTAATGCTGATAACTTCATGGTTATAAGAGGCTTTTATAGTCACATGCAAGCCAATGAGAGGGGAAAATTGATACCAGCGGTTTTTTCCCCTTTCATCAGAAAGCAAAAGTTTTGCTGCAAATTCTCTTGCTGCAAATCCTTTGAACCTGAGGATTGCAGGTTCAAAGCCAGCCTCAGCATGGGCAAGGTGCTAAGCAACTCAGTGAGACCCTGTCTCTAAATAAAATACAAAATAGGGTTGGGGATGTGGCTCAGTGGCTGAGTGCCCCTGAATTCAATCCCCAGTTCCAAAAAAAAAAAAGTTTCCTCAGATCACTTTGTAATTGTAGATTTTTAAACAAATGTCATGACATAGTTGAATACAGTTATAGTAACTGTTAATATCTCTGTCTGCTAATTCTGACGGTTGTGTTAGTTATGGCTTGGTTTCAATCATGATTAGTGCTTTTTTTTTTCCTTCCCTTTCAGCATGTGTTACGTTATCTGGCTTCTTTGCTCACCTAGTGTTTTAGTCAGCCTTTTCAGTACTGAGAGCAAGAGACCTGACAAGAAAAATTACAGAAGGAAAAGTTTATTTTAGGGGCTTATGATTTCAGAGATCTCAGTCCATAGAAGGCCAGCTCTCATAACCCAGTCATTTCATCTCCTAACTTTCTTGCATTGTCCCAAACATGGAGTTTTAGGGGACATCTAATCATCTAATATCTAACCATAACACCTGGTAATCTTTTTTTTTTAAATTTTTTTAGATGTTGATAGACCTTTACTTTTATTCTTTTATTTATATGTGGTGCTGAGAATCGAACCCAGTGCCTCACACATGCTAGGCACAATCCCAGTCATAACACCTGGTAATCTTTGATTAGATGATTTTTATCATTTTGAGTCCTGGTGCTTTGAATTCCTATAAATATTCTTGATTGTTGTTCTGGGATGTAATTAAGTTATTTGGAAATAGTTCCATTCTTTTGAGCTTTCCTTTAGAGATTTATTTGGTGGAACTAGAGAATCCTTTAGTGTGTGGCTGATTATTTCCCACTTCTGAGGCAAGACTTTTCAGAGTACTTTATTTAAAGACCTATGAATAATAAGGTTTTCTAGACTGGTTTTCTAGCCCTGGATAAGAATTTTGTATACTGTTTCTTCTAAAGCTTTCAGGTGATTCTTTTTCCAGCTTTGAGTAGTTGCTTTCCTTGTATGAACTAATCAGTTAACCTACTGACTACTCAAGTAGGGGACCCCCTGCAGATCTGGGTTCTCTCTCCTCTCTGCTACCATTTCTTATTAACTCTAGTCACCTTGGTGTCTTTAACTCAGGTAGACCACTGAACTCTTGTCTAGATTTCCCCTCCCTGTGCCACAGTTTGGAAACTCTCTCAAGACAACTAACTGAGGTAGTTTTGAGAGTTACCTCATTTATTTCCTGTTTCTCAGGGACCACTGTCCAATGTTTTGAAATTCATTTTTTATATATTTTGCCTGGTTTCTTTTTTCCTGTTATTTTAGGAAGGAGGGTTAAATGATTCCTTTTTATTGCATCTTGGCTGAAGTGGAAGAGTAACTCCTAAAACAATATTTGACTTGACTTTTTAAAAAATATTTTGATCCAGAGAAAGCAATTGAGCTGCGTCTGGCAAAAATTGACCATACTGCGATTCACCCACATTTACTTGACATGAAGATTGGACAAGGGAAGTATGAACCGGGCTTTTTCCCTAAGCTGCAGTCTGATGTACTTTCGACTGGGCCAACCAGCAACAAGTAAGTCAACCCCAGAGATTCCCTAGCCTAGCTCCCAAGCCATAGTAGCGAGGGTCATCCATATCTGAGCTGGAGCTAGTATCTCCCAAAGACCTCAGAATTTTATAAAGCAAATATTTATGGAGAAGACCAGACTATGTAGGTTGTTTACTTGTTTGAATAAGAAGATAGGTGACAGAGTCTGTCAGCTTCTGTCTTCACTGTACACATAGCTGAACCCACAAAAACCCAGACTGCAGATGGGTTAAAATAATCTCTTGCCTGGATCCTATATATACTTTTCAATAAGTGGAGCCTGAACTGAAAATATATCACTTAGCTGGATTGCTATACTTTTAGATATGAATATGTATCAAAACCCAGACAGAATTGAATGACTGTAGTTTTGGATCTGTAGTTTTTTGTAGATGTTTCCATACAAATAAGTCTGTTTTCCTTGCGGAGTTCTCTCTCATTCAGTTACTGCTTTTTTTCTTTTCTTTCCCTTTTTTCTTTCTCTTTTTTTGTTCTATCAGGAAAAAAAGGGCTGTTTTTTAAATAATTTATATATACATATTTTATTGTTCTATTTAGTTATACATGGTAGCAGAATGCATTTTGATTCATTTTACACAAATGGAGTACAACTTTTCATTTCTTTGGTTGTACACAATGTGGAGTCATACCATTCGTGTAATCATACATGTAATGATGTTTGCCTCATTCCACCATCTTCCCTCCCCCCGCCCTTTTCCCTCCCCTCATTTCCCTCTACACAATCCAGTGTTCCTCCATTCTTCCTTTACCCCTTCTCGCCCGTTGTATATCACCATCCACTTATCAGAGAAAACATTCAATCTTTGGTTTTTGGGATTGGCTTATTTCACTTAGCATATTCTCTAACTCTGTCCATTTACTTGCAAATGCCATAATTTTATTCTTCTTTATGGCTGAGTAATATTCCATTGTGTATATATAGCACAATTTCTTTATCCATTCATCTATTGAAAAGCATCTTGGTTGGTTCCACAATCTAGCTACTGTGAATTGAGCTGCTATAAACATTGATGTGGCTGTGTTACTGTAGTGTGCTGATTTTAAGTAAAAGACTTTTAAATTAACAGTAATCACATGTGTAGTTAACATATTTTTAGCAAAAAGTCCAAAATGTCAGCTCTTAAGAAGTCTCACTTTAAAGATCTTCAGTAATAAATCAACTTATCAGCTACCAACACTCTCCCAGATTCTCTGGGCTACAATTCCTGAGTATTATTTCCTTATTCTGAGAAAATATCTGTAATTTCTGGGTCCTTTTAAAATAAGAAATGTATTAATTTTATGAATTAATGGGATTTATTGTGACATTTCTGTATATTAGTTCCTGCTTTTATCTCTGGACTATCTCTGGTGACTTCTTGGTGGTGTCCTGTGTGCAGCATTGGTCTCCTAGACATTCAGGTTTTCTCCTGTCCATTGATCTTACTCTTTTGTAGTTTGTTTGTTTGTTTTTGGGTTTTGATGCTGGAGATGCAAAAGCTAGGCAAGCGCACTGTCACTGAGTTACAACCACAGCCCAGAGTGGAATGTTGTTAATTGCGTTTTGATTTTGTCAGGTGGACCAAAAGGAATGCCCCTGCCCAGTGGAGGCGGAAAGATCGGCAGAAGCAGCACACAGAGCACCTGCGTTTAGATAATGACCAGAGAGAGGTGAGATACTTAAGAATGACAAAGAACAACCCTATTATTATGCTACACACACCTTCTCTTTATCACTTCTTTGGTTTCTGGTCTGATTCATATGACCCAGCAGTAACCTTTCCCCATAAAGAAAGGTTAATAATAGGTCTAGTCCTTGATACATGATACTGGTCCTAAGTTATGACAATTCAGGATGGAGGATGTTTTGTAAATGGCAGCTAGCCACTGACCTTGTACTCACTTATGCATGGTACATATTCATTGGTTGGGAAGAAATTTTTAAAGTTGGTGAGGCATTTTTGTTTTTGTGATATGGTAGGAAAGGAGTTAATTTTGTCAGAGTGAAAATGAGGAATGTGAACTTGATTTAATGCTGCAAATCTCTGAATCTGAGGAGCAAGGGTACTTTTTCCTATTTTTTTGATATCGTAATTTAAAACAATTAATCTTGACCTTTTTTCTTAGGGTACTAAAGGGGAAGGATGATGTTGTCAGGTGTTTGGGAACTGAGGATTCTCAAATTTATCTCTTGAATCCTTATTGCTTTCAAGCTGGGTTTCTTTGCTCTACTATAACTTGTTTCTAATAAAGTTCCTAGTTCTAAACCTCAGGGTAGAGACCCTGCCTTCTTAGTTGCAGAAAAGTTGTGAAAATGGAGCTTTACCTTAGAAGCCTATTTCAAGGAATTTCTCTTTGAGAGAAAATTCTATAATTTTTATTTTACACATATAGAACCAGTAGAGCATTATGGTTTTCACACCTGTCTGTCATTTCAGTGAGTAGGAAAATAAATAATATTTTGCCTTTGCTATTTCTTTTTTTTTTGGTACCAGGGATTGAACCCAGGCTTCTTAACCACTGAGCCACATCCTCAGCCCTTTTTATATTTTTATTTACAGACAAGGTCTTCCTAAGTTGTTTAGGGCCTTCCTAAGTTGCTGAGTCTGGCCTTGAACTTGTGATCCTCCTGCCTCAGTCTCCTGAGCTACTGGGATTGTAGAGGTGCACCACTGCACACAGCCTTTGCTATTTCTTAAACGAATAAATGAAAACTAGAAGGTGTGGTTATGAATGTTTAACTTTGGAACTACAGGGTGTAGTCTTACTTAGACTTTTTGTAAGGGTGATGTAAGAGGTGTTAGTATTGGTGTTGTTTTAAACTGACCCTTGTTGGTACAGTTGAGAATTCAAGATAGCAATTAAAATTTTTAAAAAAAGAAAAGAAAAAGAATAAACGAGAAACAACCTCTGTGTCTTCCGTCTCACCTCTGTATTACTTTTTTCAGCAGTATTTATTTGAGTGTGCTTTTTTGATCAAAATCACTTGAGGTAAGCACTTTGAAATATAAAGATGATAAGGAGGTAGCCTTGCCCTAAGGGAATACCTTAGGGCAAGTTTATTAAGGGGGCAAAGTCAAATAATCAACAAACAAAACCGCTTGCAGTGGGAATTAGCATCTGTTTCTTATAAGCAGATCAACCTCTAAGCCTTGGAGATTGATACATTTGTTAGGAGAGCATTTTAAGTAGAGGAAATGACAGGCTTTAACTCTTAGTGTGTGAATATTTTGGGCAGGTATTTTGGAGGGGAGAGGTGCAGAAGATAGCTAGCAAGTTAGGAGACAAGTAGCAGTAGCCCAGGTGACAGGAATTAAATTCTTGGGGGTTGGTGGTAGGGGCTAATTAAGGGGCCACAACAGAGAATGGACAGAATTATGTTGCTAGAGTAAATATGGGGGAAGGGAGAAAAGAAGTATAGGGTAAAAATGTTGATTGTGAACCTGGGAAGTGATTGAAAAGATGTGTATGTTTACTGCATTGATATGGATTCTTTGTCCAAACAAACAGCATATGGAAAATCACCAGTATATTGTAGAAAAGTAGTTGTTTTGAGTGTGTGGTCTTATTTTCTCAGGCCTTAATTTTTTTTTTATTTTAATTTTTTATTTTTTTGAGCATATGTAATACTAGGGATGAATCCAGGGCCTCACACATGGTAGGTAAGCACTCTACCAACAAGCTATACCCTCTGCCCTCAGGCCCTAATTTAGGAAGGGTAGAAAGAGTAGATATCTTTGAAATGGGAGGAAGAGTAATTTCTCTCAACTTGATGGAGAAAATGATTTTCTCAAGGTATTCTGAGATTTGATTGGATTTGCACACTGAGCTAGGCATGCTGTAGCCATGTTTTTTTGCCTCATATCTTTAAATCACAGATAATAATAGTACTCATGTAGTGCTTTATCAGCAAAAATAGAAATCATATTATCTCAGTTTTTCCATTTGGTATAAAAATTACATTTTAAACTTTCTGCTCCTGACCTATCTGAGCCAAGAAGAGGCAGGCAAGAAAATGTGATGTGATAGTGCCCTCTTCAGGCTCCCATCATTTTTGGTCACCTGTGGGCTTTTTATTTTTCTGTTTGATGTAGAAGTATATCCAGGAAGCCAGAAATATGGGCAGCACCATCCGCCAGCCCAAACTGTCTAACCTGTCTCCATCAGTTATTGCCCAAACCAACTGGAAATTTGTAGAGGGCCTGCTGAAGGAGTGCCGCAACAAGGTGAGCTGCAGATGCCTCTGTATGTGTGTCATTCCCTTAGCAACAAAAGGAGACCATTGTGTGGCTCTGACCACTCCTTCTTGATTTAAAAAGTACTGTTAATATGAGATAAAACTGATAAAACTAATTTTAAGGTTCTATTAACTTGGAATTAATTGTATTTGTTTTAAATAGCATAATACCATTGAGAGTAAGCATGCTTTGCATGATATAAGCTTAATATATATTTTTAAAAACTGAAAGATTGATGTAGGTTTTAATTTTTTCTTTTGGTACTGGGCACTGAGCTCAGGTGCTTTGTCACTGAGCTATATCCCCAGTCTTTTTCTTTTCTTTTCTTTTTTTCTTTTTTTTTGTAGTGCTGGGGATGGAACCCAGGGCTTTGTGCTTACAAGGTATGCACTCTACCACCTGAGCTATATCCCCAGCCCTTTTTTTTTTTCCCCCTTTGGAGACAGGGTCTTATTAAGTTGTCAAGGGTTTCACTAAATTGCTGAGACTGCCCTTGAACTTGCAATCCTCCTGTCCCAGCCTCCTGGGTCTCTGGGATTATAGGCATGTGACACCATGCTGGCCATGCAATGTTGTCTTTCCTATCATTCAGAACACTGGTAGTGCTCCATTTCTTGAAAGAGTGTTCTTCCATTATCTCTGACACTCATTCTCAAGTTTTGAGATGCATGTCCAGGCAGTAACAGCTTTATGTGTCCACTGCCTGGATAAATGATGACTGTGAAAGGCATACCATTTTCAGACATAGTTCTGTGTGGGAAAATGTGCTTCTTAGAATTAAAGAAATACAGTGAGCAGTTTAACACCATCAGGTATTGGCTAGCATGTGGAGCAGCAGTTGCAATCATACTGTTGGAAGTACAAATTGGTATGGTCACTTTGGAAAACAGCATAACATTATGTGGTAATTCTTCTCTTAGGTATATTGCCTGGAGAAACTCTTACAGTGTGTCCTGGGAGATAGGTATAAGAAGTTTAGAGACCATTCTTTGTAATAGTCCAAACTGAGGAACAAACCAAAGGCCAATCAGTAGGACAATTAATAAATAATTTGTGGCTTTTTCATTCAGTAAAATGCTATACAACAGTAGAACTAAGTGACAGTTATACTCATCAACTTGGATGAATCTCACAAACATAAAGTTAAGTGAAAAAGCAAATCACAAAATAAGTGGATGATGATACATAATGGGGGGGGAGGGGTGGCGGGGGGAGACAAGAGAAGAATGGACGAACTTTGGATGGTGTAGAGGAAAATGGGGCAGGAGGGGATGGGGGAAGGAAAGATAGTAGACTGAGACAGTATTACCCTATGTATATGTATGATTACGTGAATGGTGTGAATCTACATTGTGTACAACCATAGAGATGAAAAGTTGTACCCCATTTGTGTACAATGAATAAAAATGAAGTCTGTAAAAATAAAAAATAAACAAATCACAAAAGAAAATCACAGGCAAAACTAAATTATATTATTTAGGGATTCCCATCATAGATGGTAATTATTCCCTTAGTTTCCGTAGTTTCATTGTGTAAATTGTCACTTCTGAGGTGAAAAGGTGATTGGAAGAGGGCACATGGGGTGCTTTAAAGGTATAGATGGAAAGTGTTTTATTTCTTAACCTGGGTATTTTTTTTTTTTTTTTGAAACCGGGATTGAACTCAGGGCCACTCGACCACTGAGCCACATCCCCAGCCCTATTTTGTATTTTATTTAGAGACAGGGTCTCACTGAGTTGCTTAGTGCCTTGCCCGTGCTGAGGCTGACTTTGAACCCACAATCCTCCTGCCTCAGCCTCCCAAGCTGCTGGGATTATAGGTGTGCGCCACCATGCCCTGCTTAACCTGGGTATTTTCTCTCTCTCTCTCTCACACACACACACACACACACACACACACACGGAAAATACATTTTACAGTAAAAAAATAAAATCAGTAACACTGGAAAGAAATGCAACAAAATATTAAGAGTTGTTGCTTCTTCAAGCTGGTTTGAGGGATGATTATTTTCCCTGCTTTTTAGATTTGTAGATGTCACAAATTTATAGCATAATTAAATATTACTTATGAACTTGGACTCAAGATTCAGTCAGATTTGGGTTCAAAAGCCAGATCTGCCTCTCCTTTGCAGTGTGATTTTGGTCAACTAACTTAAGTTCTCTGGCCTCAGTTTTCATGTCAGTAAATTGAGAATGATAATAGTTATCTTGTAGAATTGTTGAGAGGCTTAAATGAGATACTGCCATGCTTAATATAGCACCTAACAATTTAATAAAAACTAATTATCATTGCACAACTTTACTTTTTTTTTGTTTACTTTGATTGTAGTTTTATAATACCTAAAAGTAAATTGTCCTCCTCAATTTTTATTTCAGATATATTTTTAAGTTATATGTATGCTTGAAATTTTGTTTATGGTTATGTAAACAGTGAGAATCAGAGGATGTGAGAGGTGAGTATGAACGAAGGATTTTATTTGATTCTTTCCATTTTATAAATGCAAAAGCTGAATCCAGAGTGATGAAATCACTTGCTGAGGGTCATATGGTGATTGCTGTATTCTCATTTTTTTCTTAACTTTCAAAGTATGCACCCCTCACAACTGACATGTATGGGTATACTGTGTCCCTGGGGCTTATTCATTTTGTCCCTCCCAGCCTAGCAGTTGTGCTGTGCAAGCTGTCACAGCGTTTTCCAGTTGCACATGATCCTGCTTACTGTGGTTATCTATCCTACTGACCGATTCCTAGACCAAGAGAATGCTGGTGGAGAAGATGGGCCGTGAGGCTGTGGAGCTAGGACACGGGGAGGTGAACATCACTGGAGTGGAAGAGAACACCTTGATTGCTAGCCTCTGTGACCTCCTGGAGAGGATCTGGAGTCATGGGCTACAAGTGAAACAGGTAATGGATATGTAACCTCTTCTGTTGAGCCAACTGTCTTCCTGATTTTACTTGCTAGCCTCATTCCACACTCCTTTTCTCCAGCTGAGTGGCTTTGAAGAATGTGTACAGTGCTTATGGAGTGAGACAAATAAATAGCTGAACAAACAAATAAATGTGATACAAAATTTTTTTTAAAAAGTAAACTTTATAAATCTCTGTTTCTCATTGTTAAAAATTGCATGGGAATAAAGTTGAAGGTCAATCTGATAGCTCCTGTTTGGAAATTGGCCCTTGTCTGGAGATGGAGAGAGGAAACTTGGAGTTCAGGAAGTACCAAACATACTCTAAGGACCTTTCACTAATTGTGTATTCTCAGTAGAAAGAGGTTTGTCATTAACATTTCTTTTATAAGTAGATGGTTTAACTAGTTAAGATTTGAGAGAAGTTCTTCAGAAGTTGAGTGTTTGATTTTTATCACTTAATACTCAGAGAGTTTCTTTATTTCAAAATACTGTACTTTCAACTGATGATCAAGATACTTATCTTTTATTTATATATACTTCTAAATTTGAAAGGAACTTGGACATTTTCAAAAAGCAATTTTGTCATGGAAAAATTAGAAAATACATTTTAGTATCCAGAAACTATTCAGATCTTACAGTATGCCAGACATTGTTGTAGGCACACGAGATACTTCAGTGAGCAAAATAGAACAAGATCTGCCTTCCTGGAGTTTCTGTTCTCATGCATGTGGCAGTAATCTGCCCTATTTGTCCTTTAAAACATTTTTCTGTGCACATATGCCCATCCACATACAGCTGTATATTTATCCATTGAACCATAATTTTATACCTACCATGATAGCTAAAGTAAAAAAGATAGTAACAGATGTTATCAAATATGTGGAGAATTTGAAACCTTTGTACATTGCTGGTGGGAATGTAAAATGGTGCAGCCACTTAGAAAACAATCTGGCAGTTCCTCAAAATGTTAAAATGGTTATCATATGACCCAGCAAATCTACTTCCAAATATGTACTCAAGAGAAGTGAAAACATAATGTCTACACAAAAACTTAATCACAAATGGTGATAGCAGCATTATTCATCATGGCCAAAGAGTGGCTGATGAGTGAATTAACTCAAAGTGATATACCCCATGCAATGGGATATTACTCAGCAGTTAAATGGAATGAAGTACAGATACATGGTACAACATGGATGAACTTTGAAGACATACTAAATGAAAGAAGCTGGACAAAAAAGACCACATATAACATCTTATTTATATAAAAATACCCAGAATAAGCAAATGTATAATAGAAAATAGATAAAGGGTTGCTAGAGATTTAGAGGAAGGGAAGAATGGGGAGTGAGTGCCAAGGTGGATGGTTTTCTTTTGGGGGTGATGAACTTTTCTAGAATTAGATAGTATGGTTGCACAACTCTGTGAATATACTAAAAACCAGATTTTTTTTTTTGTATTGAAAAAGGCATATTTTTTAAAAGTATGAGTTTTTAAAAATTTTTTGTTTTGAGTTGTAGATGGACATAATACCTTTATTTTATTTATTTATGTGGTGCTGAGGATCAAACCCAGTGCCTCACACATACAAGGCAAGTGCTCTACCGCTGAGCTATAATCCCACCCCTAAAGTATGAGTTTTATGGTAAT
Organism: Glaucomys volans; assembly: GCA_020662805.1. Lineage (NCBI taxonomy): Eukaryota > Metazoa > Chordata > Mammalia > Rodentia > Sciuridae > Glaucomys > Glaucomys volans. Next base: position 143,086 of record JAJEJO010000196.1, on the reverse strand, counting down.
GTGAGTTATGTCTCAGTAAAGCTGTTTTTAAAAAATCTGAATGGGATCGTACTGAACCTATGTTTTGTTTTGGGCACTATGGACTTAACCCAGGGGCGTTTAACCACTGAGCCATATCCTCAGCTCTTTCTATTTTTTGAGACAGGGTCTTGCTAAGTTGCTTAGGGTCTTGCTAAGTGGCCTCAAACTTGTGCACCTCCTGCCTCAGCCTTCTGAGTTGCTGGGTTAAAAGGTGTTGATTTTTCTACCTCATATCTTTACTACAACCTGGCCATTTATGTTATACCTGATAATATAATATGTATTTAAGAGTTCAGGCAATAAATCAGACCTAGGTTTGAAGTATGATTCCCACTTAATACTTCATGAAACTGAGCAAGATACTTAACTTCTCTAAGCCTATTTTCTCATATATGCAATAGAGTTTTTTAAAAATATTTTTTTAGATGTTAAGATACCTTTATTTTATTCATTTATTTATATGTGGTGCTGAGAATCAAACCCAGTGCCTCATGCATGCTAGGCAAGCGCTCTACCAGTGAGCCACAACCCTAACCCTAGAGTTTTAAAAATGCCCACCTTCATAGGGTTCTTACAGCGATTTGGTAAGATAATTAAAAAGCACTAAGCTCAGAACCTAGTATCAGGAGGTTCTCTGAAAATGTTTTATTTAGTTTATAATCTGTTTTAATTACTCTTTCCATTGTGTAGGTGTGCCAGACTTTAGTCAGTACCTTATTGGTCATTTAGTTTTTTCCCGATTTTTCAGTATTATAAGTAATACTATGATCATAGAATTTTTTAAATGTTAAAACAATTGTGTAGTGAATCCCTAAAATTTTGAGGGTTCTGTAATATAGTACAACTTGAACTATGAGTCAGAAAGGCCTGGGTTTGAATCCTAGCTTGACTAAAAATGACTTTAAATAAGTGACTTGTAATTTGTGAGCCTCTTCTCCAAACCCACAAAAAGTAGGTAGTTAACAAAACCTACCTTCCAGGGTTGTTGTGATAATTATATGGAATAAAAAAATAAGAACCTGGCCTGTGATGAGCTTGCAACACATGACAGCTGTTGGTGCACTGGGCTCTACTTGAAGCATTTATTCCTTTTCTCTGTAACAAATGAATGGTGTATATATAATCCTTTTAGCATTTTCATCTCTTCCAGATTTTTAATAAAACATATAACCTCAAAAACTTTAATACTGGGCTGGGCATCTAGCTCAGTTGGTAGAGTGCTTGCCTCACAAGCACAAGGCCCTGGGAGAGAAAAAAAAAACTTTAGTATTTATCATAAAATCTCTAGGGAGTTAGGCTTCTTCCTACATTTTAGAAAATAGTAGTTTATCAAGCCAGGTGTGGTGGCACATGCCTGTAATCCCAGCATCTTGAGAGGCTGAAGCAGGAGGATCAAGAGTTCAAAGCCAGCCTCAGCAGCTTAGTGAGGCACTGAGCAATTCAGTGAGACCTGTCTCTAAATAAAATATAAAAAAGGGCTGGGGATGTGCTTCAGTGGTTAAGCACCCTGGGTTCAATCCATGGTACCAAAAAAAAAAAGGAAAATAGTACCTTATCATTACTTGTTCTAAACCTGTCCTCTGAGGCTTTTTAGCAATATTCTGCAAAAATTCTCACAGCATGGGTAATTTCTTTTGGAGTCCATTTGATTCCTGTCTCATTTTGGATAGATGGGCAACTTGTTTGGAGGGGAAAAAAATGCAAAATAATAGGGAATTTTTAGTTGTGTTTCCATTTTGTTGAGTCCTGGCTCTGGAACTCCAAACATGAATCCATGATACTATCATGGATTTGTGATGGTTTGTGCTTGCTAGGAGGGCATTTATGCCCTCAGGGATACATGTTCAGCAGGAGATTTTACTCTATGTTGGATTTGTACCAACATGTTCTCCTTAGTTCTCTATTTTGCTAACCTATGTATAGACCACCTTCCTCCTGCTAAAGCATTCTTCACATATGCTCTGGTCCAGAGGTCACATCCTGTTCCTTTCTCTCCTCCATCATGCATCCAGATGGTGACTAAATTCAGTCTTAGAGGGTGATCTATCTGGGGGTGTCTTTCTGAGCATTTACCCATATTACCTGCTTAGAAAGTAGGGAACCCAAACAGCAGTGTTTATTGCTGATCTCTTTAATTTTGTTATTAGCCTTGACTGCTTGCGTGCAGTGCTGCCTGCAGCAAATTTCATAAAACCCCTGTTATCCTCACCCATCTCTTGTCTTTTAGTGCAGGAGATGAGCTTTCATTTCTAGTATGTTTTTCTGTCAATTAGAGGTGAAGTTTGGTTTTTCATACTGGTTTTGTAGCTGCTGTCATTTGGGAACTGATCTATGCAAAGGGATTCTTTCTCATCTTTTCATGCTTAAGGAATTCTTGGCGATTCTGGTGCTATATAATGCATGGCCATATCCCCAAAATAATCAGGCTGTATTTAACCTTTTCGTCCCCAGCAGCCCCTTTGCAAAAGAGGAAAAAAAGCCAGATATGATGTGTGCTTGTAATTCCAGCTAGTTGTGAACCTGAGGGATTATTATATTAACCATAGTTGATCTCAGTTTTTTCACTTAAGAGCCAGCCTACCTTCCTGCAAACTTCTTCAACTATGCCTTCAATAGCAAATCCTCATCATAGTGGTGACTTATTCTCCCGAGTCTTCACTAAGGGCAGGAAATTCAGAAACTATCTTAAAATCTCATTTTCTGGATGTATGTTTTCCTATGCATAAATCGTCATGCTCTGCCCAGGCTGACCTTCAACTAACAAACCATTTAGAAGTTCATAGGTATTAGCCTTTTTATTTTCTTTCTTATCCACTGGTCCCTTCCCAGGCTCTCTTGGGCATTTCCTTTCTATTCTTCATGGGGGATAGTTGCCTTTTTCTGTGCACTTTCATTCTTTGTTTCTCCTGGGTGACATAGGGGATTGAAACAAGAAACAGTGCAGATACTTTTTTCCCTCCAATACTGGGGATTGAACCCAGGGCATTCTAGCACTTATATACACCCTTTTTATTTTTTATTTTGGGAGAGGGTCTCACTAAGCTGCTGAGGTTGGCTTTGAACTTGACTATCCTCTTTCCTTAACCTCCACAGTAGCTGGAATTATAGGTGTGCACCATCACACCAGCACAGTACAGATCCTTTTTCACAAAAGCCTGAATCAGCATGTTGAAAGCCTTAACCTCTAAAATCTGAACTAATAGATATTTCTTCCTTGCATTGATTCCAGGGGAAATCAGCTTTGTGGTCTCACTTGTTACATTATCAGGAAAATCGGCAGAGAAAACTCACATCAGGAAGCCTTAGTACCTCAGGTAAGTTGGCCACTGCACCGTTGTGGAAAAATCTCTTCATCCACTTTCCCATTCCTCACTGGAGTGATCATCTGTAGCCAACTAAGGCCAGTGAAGCCTTTCCTCTGTTTTATATGTGGATCCATCAGGCTTCCTTGAACCACAGAGCATACCAAAGCCACAGGGTTCACTTTCATTGTATGTTCCTTTTAAAAAATTATTTTTATTCATTTTATTTATTTTTATGTGGTGCTAAGGATCAAACCCAGTGCCTCACACATGCTAGGCAAGTGCTCTTCCGCTGAGCTACAGCCCCAGCTCTCCTATACCCTTTTGATCAGTGACAGAAAAATTAAACAGCAAGAGGCCAGGCTTAGAATGAATTGGGGTTTTACTGGGGTGCTGGTGTCCTACATTTGGAAGAAGTGGTTTTTAGAGTCTTACTGCTCTGACATGCATTGAGATTATCATTCCTATTAAGTCACTGCCCTTCCTTAGAACTGAAAGTCAACAGCCTGGTGTACATTATCTTTTATATTTCCTTTCTTTTTCTAGTTTAATAAAAATATCGTTTGTAGGGAATCTAGACATCATCTAGTCCAGGCCCTTTATTTTATGAGAAAAACTGGCATCCAGAGGGGAACTGAATATATTTAAGAGCATGCAGTAAATTAAGAAAAAGGCCAGATTAAGAGCCAGACCTCTTGTTTTCTGGTCCAGTGTTCTTTATATCATCCTATAGCAGTCTCCCTCCTCCTCCTTTGTTTTTGTTTTTTTTTGTTTTGTGTTTTTGGTACCAGTGACTGAACTCAGGTGCACCCGATCACTCAGCCACATCCCCAGCCCTATTTGTGTTTTATCTAGAGACAGGGTCTCACTGAGTTGCTTAGCACCTCACTTTTGCTGAGGCTGACTTTGAACTCATGATCCTCCTGTCTCAGCCTCCTGAGCCATTGGGATTACAGGCGTGCGCCACCGCACCTGGTTCTCATATTCTTTTACTTCTTGGCTGCATTTCATTTTGGCACTACGTTTTGTTTTCCCCTCTTTCACTAGAGAGTTTGTTTACTTTTCTTGGATGTTCTTATCTTTTTTTTTTTTTGTCGGTGCTGGGGATTGAACTCAGGGCCTTGTGCTTGCGGGGCAGGCACTCTACCAACTGAGCTATATCCCCAGCCCTGGATGTTCTTATCTTAATGATAAAGATCAGTTAAATGGGATGAAAAATGGGCATGAACTCTTTGCCCCTGCACTGAATGTGGGCAGATAATTGACTAAAAACCAGGAACAAGAGTTCCCTAGGTAGCCTTATGAGGAGATGTTTTTGGTCCACTTTCTGGGTATGAGAGCAAAGAGTCTTCTCAGGAAGGCTATACAAGTTATTGCTAAAGGATAAACTGTAGCCACAAATTCTGAACAACTTGGTGATGAAAACACTTAAAGTTTTAGCTGGGTGTGATGACTCACACCTATAATCCCAGTGACTCAGGAGGCTGAGGCAGGAGGATCCCAAGTTGGAGGCTAACCTCAGCAACTTAGTGAGACCCTCCGTAATTTAACAAGACACAGTATACCCATGCATGCTGGGGATTTAGCTCAGTGGCCAGTTTAGTGAAACTCTGTTTCAAAATGAAATAATAAGGACTGGGAATGTAGCACAGTGGTGGAGTACCCCTGGGTTCAATCCCTAGTACTGAAAAGAGAGGAAGGAAGAAAAGAAGGCAGGGGTGGGGAGTGAGAGAGCGAAGGAGGGAGGGAGGGAAGGAAGATGAAAAGAAAACCGTAAGTTTTAAACACTGGGCCAGACATCAAGATATAAAGATGTTGTAGCTTCTCTTCTCCTAGAAGGCATAAACATTTTGCAACAAGTGCTTTATACCTTCTCTTAGCTCTTTTGTAGCCCAATTTGAAGCCAGAACAGAACATGAGTGGTAGCTCCAAGTGGAAGCACTGCTTCCATGGATTTTGATAAGTGCACAATGAATAGGAGCCAGGAGATGTGTGTTCCAGTCCTGACTTTGTGACTTGGTGACCTAGGCAAAGCTGCTAACTTCTTTGAACTTTAATTTCTTCCCCCCTTTAGTATGGAAATTGTGATATTTTCTTTGGCCATATTATAAGTTATTAGAGAATTAAATAATATGCATAAAATATAAAATCTGATCTATAGTGGGAACCTAATAAATATTTATGAGCTATTTTTCCCCCAAAAGATAATAGACACATTTTGTCTGATTAAAAAAAGAAAACAATTTGTCATTTAAGGTGAAATGACTTCTTAAGGCATTACCAATTAACCAGCTGTTTCCCATAGAAATTTGTGGTTTGAGCCAGACAAAGTGGCTCACACCTGTAATCCCAGCAACTCAGGAGGCTGAGGCAGAAGGATCACAAGTTTGAGGTTAGCCTCAGCAACTTAGCAGGACCCTTAGTAATTTAGCAAGACACTGTCTCAAAATTTAGAAAAAGGGCTGGGATTTAGCTCAGTGGTAAAACACCCTGAGTTCAATTCCCAGTATAAAAAATAAAAGAAAGAAAGATAAATTAATTTGTTATTTGAGATGAAGGAGAGAAATTAGCTGTTTAGATATTCAGATGTCTTTGGACATAACCAACTTTGTTGTTCTAGGAATACTTCTTGATTCAGAACGGAGGAAGTCTGATGCCAGCTCAGTCATGTCTCCCCTGAGAATCTCCCTGATTCAGGATATGAGGTCAGTCTGGGCTCACATGTAATAAACCACTAAAATCCTATTTTCAGTTGTTGCTTAGGTGTCCACCTTAGATAACAGAATCTCAGTGGCTATTACAGCATCTCAGCTAACCAGGAAGTCCTCCTGCTCTTACTGGTCTTGCACTTCATGATGCATTTGTGAAGCTGTACAAATTATTTTGTTTTCTGGCATTTTTGGAGAACTATTCCAGGTGAAGGAACATAGCAGAGTAGGAGAGTATCTCAAAGTCCCAGGGTTAGCCCTTTTTTTTGAGAGGTATACTATCTTTATTTCCACAAAATTATGATGATCCTGTATGGCAAATCCACATGGATGCAGACACATGGATTCTTCACAATTTGAAGAATAAGAGATGGAGTCTCCCAGATGGGTTAGAGCTGCCTTACCAAGATCCTTTGGCTTTACATGTGAGATATTGGCAGTGAGTTCTTCTCCTGCTCCACCCTCCACTTTTTTCATTTCCTCTTTAGGCACATCCAGAACATTGGCGAAATCAAGACTGATGTGGGAAAGGCCAGAGCATGGGTTCGACTGTCTATGGAAAAAAAGTTACTTTCCAGACACCTGAAGCAGCTTCTCTCAGACCACGAGCTCACCAAGTAAGGTCACTCCACAGAGTAGAACCAGATTCCCAGGAATGGTGGGAGAGATTGGAAATCCCTCTAAGGGAAGGGACAGTGTTCAGTATGTTATTTCTGCTAACCTCAGCTTGCATATAAAATTTTTGCATTATCCTTCTCCATCTTTATTGTAGAAGAGTATTTCTGCTGTTTTCCCTTTATTTTCAATCTGCATGCCTACAACTAGCTTTCTTAAAGAGATAACAAAAAGGATGAGGTCTTCCTCTCATTCCTTCAGGTGACATGTATAACTCTTGGATTTTTTCCTCTGTCTTCTGTCCTGAGGAGCCAAGAATTAGAGAATTAAAAAGGAAACTTCTTTTATCTCTTAACCAATTCTTTGTTCTTCCTCTCTGTTCCCTGCCTGAGTCTCGCTGGAGCTTAGAAGGAACTTCCAGATAACATTCCTAGGGCTTCTTCCTCCATACTTTCCACCTAGAAAAAGGGAGGATGACCAAGGCTCTTGCATTCCGAGGAGCCACTAAACCTGCAGTTCTTTCTCTTGATTTTTTTTTTTTTAATCCCTTGCATTTTTTCCCCCTGTACTCTAGTTACTAGAGGAAGAGGAGAGAAAGGCTGTCCCTCCTTTTCCATCTTTTCTTGATGACTACCTCACTGTTTCCAGATATATTTGGCTCTTTTTCGTGGGCAAGCATGTTGGGCTTTTTCTTTTTCTTTCCTTTTTTTTTTTTTTTTTAAATTTCCTGAAGCATCCTCTCAAGGCGTCCTTTTATTATGTGATTTTTATGAATGATATAGCAGAGGAATGGACTTTGGAGAAATTTTGTGTAAGCCAAATGATTAAATTTGAAGATCTGATTTTATTAAACATGAATAATGTATAATGTAACTGTTTATTTATGTGTGTAAATTGTAGAAAGAAACCAGGTTTAAAACCTTGATAAGTTGAGAAGTAGCAATTCGTTGGGAAGTGCTTAAATTTGACTTTCTAAAACGACAAAAAAATGTTTAAGAATAAAATTTGAAGATTGAACTGGGTATGTTGGTGCATGCCTGTAATCCCAGTGGCTTAGGAAGCTGAGGCAGGAGGATTGCATGTTTGAGGCCAGCCTCAGCAACTCACTGAGGGCCTAAGCAACTTAGCAATACCCTGTCTCAAAATAAAAAGGACTGGGACAAAGGGTTCAATCCTGGTATCCCCCCTCCAAAAAAAAATTGAAGATCAGGAGGACAACTGAAAGAAAACAAGTGAACAGGTAAGCCCACCATTTGGAAGAGAAATGTTTGCACACCTGATTCTACAGGACAGTTGTATGTCCTGGAGAAAATCTGCCTTTGCAGCTGTGTAGGCACCAGGGCCAGAGAGGGAGTCATTCCTGTGGACCAGTATAGGAGTTGTATATTGGGAAAACTGCAGTCAGCAGGAGGATGGGGCAGAGAGACACCTGGAAGGGGGTCGAGCACAGGAACTTCATGAAGGCTCTACATGGATAGGTCCAGGGTTATGAACTTAAGGACCTCAGCAACAGGAAATTGGGCACAGATCTTGGCAAGGAAGTTAATCTTTTTTTTTTTTTTTTTAACTGTAGTCCAACTAGAAGAGATAAGCTTGAACTTAACTCAGAGTACATAGTACCTTCTTACCCAGTATTCTGAACCCTGTGCTCCTTCACTGAGTGAAAAATGAGCAGAGTTTTGCTTCCACTGATTGCACTTTGGGGAATAGGGAGAGAGAAAAGGCACAGAATACTTGATACTGGTATTTTATAAAGAGATAGTTTATAATAGCTCATAGTTTGGAAGCTCAAAGTCCAAGATGTAGAGGCTCCATCTATTCTGTCTCTGGAAGGGCTTCCCTGGCTGTATCATAACATGCTGGAGAACTGGGCAAGGCAATAGCTGCGTGTAGAAGGGATGCAGTGCACAGGATGGCCTTGCTTTATAATATTCTGCTCTAATGAGAACTTACTTCCTCCATGAGACCAGTATTAATCCGTTCTGAGGTCGATGCCCCTGTAACCTCATTACCTTCTATTAAACCTGCCTCTTACAGATTCTACCACATTGGCATCACCAAACTGGGGATCAAGCTTCCAGTACATGAAACTTCAGGGGACACACTCAGATCATATCCATACCATAGCATCCTCTATCCTGTATTCTCTCACTTTTCAGCTAAGTTTGCTTAAAGATCCAGCCATATCATACCATTCACCCTTTTCTGGATGTCTCCAGCAAGTTCTTGTCTGTACTTTTGTATAACCCTAGTGCCTGTCCTCTCTCTCCCTAGTCAATTCCTTCAAGGAATACTAGTGGTTTTCTTCACCAAAGTTTTCCTATATTCTCCCCAGAGATGTAGGGGAGACCATTACAGTAGTTGTTGATTCCTGCTTTGCCTTTGATGTACTATCATTTATTTGCTTGTTACTTATTAAAATTTGTTTTCATTGAGGATGTGAACCATGCACCTTTCCCAGTACTGAGCATGTTGCCTAGCACCTGGTAGGTATTCAAGCAGTGAACATAAAATGTGTGCTTAGCTTCATAGACAGGAGAACAGCCTATATCTTGATAAAATGTTCTTGAGTCTCTGGGATGTCCAGATAGTTCTCAAGACTTTTCAGCTTGGAGATAGGATAAGGTGGAGGCAGGATAAGGGGGCTATGTATTCATAGTACTCATTGAACTATAAATAATAAAAGAACGGATTAGTTAACTCCTATGTGGGAAGCCCAAACTCTTTCTCCTTGGCCTCTCTGTAGTGACTAATGCCATGTAGTGCCCCGTTTACCTTGAAACTGACATTATATGGCTGCTATGACCTCTTCCCATCCTGTTGGCCTTTCTCACCTTAATCTTTATGGGATGTTGGCTTCAATAGTCCCCCAGTCTCTGCATGAATGCCCTTTCTTTGTCACTGACTCACTTGTGCACACTCTCTCATTTGGTGATCTCACCTGTTCTCATGACTTCTCTCACCTCTAAGCAGGTGACTACCACTTCTGAAGCTTCTATTTCTGATGATTCTTTAGAGTGCCATTCCTTCCCCCACCTCCACCTCCTCAGCACTGGGGATTAAACCCAGGGGCACTCTGCCTCTGAGCTATAACTCCATCCCTTTTTATTTTGTATTTTGAGACAGTCTCACTAAATTGCCCAGACTGGCCTTAAACAAGTAGCTGGGATTACAGGCATGTGTACCACACCTGGCTCCAATCCTGCTTTTATTTCCATTCAGATATCTTAGTTGTGGCTCAGAACAAAAAGCAAGCTTTGTAGTCTGTTCACTGTAGCTACTTTTCTCTCTAATTTTTGTTAATGTCATCACTGTTGTTTCTGAACGTTCTTCCCCCACTCCTCCCTACATTCCAAATTTGGAGTCAGTTTTTAAAAAAAATTTTTTTTTATAACTTTATTTTATTTTTTTTTTATGTGGTGCTGAGGATCAAACCCAGGGCCTCATGTGTGCTAGGCGAGCACAGTACCACTGAGCCACAACCCCAGCCCATGGAATTGGTTTTGACTCCTTGTTTTGTTTTTGTCTTCCACACACAGGTCTCCAGTCCTTAGCCTCTGTAATGCCTTATTTTGTCCTCATGCTTTTTTCACCCTTCACCTGCGTGAACTTTAAGTTTCCTGAAGGTGATCATGGCTCTCCCTTTACTATCTAGGGCAAATTGCAGAAACCCATTACTAAACAGAGAAAATTGCAAAATCTTATTTTTTTTTTTAAATAGACACAATACCTTTATTTCGTTTATTTTTATGTGGTGCTGAGGATCGAATCCAGTGCCTCACACATATTAGGAAACTCTCTGAACTATAACCCCAGCCCCAAATTGCAAAGCTTGAAAATTTAGGCTCTTCCTTCATTTGACTGTAGCTTAACTTTTCAGCCTTGTTGCTAACTGATAACATCCCTAAACCTACAACTCTATCAAAACTGGTTCCATACCTGTCCTTCATCCTGTCGTACACCTGTCTAAATGTGTGTTCTCTCAGGTCCCTCTTATTCTGGAAAGCCTTTCAGGACTGACTACTGAAATTAATGGTTTTTGTTGTTGTTATTATTATTATTATTATTATTATTATCATCATCATCATCATCATCTTGGCTGTAGATGGACAAAAATACCTTTATTTTGTTTTTTTAACAATTGTAAATATTTATGCTTTGAGTGTCAGTGCATCCAATTTTATAAAAGAAACATTATTCTATATGAAAGAACTGATAGATTCCAATACATTAAAAGTGGGGACTTACCACTTTCACCAGCAGACAGATCATTCAGACAGAAAAATCAACAAAAACATATCATATTTAAACCTTACTACAGATCAATTAGACTTAACAGACATCTATAGAATATTTTATGCACCAATAGCTGAATATACTTTCTTTTTTTAAAATTTTTATTTTTACAGACTGCATTTTGATTCATTATACACAAATGGGGTACAACTTATCACTTTTATGATTATACACAATGTAGAGTCACACCATTCATGTAATCATACGTATACATAAGGTAATAAACACTGTCTGTCCCGGTCTACTATCTTTCCTTCCCCCACCTCCTTCCACCCCATCTTCCTCTACACCATCCAAAGTTCCTCCATTCTTCTCTTGCCCCCCCCTCCGCAACCCCTCAAAATACCTTTGTTTCATTTATTTATTTTTATGTCGTGCTGATGATCAAATCCAGTGCCTCACACATGCTAAGCAAGCATTCTGCCACTGAGCTATAACCCCAGTCCTCATGGTTCTTTAAATTCCCAGAAAGAGCCTTTTATTTGGTAACTCATTATGGGTAGTCTTATACCATAGTGGCTACCAATTTCTTCACTTAGACTATATTGGAGAGCAGGTACTTCCTGTACATAATAAATAGCCCTTGATTAGTGGTGGTTGAAGGTACCTTATAAACCTGTCATGGTAGATTCTTACGGATCTACTGAATCCCATACCTTTCTGACCTTGGTGATTGCAGTCTGGGCAACCAGGACAGTTGTCTACTTTTGTTCTCTGTGTATTTCTCTTTGATGGGGGTCTGCACATTTGGCTGTCAGTGTCCCCTTTACTTGGGGAGGATATCATGCTGTGCAACTGCAGAAGGCCTGGAATTAACAGGAGGCGGCCTTTGATGAATAAGTAATAGATGAAAGGAGAAGACTTCAAAAGAGGGGGAAGGACATGATCTGGGCAGCTTTTCCACACCTGTGACCTGGCCTTTCATCCACATTCAGAGCAGCGTTCTGACTTATGGCTCTAAAGTCTGCTGAGGGTTTGAGGCTAGGTCTGGTAATATATGGTGATCACAGACCTCTTGCTGTTGCTACTTACATGCCATACACTGGAGTGACAGCTCAACTAGAAGCCTGAGAGGATCTGTGTCATCCCTGATGGAATTTTATTCCAGCCCTCAGTTAAGGAAGGGAAGTTCCAAGACCTGTCATACTCGACATTATAACATCAGCCCTTAGGCACAGGTAGTGTTCGATTTTCTTTGTTCCTGCTGTGGCTCTAGCCCTCAACTACACAAAGCAGCTAACTTTGTAACTTTATAGAGTGGCCCTAAGAAACTTGAGGCTTGACACCATATGCTTCCTTAACTGTTTCTGGAACTGAGTAATTCTAGCTTCTTTTCCCTCCTTTTTACTGGGGACTGATGTTCTGTCTCCTCTCCAACAGAAAGTTGTACAAGCGCTATGCCTTCCTGCGCTGTGATGATGAGAAGGAGCAGTTCCTCTATCACCTACTCTCCTTCAATGCAGTTGATTACTTCTGCTTCACCAATGTCTTCACAACAATCTGTGAGTAACCCTGTGCCCCCTGTTGGCCTCTCAGTGTGGTTTTTATGCACCAGCCTTGGGTGCTCACTGTCCTCTCTTTAAGGAAATATTTTCCCTTGTACTTTTTATATGCCTTTTGCCAGGAAGAGCACCTCTTTTCTTGGAGACTATGCTTTCTCTAAAGCTTCTTGTTCTTGTTCTGAACCAAGGAGGGCAGTGCTTTTGGCCATCATGTGGTCAGTGTTGTTTCTGGCACTGCTGTGGGAGCCTCAGGCAATGAAAGTAAAGTGGGGTGAGGTGGGAAATGCACCTTCCACCTTACATACCTGTGAAGAGTGTCCCTTTACTTCTGACCTGAGAGGCCACTTAGCATCACAGATTTTAGAGCAAGTCCAAGGGGGAAAGATCTCTTCCCAAGGTAACAGAAAGAACTCCAAATGGCAGTGGGACATTTGGTTCTGGGCTGACTCTGCCCTAACTCATTATGTGTCTGTTAGCGGAGTTCATCCCTGCTGTGGGCATCAGTCTACCTTTTTTCAGATTTAAGAAGAGAGTTCAATATGGTCTAAGAGCCTTTGAGTCCTCTCTGTCTGATACCAGGGTTCTCTCCTGGATGGGGGTAGTCTCTGCAGTTGCATCATGGCTAGTTCTGTGGCCAGCCACTCTACTGCCTCAGCACTCTTGTTTCCATCACATCTTCCTTCTCTGAAAATAGGACTGTTGGCTTAGCAGAAGTAGCACCAGATTGGGATTTAGAACATCTGAGGCAAATTCTTTCCCTTTCTGCCTTGGGAAAGGGATGAATATCAGTGTGGCCTCTCCTAAGATTGTTATGTTTGTTATTAGGGTTCATGAGATGAGAGATTAAAAAGTGTTCTGAAATGCAACTCAATACAGTGCCAGGAGTTGGTGATACAATTTGGAGAATGGGTTCACTTAGCTCTTAGCCTGCAGATGGGCTTGGATCTTCAATATTTGGGTGGAAATGCTGGGAGGAGTGAGATTGAGCCAGGGTATTAAGTAATATTCTAAGCCGCCAGGTACTAGATTCTGGGGCTCTGCTGCTCCAGGATTCTGCTGGAGCTGGTACAGCAAGGGCTGCAATCATGCTACTATGCCATACTTGGGGCAGGTCAGGCCTCTTCAGGTATGGGAGGAATTTCTGAACCCCTTCAATGCTTTTATAACTTCGCCTATACAGTGATCCCGTACCACATTCTGATTGTACCAAGCAAGAAGCTGGGGGGCTCCATGTTCACCGCCAATCCATGGATCTGTATCTCAGGAGAACTGGGTGAGACACAGATCCTGCAGATTCCTAGGAACGTGCTAGAGATGACCTTTGAGGTATGTGTTATCTGAGATATATCTGGGATATACATACAGTCTCAGGTTCTGTGGGGATCTCGGTTTGCAGGAGCTGCTTTGGGTAGTTTTCTGCAGGGTTTTGTGGAGGCCCTGCTCTGCAGTGTTACACATTAGCACAACCTCTGTATCCTGAAATGAACTCAGGCTGGAGCCAAGAGTTGGCCCTGAGGAAAGGGAGCCTGCCCCGCCCATACAGTCTCTGACTGGAAGGTGTTTTCTTGTCTGGACTTGCCTACTTCCCTGTGGCTGGTTTGTTAAGAAATCCCCAGGTTCTTCAGCTGTTGAGCCCTTGTTTCCAGAGACCTCAGAACCTACTTCCAAGCTGGGTGTGGTGGCTCATACTTAAAGTTCCAGCAGTTTGGGAGACTGAGGCAGGACGAGTATAAGTTTGAGTCCAGCCTTAGATCTAATCAGAAATTGAATTAAACAACTCAGTGAGACAGTTTTCAAAGTAAAAAATAAAAAAGGACTAGAGATGTGACTCAGTGATTAAGAGTCCTTGGGTTCAATCTCTGGTACCAAAACAAAACAAACAAGCAAACAAACAAACAGAAAAGAGCCTCCTGAACCCTAACCTTATAAGTAGCAACATCTTCTTTTTCAGCCGTGGGCCACCCAAGAGGTAGTACTGTACTTCCAGACTAGGCAGTAAGTGGATCCATGAGCTGTGCCCCTACAAATGATGAGGGGCCAGGTGGCAGGCAGCCAATTAGATCTGTGCCTATGAGGATTTCCACTCTTTCCTTCTGTTTTCTAACCTGCCTCATCTTTTCTGTTCTCTCACAGTATCAGAATTTGGGGAAGCTCACTACTGTCCAGATTGGCCATGATAACTCTGGACTGTATGCCAAATGGCTGGTGGAGTATGTGATGGTCAGGAATGAGACCACAGGACATACTTACAAGTAAGTGTTCCTTCAGCTATGCCCTGTTCTGGTGGAGCAAGGTGGACCACCAGGGGCTATCTCTGATGCTTGGTTATATGCACTCTCAAGGAGCCTTGTGAGATTGATAGGTCAGGGCAACCTCTGTTGACTTTGTCTCATGCACTTGAAGCAGAAGGAGGATTTCCAAGTGAAGATGTATGGTATTGCTATGCACAGGTTCTAGGCCACCCTTGCCACCAAGTGACTTCTTTGATGACACCTGGAACAAACAGGGCCTTGGGGATGTCTCCAGCTTGGGTTCATAGCTTATCCCCAGGAATCAGCTTTGTTTGATGGTTCTTGCTAAACATCAAAGGAAAGGACACTGGAGGAACTGGCAGGTCTGACAGGCATTGCCTGACCTTTAGGTTCCCTTGTGGCCGGTGGTTGGGGAAGGGCATGGACGATGGAAGCCTGGAACGGGTCCTAGTTGGGGAGCTGCTCACATCTCTACCCGAGGTGGATGAGAGGCCATGCAGGACCCCGCCGCTGCAGCAGTCTCCCAGTGTCATCCGGAGGCTTGTTACCATCTCACCCAACAATAAGCCCAGTAAGTAGGAGAAGGGGCTAAGCTCTTATGCTACCCAACCTGGGAATGGGCAGATCTCTGGGAGCCTATGCAACTGCCTTAGGAACTACCTCTGCTGACAAATCTGCCTCAGAGCTTTGGCACCCACCTCTCATGAATCTGTGAAGGTGTGTGGCACTGTCCTTAGTGGCCTGGAAGGAGTGGGGAAAGTGCCTAAGCCCATTCCAAGTTCTCTGTACTATTTGTGTGTGATCCTTAGAGGAAGAAGAGTCTACTTTCAGGCCTTCTTCATAGTTTCTAAGCTTCATAGCCAAGTCTTGGCCCTTTTTTGGTTGCCCAAAATTCCAGGGTAAAATGGAAATAAACTTTACCAGCATCTCCTAGGGAGAGAACTCTAAGATACTAGCTTTGGTGATTTCTCCAAGATATTGGAAAGAGCTAGCTTAGCAAAGTTGGGTGGGCAAGAGTCTCTGCTTCCCAGGGTCCAGTTGCCCTGCCTCTCCCATGGGCCCTCCTTCCTATGTCCTCAATCTCCTGCTCAGTCAGCTAAGATACTGTTAGCCTCTGAGATTGGTTAGGGATGTCTGCTTGATTTTTATCAGAGCTCAACACTGGGCAGATCCAGGAGTCCATCGGGGAGGCAGTCAATGGCATTGTGAAGCACTTCCATAAGCCTGAGAAAGAGGTGAGCCTTCCTACCCTCTACCCCAGGGACTTTTATGTTGAGTAAGATGGAGTCATCTTGATTTTGCAGTTATCTTGTAGTGCTCTTCTTGGTTCATGTGCTGTGGATAGCCTGGTCTTATAGAATATATATCTCAGCTAGTTTGGGATACAGCAGACTCCTTCCTTTGGGGTCCTTGCTTCTGGTTTCTCTTTTTTTCCCTCTACTCTGATGACCCAGTGGAGTCTCTGGGTTCCCCCAGTGAACAGTGCCTATTCCTGTCTGCCTCTGGATTTACCTGGATCTCCCCAAATGATGGCTACACTGGCTTTGTCCTGCTAGTGGGGAATCTCCTTGTATGTGACTCAGATCCATCATCTGTTCTTTCTTCTGTTCCTTCAGCAGCTCTTGACTGAGATCTGCCCTGAGCCAGGCACTGTGCCAGATGCTGGGGGAACAGACATAGTTCTTGTGGTCTCCCTCCTGGCTCTGGGCTGTGGGTTTGCAGATGTGGTGGTAATGGGAGAGAAGTTCAGCTGAGACCAGCCTATCATTTATCCCTGTTTTCTTACCTAGCGTGGCAGCCTGACATTATTACTTTGTGGAGAGTGTGGCCTTGTCTCAGCCCTGGAACAAGCTTTCCAACATGGATTTAAGTCACCCCGGCTCTTCAAAAATGTATTCATTTGGGATTTCTTGGGTGAGTCGGGCTAGGGTATGAGAGTAAGGAAAACCTGCAGAGAAGGGGGACTTGTACCAACATAGCATGGGTGCTGACCTCTGGGGTCTGGATGCAGAACCTAAATCAGGCCACTCTAATTAAATCCATTTGTTTGCCCTGGTTTTTCTTGATGAGCATGACATGATCCCTCTTCCCTCTTTGTGAACTCCCATGTCCTGAGAACTGGACAGAAGATCCTTTCTAGACATCTATTATTTAGTATGGGTTTAGTCCTGGGTACTCACATTTGAGGGCATTGGATCCCAACCCCCGTGTGGTGCCCCCACTTGGAGAATTTTCATGCATGAAACCATTCTCCGAGCTTTATTGTACCTTCAGTCTAGGGAAAAGATCATCTTTATATCAAGGGCCATATAAATAAATTTTAAAAATATCCTTATTATTACATTTTGAAATGTAATCAGTGATATCAGAGCATTCATTGTTCTCATGAAGTTACCTGTCTTGGAGAAACCTATAGAACAAAGATATTTTGATATGTTTTGAGAGTCATTATCATTGGAAAGCTTTTCTCCTCTTCATAGAAAAAGCACAAACCTACTTTGAGACATTGGAGCAGAATGAAGTAGTCCCTGAGGAAAACTGGCATACAAGGGCCCGGAACTTCTGTCGATTTGTCACTGCAATCAATAATACTCCCCGAAACATCGGCAAGGATGGCAAGTTTCAGATGCTGGTGTGCTTGGGAGCCAGGTACTGCAGCCCCAGGGTCCGGAGTGCAAGAAACCAGCCTTGGAGGTGGTGCAGGGGGGTGAAGCAATAGCTAGTGCCCAGGTACCCTTGGGCAGAGGTTGCCTTGGAGAACTTCCTAGTGGCCATTCATTTCCTTCACATATCCTGTATGTGTAGGGATTTGTGGAGGAGAGAATATGTGTAGCTAGGGAAGGTAGAAAAAAATGGTTTAAAAAAATTCCACTGGGGACATTTGAAGCAGAATATATATAGAATTTCCTTCAGTAAACATTTGAATGTGCTAGGTCTTATGGAAAGTGGTGGAAAAAGCTTAATTAAGCAAGGTCCCTGCCATTTACAAGTTCATTTTTTCCTAATTTTAAAAAGCAGAAGGTTGTGAGAATCCAAAAAAGAAGTACCCTCTCAGGATATGCTTAAAATGTAGAGGGGAAAGATTAGAGGCAGATTCATGGAGGAGTCGATACTGAGGTGCACCTTTAGTGGAAGGAAATAACAGGTAGAATGTGGGAAGGGCAGTAATAGAAAACACAGTTGAAAGGAGCCTAGAGGCTAGAGGCAGTGAGAACTTGGGACACAGAAATATTCTCCCTATGTTAGGACAACACTATTTAATCAGGAGACTGAAATAATATGAATCTGATGTCATGGATGGGAGTATATTGTAGTGGACAGGATTGTGAAGGGCTATTCCAAAAAATCAGGTAAGAGACTATGAAACCCAAATGAACCTGAGACCATAGTTTATTCAGGCCACATAAAAGAGGAAGTTGACATAGTGGTTAAAAACAGACTAAGCCAGACGTGATGGCACATGCCTCTAGCTAGTCCCAACTACTCAGGAGGCTAAGGAATAAGGATTGCTTTAGTACAGGAGTTTGAGGTCACCCTGTCAACATAGCAAGACCCACCTCAACACAAAACAGAAAACCCACAAAAAAAAAAAAGCAGACTCCAGAACCAGAGTTATCAGGTTCACATCTCAGGTCAGATACCTACTAACTATTGAACAAGCTATTTAACCTCTGTGTACCTCAGTTTCTTTATCTATAAAGTGGGGACAATCATAGTACCTATCTCATGTCCTAGGGTTGTCATGAAGGTCAAATCTCTCCTAATAGTGCAGGCACGTGACAAGTACTGTGTGAATTAGTGCTTATTTTTCCCCATGGTGATAGCTGTGGAGCGGAGAGCTGTTCTGGTAGAGATTGCTCTTAGATGGAGGGAGTAGTGTTGACAGCAGCCTGGTGTCTTAGTTGGTGTTGGGGTTCCCTAGGGAGGAGTGGAAAGTAGAGGAGGAGGAGCAGATGATAGAACTAATTTGGGTCATATTGGGTTGGTGACCCCAGGGCTGGGCAACTCTCTGGGGAAAGTGAGCCTTATTAAGGAGGGAAAAGGAACTGTGGGGAGCCATCAGCTTCTCTAGCTTCAGACTTGTCAAGGTTCCTCCTTGGCCTTCCACCATCTTTCTTCCATTTCTCTTTCTTCTCTGACCATCTGGACCACTCCTGCCCACCAGAGATCACCTCCTGCACCATTGGATTGCCCTGCTGGCTGACTGTCCCATCACAGCACACATGTATGAGGATGTGGCACTGATCAAAGATCATACACTTGTCAATTCCTTGATCCGAGTGCTGCAGACATTGCAGGAGTTCAACATCACGCTGGAGACATCCCTCGTCAAGGGCATTGACATCTGACCTCTCAGCACCAGCCAGCGGCAGGACCAGAAAAGACTCTCCCTGCAACTCTGCCTCTTTTTCCCAAAGGGACCTAAGCGAGTTGTGCAGGGAACAGAGAGATGTACACTTACTGTAAAAAGAAAACTAGAGGATTTTTGGAAAAAATAATCTATTTTAGAGTTTATTTGCTGATTTGCTTTTTACACACTTTCATGTGAAAGAGTGATAGGAAGAGGGAGCGAGGTTGGTGCTGCTTATTTTGAAGCTGGTACCCTCCCTCGCGTGGCCACGCACTGGGAGCCTGTGGCCTCCTGGACTGAGCTGGCGCATGTGCGGGGCTGTTCTGCTTCCTTGCCCTGCCACATTAATGAGGCCATTCTACATCGTTTTTAAACTAATGTTTTCTATATTAACATTATTATGGATATTTGGATTTCATGGGCCACACGAAGGTGTGCTGAGCAGGAAGCCCCATGCTCTAATCAAAGGGATTTTTAGTAGTGCCTCTAAGCAAGCACTGAGGAGTCAATCCCACTTTTTTTTTTTTTTTTGTCAGTATTATTTGGGAAGGAGACATGCCAGAATGTGTCTTTGTGCTGTCATCGTGCACGGAAAATCACGTTTCTTGGTGGCACAGAGTTGCACAGAAGTAAACAAAAGCATGTTTTAACAAGTCTTTCTTTTATTTTTTCTTACACTTTATTTATTTAACCCTTCATTGTGTATTTGAAGTATTTCTTTTTTCTTTTTTAAGGAAAGAAAAAGCTTGTCACAGTCTAACTGGCTTTGTTATTATTGTTAAATTTATGTTGTTTTGCAAATTAGAAACCAGCTACAGTATGGCCCACTTAATAAAACACCTGAAATAAAGCTGCATGGATTGTTGACTTTTATGGGGGTTCTCAAACAGCGGGTGGCAGATGGTACAGCTTGATTTGCCTGAGAGGACCAGGTTTGCATTGCCTCTCTTCACCAGCTGACTTGAAGTTGTGGACTGCCCAGGATGCCCCCAGGGGCCTGGTATCTCTTGGGTCCTTCTCCCTGCAGTGCCAGGAGCTTTCATAGCTGTTAACTCAATGACTAATTGAGAAGGATATGGATAAGGTTATTTCTCACTTCATAGAGGAGGAGACAGAGACACAGAAGGGAAAAGTCTAGGCCAAGGTTATGAAGATTGTCATTTGACTGAAACAGGATGTGCCATTTCTTGAGAGGGTGAATGTGATCACATGTAGGAACGTAGAACAAGGGAAGCCTCTCTACCCTGGATTGCGGGTGGGGGTGGGGCCCTTGAGAGAAGGGCTTGTTTTTCTTGGGATACCAGGTGGAAGAGCTTTGTGAGGGTTCTAGGAATCAGCTTCCTTCCTTATTTATTCTTTAATCAAGCTGCTTTGACAGGAAGCATGACCAAGTAGAGCCCTGAAGACCACTCAGTATCTTCTATGCATCCCTGGTTTTGCATGTACTGTTCTCTGCTAGAATTTGTTCTCACCCACTTCCTGTACTTTGTTCAAGGTTTACTTTAGGAGTCACCCACTATGAAATCTTATTGAACCCCTCCCTCACTATGGTCCTGCAGTTTCTTAGATGGTAGCACTTCCTTTTGGTTGCCATTGCCTGCCTCGTGTTGGGTTAGCCCCCTAGACTGTGAGCTCCTAGAGAACAGAGAGAACCTCTTGTCCTCTATCTATCCCAGTGCCTGGTGGGTGATGAGTGCCCACTGAAGGCGTTTTGAAAGAGATGAGGAAAGGGAGGCTTAAGGGAAACTGCAATGCTGCATCCTGTCAGCAGGGGGCGTGAGCCAGCTACTGAAGTCCACAGAGTCTTCAGTTCCTTTAGAAATTGCAGACAGTGGGTAAGGTGGGGTGAACTGTGCTTCTGGAGCAGAAAGGGACAATTCCTGGCTGGGCAGAGAGTCAGTATGGGGCTTAGCTGTCTGTGTATATCATGGGCCTAGGTCTGGGCTGCCTTAAACCAGGAGCTTTAAAACTCATCTCTCCCTTTTCATTACAACTGCAATTATAAATTATCCTAGATTTCTATGTGAGGGAATTGTGGCTCAGAGAAGTTTAGCTACTTGCTCAAGGCCACACAACAGTTTGCAGTTACCAGAACATTTTTACTCCAAGCCTGTGGTTTTTCCATTGACAACTTCTCATTTATTTGATTCAGGTCTCTGCTCAGATATGCTTGGAGATCTACCCCAACCACTCAAAAAGACCAAGTGATTCCATCAGTCATTTTTTTTTTTTTTTTAAGTACTGGGGCTTGAACCCAGGGCCTCACATTTGCTAGACAAGAATTCTACCATTAAGCTATGTCCCTAGGCCCCATCAGTTTCTTTTTATTCCTTTATTCTGTCTGCTTTCATCCCTAATACCTACAGGCATTACACTAATTATTTGTTAATTCTAAATGTAAGTTTTACAAAGGTGAGACTTTGGTCCACTTTGTTCACTTAACAGTGTCTGTCACACATGGTAAACCAGTGCCTGTAATAATTCATTGACAGTAATTAAGATTATAGTCTTAGGTTGAATCTTTGTTCTGTTACTGTAACATGCCAGGGCAAGCTACATAACTTTCTTAAACTTCAGTATACTCATCCATACAATGAGGTTGATAATAATGCCTGCATCCTAAGGATGTTGTAAGAATTAAATTGCCTAGGACATGTCAGTTGTGAGTAAATGCTCTATAAATGTGAGTTGTGTCAGGCCCTGGTATAGAGATGCCTCAGACCCAGACCGCCATCCTCAGGGAACACAGAGGCAAATGCTATAGGGGAGTATGGCACTATGATGAGTTCTGTGCAGGGTGGAGGATTGTCAGGGTAGTGAACATTACCTGTTGAGAAAAGAGCATGAGCAAAGACCTGAAGTATGAAAGTACCTGCAGGTTGTGAAGCTTAGGGAAGACCAGAGTAGACTCTGAACTGGGGAGAGGTGCAGATTTGCAGGCCCCATATCCACAAGGTGAGAGACAAAGGTATTGAAGGGCCTTAAATAGGTGTTCAGGAGATGTGCACTGACAATAAATATATGCTCCAGGCCAAAAAAAAAAAAAATTTGAACCATGTCACCAGTTTATGACATTAGTGTATACTTAGACCCCATGAGTGTTGCTGCTGCTCTGGGCCCTCCTTGTCTGATTGATGTGAGAATGGAAACCCATGCCCTGCACTCAGCTGCTGGGCCAGATCAACATGGAGGTGAGTGTGAATATCACACATTGTGTCTCAGACAGTGTAGCCTTAGCAGGTCCCTGACAACATGTGCTTGTAGCCACAGGGTCTGGTCACTCAACAGACTCCCGCCATAAGGGAACCATATGCCTGAGGGGAACAGGGAAAGTATCTTTTTTTTATTTTTAATTTTTACAGACTTCATTTTGATTCATTGTACACAAATAGAGTGCAAATTTTCATTTCTATGGTTGTGGGTGATGTACATTGAGGAAGTATCATTTAGGTAACCTGAGAGTACTTTTAGAAGCTGATTACCTGAGCCAGAACTTAACACTAGTTAGTCAAATGACCCCCATATGTGGTGATGAATCTAACTTGTCCCGCTGGCCAGTGGGCCATGGTTCCTCATGGACACATAGCACCTTGCCCTCAGTTATGTACTTTGGTGAGGGTGTTGGTGACCTGGGTCAATCAAAGCAGGGGAGGAGCTTCACAATTTTTAGCAGACATTGCTGAGAAGATGGGTGTGAACATATAAGTTAGGACTTGCCTGGGACCATCTATTTTTATGCTGCTTCTAACAGCTGATTCTTCTGTAACTGTCTCATTTTTCTCCTGTGTTTTGTTTTATAATTTGCTGCAAATCTTTTCTGGAATAATATATGATATGAAAGCAGACACGTTCAGTATTTCAAAGACACTTGAGTCAACTGCATATTTCTGTGTGGGGCCTGGTCAGGTCTCTCAAGCAGCTCTGGGTAAAACAAGTGTTTCTGGTTAGCTCAGCAAGCAGCCCTGCCTGCCTCAGCTGCTGCACCTGCTCTTACTTTGTGCTTCTCAGACTCTGTTTACTGGTAAGTAAACAAGCAAGCAAATGAACTCAGTGAATTATTATGAAGTAAGCACCTTATAATTACCACCCATGTGAAGAATAGAACTTTGCCAGCCCCACTCCAATCTTCCATGTTCCCCGCTCCCCATCGAAGTTCCATGTGCCTTCCTCCTTCCAATTTCCTGCCCTGTAATAATTTCCCTGAGTCTCTTAAACTCAAGTTTAAAGAAAGTATACATCTCTATACATATCATCCTTTAAAATTTTTGAACACATGCTCCTTTATCCTCTGCATTTCCTAGAAGTTTGCAGTTCTATCCAAAGACTTAATTTGACTCAGGTTGATCCTTTTGATGTGACTCCAGATGGTGGTGTGCTTATTTATCAGGAGACACATCATATCTGGCCTTCAATTTTTTTGATGTTAGCAGCCATTGATGTTCAATGCCTATATGCAGTGTTACTAACTGGAGGTTTTCACTTGGGGATTTTCTCTTATTTTGTTTTCATTTATTAGATGGAATGGTTTTGTAAGGAGATACTTCATCTACTATATGATTATCTGTAGAGTTAATGTAGGAAAGGCATATAAGTACTTAATTCTTTGTGTCTACTTACCCAACTTTTAAGATAATGAACTGGTTCCCTGTCATTTTTAGAAGGTAACTGTTTAAAAAAATGTATTATGAGCCAGGTACAATGGTGCACGTCTGAAATCACAGTCAGGAGGCTGAGACAGGAGTTCCACAAGTTTAAGGCGAGCCTGGGCAACTTAGTAAGATCCTGTCTCAAAAAATAAAAAGGGCTGGGGATATATCTCAGTGGTAGAGAGCCCCAGAGTTCAATTTCCAGTATTGCCCTCCCCACCAAATTATGAACTTGTGGACTTAAATATATTCAAATGAGTTTCACACCACTGCAATTACTATCTGTATTTGCCTGTCTTTGGCTTTGACTCCTTAGTTGTTTTGACATGTCCCTGGTGGTCTTTGATATCTTTTTTGCTTTCTGGTATTTCAAGATATTCTAGATTCATCTTACACATTTTCTGTCCTAGACTTGAAATCAACCATTTCTTCAAGAAGTCCTGGTTTCTTTAAATAAAAAATGACATTGTAAGATCATAATGAGGCACTAGAGATACTCCTTGATAGTGGTAGGCATCATGTCTGGGTCTATTCAGTAGACAGAGCTTATATTATACTTAAATATAACATTTGCATATATTTATGGAAATATCTAGAATCAGTTATATAATAAATATATAAGTACATAGTAAGATCTTGGAATTATACACATAAAATTCACATACAAATATATTTGTGTTGGTGTGTGTGTATGCATGTACACATACATATGTACCCCATGATTATATAGTGTCATTTGATTCAAATTCAGGGTTTTGTTTTTTGGGGGGTTTTGTTTTGTTTTGTTTTTTGTACTGGGTATTGAACCCAGAGGCACTTATCCAGTTAGCGATATCCCCAGCCCTTTTTTATATTCTATTTAGAGACAGGGTCTTGCTAAGTTACTTAGGGCCTTGCTAAATTGCTTAGGCTGGCTTTGAACTTGTGATCCTCCTGCTTCAGCCTCCTGAGCCATTGGGATTATAGGTGTGTGCCTCTGCACCCAGCTCAAGGTTCAGTTTTTGTTGTTGTTGTTGTTGATGGACCTTTGTTTGTTTATTTATTTTTTATTATTTTTTTATTATTTAATTTTGATTCATTGAACACAAATGGAGTACAGCTATTGTTTCTCTGGTTGTACACTGTTTATTTATTTGTATTAATTTATTTGCAGTGTTGAGAATCTAATCCAGTGCCTTACACATGCCAGGCAAGCACTCTGCCACTGAGCCACAACCACAGCCCCTTAAGGTTCAGTTTTTACTTAACTTTTACATATTATGTTTTTATCTCCCTTTTCCATAATGAGAACATGGTTTTCTAGGGCAGAGGGATTGGTAGAATTAGAATGTCCTCTAGCTGCTTTGTTCCTCATTATAAACAGAGCAGCCTCAGAAAAACAGTAATTAAATTTCTACCACCAATTAGGATCATGGGAAACAAACATTTTTTGGTATGTTAATCCTGTTCTTTTCCCCAAGCCTCCACCTTTTAAAAAATAGTTTTCCTCTATCTTTGACAGATCACATGCTATTTCTGTCAATTTTTTTTTTTTCAACTTGAGTTTTTTGAGAGGCAGATGCCAAGGCTAAATGGTGAGAGAATGAGTCTTTAGGAAGAGACTTTAGATCATGAGGCAGTTCTGATCCCTGACAGAGAGGAGGGAAGATTGGATAGGAAGACACTCAGACCACAAATCAACTCTGGGAAAAACCGCAGTCAAGTTGATGGGAATACCTATGCAAAAGCTATCATGAGAGAAGTCCCTTTTGGGCAGGATTGGATGCACCAATAATGCCATTTTGCTCAGTCATTGTTAAGAAGCAGTCCAGGAAGAATGTGTCTTCCCCATTTACAAGGTAAGCCCCTGGAGGCTGCCATTAATTATGCTCCTCTCTGACTCAGAAATTTATCAGGTTCTTAGGAAAGAAATTGGAGTGGCACAGCTCCACAGCCAACACAGTTTGTCCCTTGCACTGCATAGATTCACTTTCCTATGCATGTTTGGGGAGCAACACTTCTATATTTCTATGGTGTTCCTGAAGGGAAACCAGTTGTGACCCCAAGACTAACCTTACTCAACAATGGTTGTAATTCGTCTCCAAACTCCCTCCTCAGCTGTGCCTTTGGTAGGTCATTTCAGCACTCTTTGAGATTGATAGTTCCTGGATAGCACAGTAGATCCTATGGCCATGGGCACTTCTCCGTCACCTCCTTCACAGTGAGGTGGATACCTTATTGGATGCTGGGTGGAATTCTGTACTGGTGGATCAGATATTCCACGAGTTTTTGGATAGTGATGGAGTTTCTGTGGCAGAAAAGGCAAACCTATTCCCAGTGTAGCTCTCTGTCCCTGTGAAGATGAACTGCTAGCCCTTCCAGGATCAAAGAGGCCTAATATTGACTTATGACCAATGACTGGCTGATCTCCTTGAGAAATAGTATCATATTTGGGCCTTAGTGTTGGTTTCTTTTTTTAAATTTTTTTAAAAAAAATTTTAGTTCATTGTACACCAATAGAGTACAACTATCATTTTTCTGGTTGTACACAAAGTGTGTTGATTTCTTTTGCTGGCAGTTTGAACATTCAGAGGTAGCTGTAGCTAGATCAGCTTTGGTATGTGTGAGTTCATGTGTGTTGACCTCCATCTCTGCTACTGTGACTGATTTCATGCATGTGTCTACTAGGTTCCAGTTCCAGGATGACCTGTAATGAAGTGTCTAAGTCATTTAATCTACTCAGTTCAGTTCTCTTCTGTGGTGGGTGCTTTCTGGTGGGTGTTAATGTGTGGAACAAAAATCTTCATATTTTGTGCCTGCTCAGAAGTGTCCACCCACATGCCTCTACCCCAGATCTCCTTGTCTGCAATCTTCCAGACCTTTTCCTTGTTGGCCCCTGACTAAGCAGCTAGATCACTGACCGCTACCTAGGATTGTGTATATAATCTCCTGTGTATGGTTCTCCTTCTGTAATCAGGTGTACTACTAATAGCTCTGTTCATGGGGAAGCTTTTCCATTGCCTCTGTCTTTCAAGACAATCCCTGAATGTGGCTGTCATGCAGCTGCTGTCCATTTTTTACTTCCATGCACATACCACGCTGATCCATCAAAAAACTAGGCTGGGTTACCATTTTCATCTTAGAGGAGGTCTGAGAGCACCCAGTTCATAATGGGAAGTTCTGGATATATTATCACTTAATGGTCAAGCATTTCATCTAAACAATGGCCTAGTCATGTGCCAGCAACTATTTCTCAAAATGCAGCAGTTCTTTGCTGCAGATGGCATGACTTTACTCCATAATTGGAGACCTGCTTTGTGATTCATTCACTGTGGCTTACAGAAAGATCCATACTGCATCTTTACTACTCACTGATACTTCTAACATGAACTTCATCCAGCATATCCACCAGGGTCTGCTGGACCATTTGATTCAAATGACAAGCTATCTGCCTAGCTCCCTGAACCTCCTGTAGGCCCTTTTCTGCTCTCAGCTCCACTCAAAGCTGTCAACTTTCTGTGTCACCAAAGAATTCCTAGGAGTGGAATGTGCAACCTCCAGAATCCAAAGAGACCTTCTGGTGCTGTGCTGCTTTTTTGTGGTAGAAGATGCACAAGCATCAGTATGTCTTTTACTTTTTTTTTTTTTTTTTTTTTTTGGTGCTAGGATTGAACCCAGATACATGCCTGGAGCATGATGAGTACACAGTCTACCACTGAGCTTCACCCTTGTCCCCTCTTTTACTTTGAAGGGGATGTTCTGGCACACTGTAAACACTGGGTACCTTGAAACTGTATGTGTCCTTTTCTATTCCAATAGAAAAAGGATTAGTGTGTCTGTCAACTTTTTATTGGTTTACCTGAGAAAAAGTAACTTAAAGGAAAAAAGTTTTATTTTGACTCATGGTTTCAGAGGTTTCAGTCCATGATCACTTGGTTGGTTGCTTTCAGTTCTGTGGAGAGGTGATACTTCATGGTGGAAGCATGTGGCAGAGAAAAGCTGCTCCCCTCACGGCAGCCAGGAAGTGAAGAGGGGGAGGGGAATGAATCCCAATACCCCAGTGATCCAACTTCCTCCAACGAGGCTCCACCTCCTAAAGGCTCCATCACCTCCCAATAGTGCCGTCAACTAGGACCAAGCCGTCAACATATGAACTTTTGGAGGATATTTAGGATCCAAACTGTAACAGAAACATTTGGCATTCATGTGAATGAACAACAATGTTCATTTACAGTTTTTTGACAGAACTATGTTAACTCTCTTGCCTTAGTCATTGTACAGCCCACAGAACATCACAAAAATCCATTAAGTTGGTGCCATCATAGAGATTAGATGGGCTAAACAAGAGGTGCCTAGTTTATCAGAGTCCTTGGCAAGACACATGTGCTCCAGAAAGTGAAGGACAAACTGTGAAGACTTGCTATTTCTGTGAAGGTTTTTTTGGTTTTGTTTTTATTTGATACTGGGGATTGAACCCAGGGGTATTTTACCACTGAGCTATATCCCCAATGCCCCCTCCCCTCCTGGCTTTTTAAAATTTTGAGACAGGATCTTGCTTAGTCACTGAGGCTGGCCTAGAACTTGCAATCCTCGTGCCTCAGCCTCCTGTATTGCTGAGATTACAGACATTTATGAAGTTTTGAGTTTCCATGACTGCACCCAATTGTGCAGGGCCATGAAGATCCCCTGGGGGAGTTTTATCTTTATCCTTAGAGCTCAAGGAAGGTATGGAAGGGTTTCCTGTGACATGTTGCAGTTTAAGGAAGGGATGTGAGCATCCCAGTTAGTAGCTACAGGTGAGTGGAGCACAGCTAGGACGAAGAGAGTGATGGTGGAGATGGAAGGATGGAAATAGATTCTAAAGTTTCTTCAGAGGCAACACTTATAGGACCTGGTGATGGATTGGAAGAAAAGTTATTAAGAATGTCTCCTAGGTCTTAGGTAGGGGTACACAGTCTTCACTTTAGTTCATAGACTTAGTCTTTTAGGCAAGCTAAAGTATGTGGGGTGGTGTGTATGTCCATGTTCCCAGGCTCACAATAACCTGTGGAAACACCCTTGGAGCTATTTTGAGTCTTTCTTTTCTCATACTATTGGGGTTGGGGTGTATGGGAGGACTGGTACACTTATAAGAAGTTCTAGAACTCAAGGTTCCTTTCTGACTTTGGCTGACCCTGAAAATAAATACTGTAGTTTTCTTTGGGGTAGAGGAGGTCCTGAACATGTCTCCCTTGGTCCTGAGGCCAGTGTTGCAGTGATCTCAACTTCAGAAAGTTTTATTATAGGGTCTGACCTTTAATTCGAGCTGTATAGGCTGGATGGTTGCTACAACCTCAGAACTACAGGATTAATTCCCAAGAGCCCAGTTTCTAGTACTTGAATTTCTTGGCCAGACCCTTAAACTGCTTCTGGCCACACAGCTGGGCTAAAAATCCCCAGATCAAACTTTGTGAGCTTTCCATCTTTGTTCAAGCTCTTGATTCTAGATCTGCTGCTCCATCCTTGGTAGACAGTAATGGCCAGGCAGGCAGCTCTTTTGAATTCTCATGCTCCACTTTTCCAAAATGCTGTTGCTCCCAATGATGTTACCACTGAGAACCAAAAAACAGAATACATTAAGAATAGGTCTTTCATGCCAGGCACGGTAGCATATACCTGTACTCCCAGTACTCAGGAGACCAAGGCAGGAGAACTGCAAGTTTGAGGCCAGCCTGGGCAATTTGGTGAGACCCTATGAAATAAAAATTAAAATTAAAAAAGGGTTGGGGATATAGCTAAGTGGTAGGGTGCTTGTCTAGCATTTGTGAGACCTGGGGATCATTCCTCAGCACTGCTGAAAAAAGAGATCAGGGAGAGGAGGAGAGGACTTTCCAATAAAGAAACTTTTAGTCAGGATCCTTAGTGAGACTCTAAAAACTTTTTACTTGTTTGTCCCTTTTTATTTCAGTTTTGGGGTTTGGAGCACCCCTGGTGAGAGCTGGTATTGCATGACCCTGAGGCCCACCTGGTTGTTCAGTTTACTAAGATCAACCCTCTTGCATCTTGAGATCACGTGGATTTGTACAATTTTGCAATAAAAAGCAAATCCAAAGGTTGCCTGGTACTTAGTTTTGTTTGTAGAATTTAACTTGAATTTTTAATTATAAGGAATTTTCTTGGGGAGTTTTAAATTTAGTAATGTTGCTGAACCACAAAGGTAGGCATTAATCTGGGTCACTGAGACAGCTAAGCTTTAGTCTTAGGTTTCTGTGGAACCCACACATCCAGGTAGCATGTCTTTCTGTTCCTCATTTCCTTTTTGCATATAAAATAAGCACATCAGCCCTGTGTTGTTTTGTGCTAAAGACAAAAGGACTTAGCAAAGAAAATACTCCAACACATTGGCACAGGCACCAACTTTTTTAATAAGACCACTACAGCTCAAGAAATAAAACCAAGAATCAGTAAGTGGACGACATCAAATTGAAAAACTGCATAGCAAAGAAAATGATTGTGAAGAGAGAGCTTACATAATGGGAGAAAATCTTCGCCAGCTATTCCTCTGATATGGGATTAATATCTGGAATATCTGAGGAACTCTAAAAACTTAACACCAAAAAAATAAATAACCCAATCAAGAAATAGACAAAAGAACTAAACAGACATTTCTCAAAAAAAGAAATACAAATGGCTGACAGATAAATGAAAAATGTTCAACATCTCTAGCAATCATGGAAAGGCAAATCAAAACTACATTGAGTTATATTCCTTCTTAATTCAATATAATTGAGTTATATTCCTTCTTAATTCAATATAA
>JAJEJO010000196.1:86698-112608 GCA_020662805.1 Glaucomys volans | reverse complement strand
TCTTAATTCAATATAATTGAGTTATATTCCTTCTTAATTCAATATAACTCAATGTAGTTTTGATTTGCCTTTCCATGATTGCTAGAGATGTTGAACATTTTTCATATATCTGTCAGCCATTTGTATTTCTTTTTTTTTGAGAAGATAACTCTAGATTTCCCCAGTTTCCAAATGGAGGTGGTCCTAACCAGCTGTCACCTGCCCCCTAAATTGAGGCCAGCTTAATGTAGCTACATACAAGACTGATTTCTCTGCCTTTGCAATTGTTTATAAGGTCACCTGTGATGAGTGTCTCATGCTGGTTCAACATTTGTTCAAAAATAAAATTCTTTCTCTTCAAAAAAAAAAAAAAACTACCTTGAGATTTTATCACATTCCAGTCAGAATGGGAATTATCAAGAATACAAACAATAATAAATTCCAGGGAGAATGTGAGGGAAAAGATATAATCATACACTGTTGGTGGGACTGCAAATTAGTACAATTACTCTGGAAAGCAGTATGGAGATTTCCTAAGAGGAGGAATATATATAAATATTTATATATAAATATATATGTACATATATATATATAATATGTAAATGGAACTACCATTGACCCAGCTATCCCACTCTTTGGTATTTATCCAAAAGAACTAAAATCAGCACACTATAGTGATATAGTTGCATCAATGTTTATAGCTCAACTCACTATAGCCAAAATATTGGAAACAGCCCAAGCACCTGCCAAGCACCTGTAAATAGATGAATATTTTAAGAAAAATGTGGTATAAATATACTATGGAGCACTATTCAGTCATAAAGAAGACTGAAATTATGGCAATTGCTGGTAAATAAATGGAATTGGATAGCATCATGCTAAGTGAAATAAGCCAAACTCAGAAAATCAAGGATCAAATGTTTTCTCTCATATGCAGAAGCTAGAGCCAAGTAAGGGGAAAAAAGGAGGTGGGTTGGATATCGTAAGGATAGAGGGAAGATTAACGGAGTAGAAGGAGGAAATTGAGTGTTGGGGGGAGGAAGAGGAAAGGGGAGGAAATGAGGAATGAATTTGACAGAGGTATGCTATGTGCATGTATAAATGTACCACAGTAAATTCTACTTTCCTGTATATCTATAAAGCACAAATTAAAAATACATAAATAGAAAGACTAGTAGCTTAGAGGAAGGGGGAACAGGGAGAGGGAGAAGGGGCAAGAAAGAGGAGTTTCCAAGGACTGAAATGAAGCAAATTAAATCTGTGCATATAAGATTATGTCAAAATGAACCCCACTGTTATGTATAACTTTGATGTACTAATAAAAGCATAAAAAATGAATAAGAGAAAAGGTGGGAACAGAAAATCTATGATTTCAGAGTTTTTTGGATTTTGGAATACTCACTTAGACTTTATTGATTGAGCATACCTCATGCTGAACTCTAAAATCTGGCCAGGCATGGTAGTACACACGTGTAATCCCGGCCACTTGGGAAGCTGAGGAAGGAGGATCACACTCTCAAGGCCAGCCTGAATATCTCAGAGATATTCTGAGTCCCCGTCTCTAAATACCTACTTACCTACCTACATGCATACAGAGCTAGGGGTGTAGCTCAGTGGTAGAGCACTTGCCTAGTACATGCAAGGCTTGGGTTCGATCTGGTTCCAAGGCTGCTAAATTGGATAATTTAAACAACAGATATTTATTTACCACAGTTTGGAAAGCTGAGGAGTCCAAGATCAAGATGCCGGCTGTTTTGGTGTCTGGTGAGGGCAATTTCCTGGTTCGAAGACGTAATCTTTCCAGTATGGGGGAAAAATAAATAAATAAATAAATAAATAAATAAATAAATAAATAAATAAAAGGGAAAGGTTTGGGGCTGCAGCTCAGTGATGGAGCACATGCTTGGCACGTATGAGACTGTGGCTTCAATCCCCAGCAGCACACATGCACACAAAAAGGCAGCAAATTGACACACAAATTGCAGTTGTCCAAATTCCATAGGTCTAGTTCATACCCATTTAGGTAGGGTGCCTAACAGAGAATAAGGGGTCCCCAAGGATGCAGGACTTTCAGTGTTAAAACCTGGAAAGTCCTGGGTAAATCAGGATGAGTTGGACACCTTATCTTTTGGGAACAATTCTTTTTTGTTTGTTTGTTTGTTTGTTTTCTTTTTTGGTACTGGGGACTGAACCCAGGGGCACTCCACCACTGAGCCACATCCCCAGCCCTATTTTGTGTTTATTTAGAGACAGGGTCTCACTGAGTTGCTTTGGGCCTCGCTAAGTTGCTGAGGCTGGCTTTGAACTCACGATCCTCCTGCCTCAGCCTCCCAAGTGCTGGGATTACAGGCATGCGCCACCACTCCCGGCTTGGGAACAATTCTTAGGGATGGAGCCTAGGATCTGTATGACTAAAAGAATTGCAGGGACTCTCTTGTTCTTGTCCCTGTTCTCGGGAAAGTTAGAATGGTGGAAACATTCTCCTTAAATCTCCTTCAGTCACAAAACATGCCTTATGATTAAAGAAACAAAACCAAACCAAACCAGAAAGAAACCCTTTGAAGGAATCATTTAAGCCTGTATCCAATTTTCTCCTCAGTTATATTGTCACGTTAACAATAATAACTGACATTTTAAGGCAGAAGCATTTATGCTCCCTGAGTATCCATACCCTTCTCCATGTAAAATTTCCAGCACTCTTGTTTTTAGGCAGGACGCAACCAGTTCTGGTCAGGCAGATATAGACATAGGCTCCTTTGCAGGACCCAGTTGGTCCTCCTTCCCTGCTTCTGCCCAGCTTTCTTGCCAACTGCCAGCCCTGCTGGTCTACAGACACCAGGGCAACCACAGCTACCACATGTGTGAAGGTGACGGTCTTGCCCAGACTGCTTTACCACTGCTGTGCTCCTGTGCAGTCTGACCCCTTATGACAAATCCATTCTGCTAGTTGCTCCCTGTGGTTCTGCTGCCCTGCAGACACAGAGCTGCAGGACAGTTGACTGTCCTGTGGCCTGAGGTGATGGCCTGACAACTGCCATTCGCCATCCTTCTCCAGCTTTGGCTTAGGGTGGCCAGAGGGAGTGGACCCCCAGGGCTCTGGTCAGAGGGCTCTCCTCATGTTCAGAGCAACTAGAAAAGCAGGAAGCCATTGACTCTACTAGACAAATACTTGGGTACCTCAGTGCTACGGCCACTGGAGCTCATGATATTCCCAGGTGGCCAACAGGTATCAGTGTGTTTTCTTCTACTTTAAACACAAATGCTGCGTCCTGGGGATAGAGATGGGTGTATGGGCACTGTGGTTGTGGCTCAGTGGTAGAGCACTTGCCTAGCATGCATGAGGCATGGGGTTCAAGTCTCAGCACCACATATAAATAAATAAAATAAAGGTCCATTGACAACTACAAAAATATTAAAAAAAAAAAAAAAAAAAAGACATGGGTGTATGGTTCCAAGCCTGCTAAACTGGGTACTTTAAACAACAAACATGTATTTACCATAGTTTGGAAGGTTGAGAAGTCCAAGATCAAGGTGCTGGCTGCTTTGGTGTCTGGAGAGGGCCATTTCCTGGTTCAAAGATGGTAAATTTTTCACCAATTCCTCACATAATTTTTTTTTCAGTACTAGAGGTTGAACCCAGGGATGCTTTATCACTGAGCTATATCTCTAACCCTTCTTATTTTGAGGCAGGGTGTTGCTAAGTTGCCCGGTGGCCTCGAATTTGTGATTCTCCTGTCTCAGCTTCCTCAGTCTCTGGGATTACAGGTGTGCACCACCACCCAGCTTTCTCTGCACATGAGAGAGAGAAAGCAAGCTCACTTGGGACTCTTCTAAGGACACTAATCCCATTTATGAGGGCTCTACCCTCATGACCTCATCTAATCCTGATTACCTCCCAAAGACCCTAATCATCACCTTGGGGGGGGGGTTTTCAACATATGAATTAGGGTGGAACAGAAGTATTTAGTTCATAATAAAAGACAAATCTGGTGGGTAATCCTCTCTCTTGCATCCACAATGGCCCAGGTTCAGGTGGAGTTCCTTCATTTGGCTACAAAGACAGTCCCCAAAGAGCAGCTGGGAGAGATTGAACAGGAACCAACCTCTGAGGAGGGAGGGGGTCCAGCCCTGGGGAACCACTTAGAAGGGAATAGATCTCACTTAGTGTAAATTCTGTTTTTGTTGTTGTTTTGCCATACTGGGGGATGAACACAGGACTCTACCACAGAGCCTTTTTGTTTTTTGAGAAAGGATCTCACTAAGTGAGGGAAGGACTCTCAAGGGAGGCTTTGTGGGAGGGGCTATGCAGACCTGGGCCAGTGAAATCAGTGGGGGTGTGATCCTCACCTCCTTTGCACTGGAGTCTCCTGCCCACGTTTGGCTCAGCAGCTCAAGGAATTCTGGCCCTATCCTGGCCTTAACGCCGCATGCTGTCTCACTGGGCACACCCTCAGTCCGACAGGAAGAAAGAACTTGTGGGGAGCTGCTGGGTTTATGGAACTTGACATTCACATAAGTCCACTGGTTGATGCTGCTTAAACAACCAGCTACTTATTTCCATGGTACCTCTTTTACTGAAGAAAACTGAATCACCAAAGCAACCACAGTCATTATAAAAAATTTGTGTAAACAGAGCTGATTCTAGATGCCTGTTCAAGTTGGAAGAGATGACTTTTAAAAGATTTCTTGATCTTTTTGCACATGAGAAGAAAGGTCTGTGAGGAAAGCTTCATACTCTGCATAAGGAAATATGAAACATGAAAAACTTGGTAGTTGAGTGGCTGGTTGAGGACCTAGAACACACAGAGTGAGGCCCAGGTGCAGAAGTGAGGGTCATCTCACTGTGATGAGGTGGCCTGGTGAGAGGCAGAGTTGAGAAGAGTGTCTAGAGAGACTCTTCCAGAAGGAGGATCCGCTGGAACATACAGGAACAGGTATTTTTCTTCAGATTTTACATTGTCTACTGTACCACATGGAGCTCAGGCCTCCTCAGCAGCACCTTAGTATAAGATATTCACTGAGAGAAATCAAGGAAAGAGGTTTCTTCTATTTGGGTTAACTGGGGACAGAGAGAAGGGAACAGCTGCGGAGAACTGGATGCCAGGGGAATTGAGAGCAGCAGGAAGAGGAAATAGGAGTGAACACGAGAGCCAACCCGAAAATTTACAGCAATGTTGGGGAAGGCATTGGAATTTGTACACTACATGGAATGATGACTTCAACTATTCTTGTTTTTGTTTTTTTCATTTTTTGTTTTAATTTGGGTACTGGGGATTGAACTCAGGGGCACTTTACCACCAAATTACATATTCAGCCTATTTTTGTTTTGAGGCAGGTTCTCACTAAATTGACCAGACTGGCCTCAAATTTACAATCCTCCTGCCTCAGCCTCCTATGTTGCTGCGATTACAAGCATGAACCACTGCATCCAGCATCAGATGTTTTTATTTAAATGTTAGAAGGAAGATCTTTTAAGACTGGAAGATTTGGGGGTACAGGAATAGCAGGTAAATAAGCTAAAAACTACACAAGTGGAAGACAGTAAAAATCTGTCCATGCCCACCTAGAGGGAAGAGTAACTCCAAACATTTTGGTGCATGTCCTTCAGACTTCTTTCTATCCATAGATACTTCTGTCTCTAAAGTGGAATTTAGGGCTGGGGTAGTGATTCAGTGGTAGATCCCTTGCCTAGCGTGAGCAAAGCCCTCGGTTCTATCCCCAATACAGCAAAAACAAATAATAAAGTGGGATTTAAAGTATATATCATTTTGTATTCTGCTTTTTGTACTTTATATGATATTATGAGCATCCTTCTCAATAAATATTCATCTTTGGCAATATTTCTTTTTTGTGTGTGTGTGTGGTGCTGGGGATTGAACCCAGGCCTTGTGCTTGCAAGCAAACTCTCTACCAACTGAGCTATATCCCCAGCCCCATCTTTGGCATTACTTCTAAGGTTGTGTAACATTCTGTATGGAGATACCATAACTGATGAGAGAGAGGCAAAAAAAAAAATTAAAGATCAGAGAAAATCAATCAGACATAAGCAACACATGCCTATAATCCCAGTGACTTGGGAGAAGGATCTCAAGTTTAAGGCCAGCCTGTATAGTTTAGTGAGATTTTGTCTCAAAATAAAAAAATAAAAAGGGCTGGGAATGTAGCTCAGTGGTAGAGCATCCCTGGGTTCCACCCCCAGTGATGGGAAAAAAAATAAATTAAATAAATAAAAGCAAGGAAAATCTCTTGATTCCTAAGTGGGGAGGACTAAGATGTGTCAATTCTTCCACAGCCTTGGTTAAGTGGGAAACTCTCCCCACCTAGCAAAGGAAAGTAGAAGTTTTTCTCCATTATCTCTGGGTAAAGAGGAACTAGAAAGTTCAATTTGATACCACATTTTGTGCACCAAGCAGTGTGACCTCCACAGGAAGGTACCTTCCCCAGACGTTCCTGGCTTCTTATTGTTTTCTAGATCTTAGAGATTCATTCTAGCTTACACTGTGGTCCATGATAATTATCTATATAATTTCAGTTCTTTGAATCCTTCAATTATTCTATTTCTCCTTCTGTTAGCTTGGCAATTTTATTCCTTTATTCTTCTTTTAGTGGTTATTGATGAAATTATAATATGCATTGACTTATCAATGCCTAATGTAAATTATTACTTTCACTTCCTTCCAGATAATGTAAGGAGCTTTACAATAATAATTTCATTTATCTAAATTTCTATGTTGTTATTGTTATATATTTTAATTTGGTCTTTATATATACACATTTAATTACATATCATATACTGTAATTATATAATAAATACACAGAAAATTTATATGTGTATTTAAACCCCATAAGACATTCTGATTATTGTTGCTGTTCTTATCTTAGACATACAATGATCATCTCCGTTTCCCCCCGTCATGGTTTCAATATGTTTGTCGCCTCTGAAACTCATGTTGAAATTTAATCCCCATTATGAGATAATAAGAAGTGGGCCCTTTAAGATGTGATCAGGAGCTGGGCATGGCAGCACACAGTTGTAATCCCAGCAATTTAGAAGGCCAAGGCAAGAGGATCTTGAGTTCATGGCAGTCTGGGCAATTTAATGAGACCCTGTCTCAAAAAGTAAAAAGTAAAAAAATATATATATAGCTTGGTGGCAGGGCACCCCTGAGTTTAATCTCTAAAGTACCACCACCACCAAAAAAAAATGATTAGAGCTCTGTACCCTTGTGAATGGACTGATCCATTCGTGTGATTAGTGGATTACTGTATTCTTGGGCTAATGGGTTTTCTCCAGAGTGGGTTTGCTCTAAGAGCCAGTTTGGCTTGGTTCTGGCATGCTCCCTGTCTCTCATTCACCATGAGATTTCCTTTACTGCCTCAGCAGGCCCAAACTAAATTTTATTTTTGGGGGGCGGGCAGTAACTAAGGATTTAACACAGGGACACTTAACCACTGAGCCACATCCTCAGCCCTTTTTGTTTTATTTTTTTACTTTGAGACAAGGTCTGGTTAAGTTGCTTAGGGCCTCTCTGAGTTGGTGAGTCTGGCCTCTAACTTGCGATCCTCCTGCCTCAGTCTCCTGAGTTGATGGGATTTCAGGCATGTGCCACACCTGGCATAAACTTACACAACCTGTGGTATTGTGTCATCAGCAACAGAAAATGGACCAACACACCCCTTTTCTAATGTTCATTCTTGCCTGGGTCTCAGATCATTTTTCTCCTAAAGAATGTCCTTTGGTATTCTCCACTAATACAGATTTGCTAGAGTTAAATCACTTCATTCTTGTAGAATAACATTTTAACTGAGTATAGGAGTCTGAGAGTTGCTTATTTTCTTTCAGAGCTTTGAAGATATTCCATTGTCTCTGGCTTCTTTTTCCACTGAGAAATTGCCTGGCAGCCTTATTGTTCCATTCAAGCTAATCTGGTTATATTCTCCAGTGCTTTCAAGATTGCTTCCTTAGAATAAAAGACCCAGAATAGCCAAAGTAATTCTATGCCAAAAAGCCGTGTTGGGGGCATGACAAAACCCAACTTCAAATTATACTACAGAATTATACTAATAAAAACTGCAGGGTACCGGCTTAAGAACAGACACGTAGACCAAGGGAACAGAATAGAAGACAGAGACAAACCTACACATCTACAGTCATCTGATTCTTGACAAAGGTGCCAAAAACATACGTTGGAGAAAAGACAATCTTTTTAACAAATGGTGCTGGGAAAACTAATTATCCATTTTTAGATAATTGCACAAAAATTAACTCAAAGTGAATCAGAGACCTAGGAATCAGACCAGAAACTTCATAACTCTTAGGAGAAAACCTGTAGTCAACACTCCAACATATAGGTGCAGGTAACGATTTCCTTAATAGGACTCGGGACATAATATAGCTCAGGAAATAATATAAAGAATAAACAGGATGAAATTGAATTTAAAAAGTTTCTGCACAGCAAAGGAAACAAGAATGTGAAGAGAGAACCTACAGAATGGGAGAAAATCTCTGCTAGCTACTATTCTGACAAAGAAATACTATCCAGAATATCTAAAGAACTAAAAAAATTTTACACCAAAAAAGAAAAAACAAATAACTCAACTAATAAATGGGCAAATGAACTAAACAGACACCTCTCAAAAGAAGAAATACAAATGATCAACAAATACATGAAAAAATGTTCAACATCTTTAGCAGTTAGGAAATGCAAGTCAAAGTTACACTGAGATTTCATCTCACACCAGTTAGAATGGCAGTCATCAAAAATACAAACAATAATAAATGCTGGGGAGGATGTGGAGAAAAAGGATCACTTTTACATTGTTGGTGGGACTGTAGTACAGTTACTATGGAAATCAGTATGAAGGTTCCTCAAAAGACTAGGCATGGAACTACTATGTGACCCAGTTGTACCCCTCCTTGGTATTTAGCCCAAAGAATTAAAGTCTTCATACTGCAGTGATACATACACACCCATGATTATAGCAGTACAATTCACAATAGCCAAACGATGGAACCAGCCTAGGTGTCCATCAACAGATGAATGGATAAAGCTAATGTGGGGTGTGTGTGTGTGTGTGTGTGTGTGTATACACATTGGATTTATATTCAGCCATAAAAGAAGAATGGAATTATGTCATTTGCAGAAAATGGATAAAATTTGAGAACATTATGTTAAGTGAAATAAGCCGAACTAAGAAGGTTAAGGGTCATATGTTTTCTCTCAAATGTAGAAGCTAAAGAGGAAAAAGAAAAAGAAAGATGTTGGTGGGGGGAATCTCATGAAAACTGAGGGAAGACCAGTAGAGTCGAGGAAAGGGACCAGGGGGAGGAAGGGAAGGAAAGGGGAAATACTGGGAAATGATATTGATCAAATTATTACATTGTGCACATGTATGAATATGTAACAACGAATCCCAGTATCATGTATAATTATAATACACCAATAAAAATATGGAAAAGGATTGCTACTTTCCTGGTCATTATTTTTTACCAACTTACTATGCTTTTTCTAAATGTAATTGGTGTTTGTTATGCTTGTGTGCCTTGAATCTGGGGCTTTGTCCTTGGTGAGTTTTGTAAAGTTTTCTTCCATTATTTCTTCAGATGCTGCTTTTTCATATTTGTCTCCTATCCTTCCAGGATCCCATATATATGTGGAATAATATAATATATTAATATAATAATATAATATACTGTAATAACATTATAATAATATATATTATATAATCCTAGGATTATATGTTATATATTATATTACATGTTATAATATATTATTATTACAATTGTATATAATTATTATATATATTATTGGACCTTTGCACTGTTTCATGTATGTCTTTTATGTTAATTTCTGTGTTTCAATCTTTTTGTCTCTCCATGTATCTGTCTCTCCATGCATGTGGATATTTTCTTCTGACCTGTTTTCTAATTCATTTCAGTTGCTGTAAACCCATTCATTGATTTCTTTCCATTGCATTTTTAAAAAATATTTTTATTTTATTTATTTATTTATGTGGTGCTGAGAATCGAACCCAGGACCTCACACATACCAGGCATGTGCTCTACCACTGAGCCACAACTCCAACCTCATTTCCATTGCATTTTTCAGGGGTATATTAGAATTCAGGTTTGGTTTGATCAGAGTCTGATTCTGTTTATCTGAGATACCCTAGACTCTTTGTTCCTCTGTGTATGGGACTTATCCTTAGGTTGGCTTCATTCATGGTAGCAAGATGGAAGTAGGAACTACTTGTTCCCCTGATCACATCAAGCAGGAGAGAGAGTGCTTTTGCACAAACAGCCCAAGCAAGGTTCATTGTGATTCTTCTGATTTGTCAACATGGCTGCCCTTAGACCAACATCTGTGTCTGGGAAGATGGAATGGAATGTACTAATTCATCTAATTAGGGTCTAAAGCACATGTGTTACTTAGAGGAGAAAGGAATACCTGAATGAAATGAATAAATGAAAATCTATACAGTGTTAGGAAGAGAGAAGGAGTGATGTCTAGTTGAAAGGCAACCAAAAAGTGTCCACCACATCCTCCAATGAGCACAGTGAGCTCTAAGTACTCTTGGAACCCAAATAGCACAAACTGATATTGGTCAAGGTTACTGATGACTTTTTGTGACAGATTTGTTTGGTTGGTACTCAGCACTGGTTTCCAAGTCCTTCTAGTACACCTTTTTGCACTACAGAGCTTGAAAAGTTAAAAAGGCAAAAATAGCTCTTCTAGGCTCCTTGCAGCTTGAGTTCTGTATTTGATTTACTTTCTGCCAGTGAAATATATGCATATGAGATCTGTAAAGGAGGAGTGAGGCACAGGTAATTTTCCAACTGCTTTTGGCTTTGTTTATTTATAAGAGAAGTTGAGGAGATGGGTCTGTTAGCCACTCTGTTAATATTTGCTGAGAAGCAGTTGTGATGACAACTTCCTTGTCTTCATCCTTGAAGGGTTAAGTAATGTGACCAAGGTTACACAGATAACAAATGGGAGTTCAAGTCAGTGTCTGGACTCATAGTGTTCAGTGACTTCCTGAGTTCTGATCCTTGGCCGCTGCAGTAGTGGCTTCCCTGGTGGGTCCAGTTCTGGTCTTTTCTGGGAATCCTTCCCCAAGGGCTAGCCTAGAGCTCAACCCTTCAGTTCTTCCACTCATTTTTTAAGCTCTCTGTTTTCTCTACTATATGCCTATCTGCTTAAAATATCTAGAGCCATTTTGGTTTCCTGCACTGAGCTCTTCCCACTAGCATAATGAAGGAGATACTCTTCTGGAATCCAGTCAGAGCTAGGTTATCTCCAAAAATTCTGGGTTTCCTAGTTATAATCACACCATGGGTATGGCTTAATAACCATTTTCTCTCAGTAAGCAGCAGCAAGAGCCTGTTCTTTGACCCAGCCATAGAATAGCCTGAGTGGAGGAACATGATCCAGCCTGGGCTTGGTTTCAATGGGTCCTGCCTCCTTCAGGTAGGTGGGAGATAGAAATTCCTTTTATTGTGTGGCTACTCTGTGCCAGAGCCTGCACTCAGAGCTTCACAAATGCACTGCAGAATGCACTGCAGCCCTGCAAAGCATTTGGAGAAACTGAGACTCAGAGAGGTTAAAGTGACCTGCCCAACATCCCCCAGATAATACCCCGACAGAATCATAGTTAACATCTGGGTCCATCTGAATGTTCAGCCTATGCTTGTTTACATTTTTAAAATCCCCTCTCTTTTCCTGA
Organism: Glaucomys volans; assembly: GCA_020662805.1. Lineage (NCBI taxonomy): Eukaryota > Metazoa > Chordata > Mammalia > Rodentia > Sciuridae > Glaucomys > Glaucomys volans. The sequence goes on along the minus strand of JAJEJO010000196.1, from coordinate 100,905 downwards.
TTGTAAAGTTAATGCACATTCATCAAAGAAGCATTGGAATCCCTCCTTTGGTGTCATGGTAGCAAGATGGAAGCAGAGGCTACTTTTTCTGCAAATGTATTTACATGATTGTAAAGTTCCTGCTACTTCTGTCACATATGCTGCCCAGTTTTTGACATAAGATTTATGAACCCTCTTTTCTTTTCTCTTGAACACGGATATGAACAGCATTTCAGAGATAAATAATTGACAAGTGGCTTTGTGTTGACCTATTAACAAATGAAAGGGCATTGCCAATTACCTGCAATAAAACTGCAAAATGGATCAACAGATAATTGCAAAGAATCACAGATCATATCTGAACTTGTCATTTTATTAATTGGCTTTATGAACTGATTTAAAAGAATTCTGACATTTCCATTATCAGCATTCTTATATGATGATTTTTATCATATAATCACACTGACCAGTGTGTGTGTGTGTGTGTGTGTGTGTGTGTGTGTGTGTGTTTTGGCTGCTTATTATTTTCCCACAGTCTGCGGGCAGTAGCTACCAGTGTTGCCACAAGAGTTTAAAACATGTTGTCTGTTGCCTATTTAGCCTAAATGGGTTCAGGAGGATAATCCACCATGATCATGGCGGCAATTCTAAGGCGGCAGTAGAAAGTCAGTCTGTGGCTGAACATGAATCATGAACAAACTGCTCGTCAAAAAATTCCATGCGATGAACATTATGATTCTCAAAAATGTTTGGGATCTTGATTTCATTCAATCTTAAGTTACTTTGGTGGTCATGGCAATGAAAACTACCTCTATTCCAGTTTTCCTCCTCTTCCTTCTTTTATGACAATATAGCCACATCATCAACAACCAAAAACTCTTCAGACAGAACCTCTGAGTCACCCTGCTATTCTTGACCCCCATCTACCAGTTCTCATCCCTGCCAGTGGTAACTGTTTTCTTCTTTCCTTATGTGTCTTTCTCCAGATTCTTTATGAGTATACAGGCAAATACAAATATGGATTCTTTTTTTCCTTCTTTACACAAAAAATAGCAAAGCATATATGTTTTTCTGTATTCTTTCATTCAAAAGTATATCTTGGCAATCTTTCCATATTAGAATACAGAATCTCTCCATTTTTACAGCTGCATAATGTTCCATTTTATGAATGTCATTTAATTTACAATTCTTGTTTCCTACTGGTGGCCATTTGAGTTGTTTGTAATCTTTTGCTACTACAGACAATGCTGTGATGGATAGCTTTGTATATATGTCATTTTGTATGTGTAAGTTTATCTGTAGAATGAACTGTCAAAGAGGAATTGTTGATTTTGAATATTTCCAATACAAAGAAATGATAAATACTCAGTTGATGGATTTGCCAGTTTCTCTGATCTGATCACTATACATTGTATACATTTATTGAAATATCACACTGTATCCTATAAGTATGTACAATTATTTTGTGTCGATTTTTTTTAAAAAGTGGAATTGTTGGGTGAAAAAAATATACATATAACAATTTTTTTTGTTTGATACTGGAGATTGAATCTACGGGTGCTTTCCCGCTTGGTTATATACCCTGTCCTTTTTTTTTTTTTTTTTGAGACAGGGTCTCTCCCAGTTGTCCAGACTAGTCTTGAACTGGTGATCATTGCAGGTGTGTGCTACTGGGCTTGGCTATATGAAAGAATTTAACTAGATATCTTAAGACTTCTCTTTTGTCAATATAGTATCCCACCACCAATATTTTAAATGCTTGTTTTCTTGGACTTGCCATGAGAATGTGTTCTCAAAATTTGGATTTTTGTCCATGTTAAGTGAACATTTCTATCTCAGTGTTTTATTTTGTACTATATTCATTATGAATTAATAATATTTTCATATGTTTAAAATTCATTAATATTTCTTGTCTATTCATTTTCTTTGCATATTTGCTTTTGGGTTACTTGTCTGACTTCTAGTGACTTTTTATATAGGAGAGAGATTGCTCTTCTGACTGTGATCAGAGATGAAAGCATTTTCCCTAGTTTATTATTTATTCTTTGACTTATAGAGTTTTCTAAACATGCAAATTTTTTTTAAATTTTTGTATAGTTGAACTTACTGATCTTTAATGCCTTCTGAATTGGGGATGATAGAAAGCTTTTCTCACTACAAGATTTTTTTTTTTAGTATTTTTGAGTTTTTCTTTTAAAGTTATTTTTTTATCCATTTGAAATTAACCTAATGAGGCATGAAGAATGGACTCAACTTCATTTTTGTCTAGGTGGTAATCTATTTGTCTGGATGCCATTTATTTAGTGGCCCATATTTTTTCTCCAATGAGTTGAGAAGCCAGTCTTGTATCCATGTATGATTTTGAGACTATTTCTGGTTATGATATTCTACTCCATTAGTCTATTTGTCTATTTATATGCCTGCATCTGTTTTGATTACCATGGCTTCATAACATCTTTTAATATCTAGGAGTGTTGATTTCCCAATATTGCTCTTCTTTTTCACATTTTTATTGCTACTATTTGCTCCTTTCCTTTTCTATGTGTACTTTAGAATCAACTTTTTCTAGTAAAAAAAACCCTCATTTTTATATTTTTGGGTCAAATTAAAACTTAAATTATGGAGAACTGACATCTTTATGATGTTGAGTACTCCTATTCAAAGACAAGTTATATTCCACTTGTTCAAGTTTTGTTTTGGGGTTGTACTTAACAGTGTTTTAGAAATTTGTTTTCACATATACCTTTATTATTTTTTGCTGAATTTATTGAGTAATATTTAACTTGTTTTTGTTGCTACTATAGTGTCTTTCCTTCTAACACATTTATACTGAGAAAAACTTGATTTTTTAATATTAATTTTGCTCTCTACCATTTTCTTGTATTTCTTTTAGCTGATAGTAGTTTTTTAGTTGATATTTCAGATATGCAATTAGATCTCCTGTAATATTTTCTCCAGTTTTTATACCTCTAATTTTATTTATTTATTTTTTTACTCATTTATTTTTGGTACTGGGAATTGAGCCTAGGTGTGCTCCACTACTGAGCTACATCCCTAGGCTACATTATTTTTTATTTTGAGACAGGGTCTTGCTAAGTTGCTAAGTCTATCTTTGAACTTGTGATCCTCCTGCCTTAACCTCCCAAGTTTCTGGGATTACAAGCATGCCCCACCACACCTCGCTTTCTAACCTATTCTTTTCTAATTGATTTGACTAATAATATATCCATTAAAGTGTTGAACATTGTTGAAGTGATAATCTTTGTTTCATTCAAAGGTTAATGAAAATGCTTCTAGTGTTTCCCCTTAAGTTTGATGTTGACTTTTTGGCAGATAGATTTTGTTTTTCCCATGTTGAGGGTACTGAACTAACTTACTGAATTTTTAAAAAAATCAAGAATGTTATTTCAAATACCCTTTAGTGTTTATAGAGATAATTGTGTGATTTTTCTCCTCAAATTTATTTATTATAATGACTTATGTAAAATAGATTGCATAACATCAAACCATCCTTGCACCCTAAATATGTCCCAATTAGTTATGATGCTGAATTCTGATTGCTAATTTTTATAGAGGGTTTTTAATTGATGGTCATAAATAATATTCATATAATTTTTTTGTTTGTGAGCAGTTTTACCAAGTTTTGGTATTAATAGTACATTTGCTACATAGGAAGAATTTGAAGGTTTTTTCCCTATGCTCTGGAACAATTTTTAAAACACTTAAATTATCTGCTTGTTAAAAGCTTGTCAGCATCCTTCCTCTGGCTCCTTTCTCTGGGTTTTCTGTTTTCTCAGGGGGACAGGTAGCTCTTTGACAACCTTCCCTGTTTCTTCCATACAAACTGGTTTTTGTCATTTTTCTCGTCTAACACCAGTTTTGTGTGTGTGTCTCTCGCTATTTACAAATCTTGGATTTTTCTTCTTGTGATTGCCTTTATAATTATAACCTTTGGATCTTCTTCACTCTCATTCATTAGATAGTACCTCTGACTTCCCTGTGATGAAAATAATGAAACTAGCTCATATCTTACTACATTCTTGGGAATCTGTATTGACTGACCATCCACTGTGTTCCTGGGTGTGCAGGCATGAAACAGACATCACCTGCCTGTAGGGAGCTCAAAGTCAAGGTGGGAAGGCAGCCATGAACTCCTGCAGATAACACTGATGGACGCAATGGTTAGGATATGTGCGGTAAGCTGTGGGGATGCAGAGAGAAGAACCTAACTCAGCCTGTGAGGGGGGTCTATTAAGAAGGATTTTGGAAGAGGACACTGGAGCAGGCCTCAGAGTTAAACTGTGCCAGGAAGAGCATTTGAAGTAAAGGGCTAGTTAGAGGCTTCAAGTTTTGATGTTTTCAGAAACTGTGAGCAGTTCAAGAGGGCTGGAAATGGGGTGTACCTGAAAGAGAGATGGGGATCGCCTGAGGCAAAAATCAGACAACTGTCAAATTATAAAGGATGACTGCCATACTCATGAGTATGGCTGGCTTTAAAGGTAGTGTAGTCAGACAAATAGGGCTTCATTCTTAGAAGAGTCCCAGAGTTGGTGCTATGCCCTTCTGCTGCCATCTTGAAATTCCTATTCATTTCATATTCACACTTGTGTTTTGTAAATGAAGTTAGGTGGTATGATAGAGTAGGCATGTGTGTGGTGGAGAAACATTGGATGACACTGCAGTCATAGGCACATGTGCATGCCTTGGATGAATCCCCAGCAGGCAGGGCCCCAAGGCAGCTAGGCTGGGCCCTGGGCCCTGAGCCCATACTGTCAGCTGAGACAGTGGTGGCAGCAGCAGCGGAAAAAAAGGGCGTCTCTCCAAGGGGACAGTGTCAAGACCCTCAGTGGGAAGCTGGCTTGCCTGTCTATCCCCAGACCCTGTCCCTGTGATGCCTGCACAAATATTAACCCTCGGGCCTGAGGACTGAGACAGGAATTGCTGGCACTCAAGCAGTAAACCTTGTCAGTAAATTATTACAAAATAAAGCAAACACATGGACATTGTGATAAAGCATAGCATGAAGTATTTGAATTCTTTGAAGAACTTAGAATCCCTGGTGTTTAAAACGGCTCTAACATTGCAAAACAAATATCTGCAGACTTAGAAATAGAAGTCAAATATAAAAATTGTTGCATTAGGTGGAAAACAATTCTATTTTCGTAGGAAGCTTCAGATTAACCAAGTATTAACAAGGAATACAATTTTAAAATTATTTTTCCTTGTAGTTGAAGTTACAGCAATAAATACATGAACAGTCATTTTGAATTATATACAAATCATGAAGGTACATTCAGTTTCCTATTTTTGACCTTCACAGATTATAGGAACTGTCAAAACATTGAAGTGACATTGTATAAATTTAAATTAAAAATTAAATTCAGACTTACACCAAGCTAATTTGTATGAAGACTTAAATCTTTTTCTTTTCTTTTCTTTTTTTTTTTTTGCACTGGGGATTGAAACAAGGAGTGCTTTACCACTGAGCTACATCCTAGCCCTTTTTATGTTGTTTTTAAAATTTTGAGGGCCTCCCTAAGTTGCTGAGGTTGGCTTTGAATTTGCAATCCTCCTACCTCAGTCTCCTGAGCTGCTGGGATTTCAGGAGTGTGGCAGCATATCCTGCTAAATATTTTTAGACAAATTGTTTTATAAGAATCACTTGCTGTACATGTACTAAAATGTATAGTTCAAAATAAATTTGCAAAAATTTGTCTCATTGTGATGTCTATAAAATACTTAAACAGATGCATTATCAGTTGCATCAGTAGAAAAATCCTTCTGAAAATTAAAAATGATCAGCCAGGCACAGTGCCACATGACTATACCGGGAATCTGAGGCAAGAGGATTGCAAGTTTAAGGCCAGCCTGTGCAACTTAGTGAGACCCTCAGTAATTTAGCAAAACCATATCTCAAAATAAAATAAGAGGACTGTCTGGGATGTAGCTCAGTGGTAGAGCACCTACCTAGCATTTGTAAGGTCCTGGGTTAACCAATACCACCCACAAAATACCACCCAATACCATCCACAAAAAAAATTATTTGTGATTGTTCATTGCCAAAAATGACTCATGTCCCTTTGATTATGTTGATTGAAATTGAATATCCTAAAAATATAAATTTTCATGATCTAAAAATGATTTTACACAGACAGAACTGATAAACCTTAGGATCCTTGAGGATACAACATTAATATTCTTACTTATTTCATCGTATAAAATTATGACACAAAATATTATCTTTTTGCCATTTTAAAGTTGACATTTTTACTCATGTTACCCTATTATAGCTTACAAATAATAAAATATTTTTAAAGGAAAAAAATCCAGTTTCATACTTTTAACAGCACCTATTGCCAGGCATAGTGACCCAGGCCTATAATCCCAGTGACTCAGAGGGTTAAAGCCAGAGGATCATAAATTTAAGGCAATTTAGTGAGGTCCTAAGCAACTTAGCAAGACCCTGTCTCAAAATAAAAAATAAAAAGGGATGGGAATGTAGCTCAGTAATTAAGCACCCCAGATTCAATCCCCAGTACTAAGTAAACAAACAAAACTCAGCACCTTTTTAAAAATGCTTTTTTATTAAAAGGCCTTGCATTTTACTTTGTACTGAACCTGTAAATCACATAACTGGTGTTGCCTGTGAGTTTGGTTTATGGTACATATAATGTAGGGGAGGGAGCCCTACAGGGTTTCAAACAGGAATTATCATATTTATATATTTGAAGAGGATTGAGGATAAGTGCCTGTTATGTCTCACTCTTTCTGCTAAACTTTAAGCTCCTTGAGGGGAGGGTTTGCCTCTAATTCATCTTTGTGTCTCCCATAGTACCTGGTGTGATGCACTCATATGGGCTGTATAGAGCAATGGTTAAGAGGGGGATCTGAAGCCAGACTTCTGGCGCTGGGTCTTGGTCTACCACCTACTGGCAAATTATTTTACTTCATTTTCCCTTTCTGTAAAATAGGCATTTACTTCACAGAGTTTTTATGAGGATTACATGTGAAGTGCTTAGAACAGTGTCTGACATTTAGTATTCACTCAATGTTAACTATTATCATTTAAAAATAAATATTTGTGTTCTTTTTGCAGCTCTGGGGATCAATCCCAGGGCCTTGCTCATGACAGGCAAGTGCTCTACCAATGAGCAACACCACCAACCCTGGAAGGATTTTTAACCTTGTGTAAAAATGAAAAAAGAAAATGTCGGTGCAGTTTTAGAACTATTAGAGAAATAAATGGAGTACCGACTTTATGTCAAGATAGCACCAAATCTATTTATCAAATAATCATTTATTATTTCAGGTGCTGAAAGGATTGGTCCTTCCTGACAATCTTCCACCTTAGTCAGCGGGTCACCTGCCACTCATGGAAGCTTATATGAAACTGAATAGGATTTTTTTTTGGCTGTAGATAACAGAAAATCCATTCAAAATCCACAATGAAATGCCACTTCACATCTATTAGGATGGCTATTATTTACAAAGGAATATAATAAGTGTTGGTGAGGATGTGGAAGAATAGAAAATGTTGTGTATTGCTGGTGGGATGTAAAATGGTTCAGTTGCTAAGGTAAACAGTACGGCAGTTTCTCAACAAGTTATAAATAGAATTGCCATATGATCCAGAAATTTCACTTTCAGGCATATACTGAAAAATTGAAAGCAGGAACATGAATAGATAATTTTATCCTCATAGTTATTGCAGAATTATTCATAATAACCAACAGTGGGAGCAATCCCAGTGTCCACTGACAGATGAATGTGTAAACAAAATATAGCATCATATACATACAATGGAATATTATTACGCTTTAAAAAGGAAGGACATTCTGACACATCTATGACATGGCTGAAACTTGAGGACATTATGCTAAGTGAAATAAGCCAATCACAAATACTGTGTGATTCCATTCAGATGAGATACTTAGTCAAATTCATAAAAACAGAAAATAGAATGGTAGATGCCAAGATCCAAAATGGGGTAGCAGAATAAGAAATTATTGTTTAGCCACCTATGGTGGGTGGCACACACCTGTAAACCCAGTGACGCAGGAGGATCACATTCAAAGTCAGCCTCAGTAATTGAGTGAGGCCCTGTTTCAAAGTAAAAAACATAAAAGGGCTGGGGATGTGGCTCAGTGGTTAAGTGCCCCTGGGTTCAATTCCCAGTATCAAAAAAAAAAAAAAAAAAAAAAAGAGATGTATGAGTGTAAAATGACAAACTGCTTGCACAAAGACATAGTTTTATGTCCCTGGAACATAGCATAGGTGAGGGAGTGGTTGGAGAAAAGACTGGAAAAACAGGGCTGGGGATATAACTCAGTTGGTAGAGTGCCTGCCTCGCAAGCATAAGGCCCTGGGTTTAATCTCCAGCACCGCAAAAAAAATAAAAATAAAAATAAAAAAGACTGGTAAAACAGAATGGAATCAGATCATCAAGGTCTTTGGCTAGGCTGTTCTTGTTTCAACTTATTGAGGTAAAACATACATACAGTAAAATACATCAAATATAAGGCAACATTCCAACAGATTTTTTGTATGTATAATCAACTCATATAGTCATCATGCAGATCAAGATCTAGAACATTTCCAGCATTCCAGAAGTTTTCTTCCTGCTTCTTCCCAGAATATCCATCCCCGGAGGGAACTACTATTCTGGCCTCTATCAATATTAATTAATTCTGCTTGTTCTTCAACTTCATAGAAGTGGAATTACACAAATGTACCCTTTCATATTTGGCTTCTTTCAATCTACACACTGTTTGTGAGATGCCTCTGTGTTGTTGCATGTATCAGAGTTTGTTCATTTTCTTGTTCTCTAGTATTCCATTGAATAAATATCCACAATTTGTTCATTTTTTCATTAATGGGCATCTGGGTCTTTTCCAGTTTTGTGTTGGCATAATACAGTTACTATGAATCTTCCTATACCTGTCTTTTGGTGAATGAGTACTCTTCTCTGTTGGGCAAAGACCTTGAAGTGGGCAGGCACATTCTGCTCCAGTAGATACTGCCCAACACTCTCTAGAGCAGCTATACTAAGGAAGTTTTTACTTTGGCCTGAGGAAGATAGGAATTGATGTGATGAAATTACATCTGCCAGGCACAGTGCCACACACCTATAATCCCAGCCACTCTGAAGGCTGAGGCAGGAGGATTTCAACTTTGAGGGCAACTTCAGCAACTTGGTGAGAATCTGTCTCAAAATTAAAAATAAAAATGGCTGGGGATGTGGCTCAGTGATTAAGCACTCTGGATTCAATCATTCCAAGTACCAAAAAAAAAAAAAAAAAAAAAAAAAAAAAAGAAGAAGAAGAAATTAATTTACATCTTACGCTCTCAATTCCTGGATGAGATGTACTGAAGAGAAATGAGATTCTAGGGAGGGTGGGGAGGTAGACCAGTAGGGAACCACAGAGGAGGAGGCAAGGGATGATGAAGCCCTAATTCTGGTGATGGGCATGGAGGAAGAGGATGGTGTAGAGAGATGGCAAGAAGGTAGAAATTATGTGATTGGATGTGGTGGGAAGGGAAAGAATGAAGTCCATGATGACTGCCAGAACTCTGACTTGGTTTCAGCAGAATGGTGGTACTCTTCCCTAAGAGAGGGCACCGAGAAAGGACTGGATTGAGGAAGAAGATGAGCTCTATTTCAAACATGTTGGATCAGAGGGACTTACGGGAAATCAAGGTAGTATCCAGTAGGCAGCAGGGCACACTCCAGGTTGGCAGTTTATATTATGGAATCAAGGGAAGGAGTGAGCCATCTAGAGCTTATGGAAAGAGGATCCCAGGATGATGATGAAGGCATTTCCTGAGAGGTGGGATGAAAACCATGGAGAGGACGAGTTTCCACAAGGAGAAAGTCAGAAGCTTTCTCCTTGTGGAAGAATCTCTCAGAAGCTGCTCGGGAGTCAGGAAAGACAGGGACTTAAGGGTACCCAGTGATACTAGGCTGGTTGGGCTGCCTGCCCCCTCAGGCCTGGTTCATGTCCTCTCAGTCTACAGTGAGTGTCCTCTCAGTCTGCAGTGAGGGGCTGAACAGAGAGAATTAGCCTCAGTCCAGGGACAATGCTACGGCTTTTCTGAGAAGTTTGTGGGGACCTCAACTGGACAACAGAGGGCAGACAGCAGCTACCGCAAGGGCTAACCAAGTCCCTCTTGACATTGAAAGCAGTGACATTTCCCCTATGGAAATTCCCTGTTGTAAACCATATTGACTTTAATCTCAAGTGTCAGAAAGGTTACCCAGGAGTCTGGGAGCCAACCAACTGAAAGCACATTTGTATGGAAGTCAGGGCAAACAAAATAGGATTCAGAACATTTTTTGAGATTCACACCAGTGTTGAACTTTTCCAGGAAACATGACAAAAACTTCCCTCTTAGGCAAAGAAGCACTGGGGCTTATCATTATTAATTGGTATTCCAACTGATACTTAAACTTGGGGAAATAGGGAGGGAAAGAATAGGACATGTCCCTTTTCTTTGCCAGGCCCAAGGGGGTTGGAGGAGGCTCCCTAGAGTTTAATGGGCAGCTTTATGTATTTATATGCTTTGACTGGCGCTAAAGAGCTCTGTGTCACACAATGGGCAGTTTCTAGTTGGATTTTAAAAGAAATAACTTTGATCATTTCAAAAGCAATGAAGCCTGATGCAGTGGAGAGAAAAGAAGGCGGTAATTTATGGCTACCATTAAGAACACAAAGACAAAGGCGGAGAGAACGTTTCACTAAGTGAAGATTTACAAATGTGTAAAAACCACCCTATGACTAGAAATAGCTGAATGTCTCTCTCAGCACCAAACACAAAGGGGTGGGAGGGAGGAGCACAAGACAGAAAAAGGGATGCAACCTGTCTGCCTTCACTGGGGATGAAAAGGTCACATGAAAACTATAGAAAAGTTATTTTCTCAGATTCCTCATCAAGTAGCAGCACTAGCAATACCAGCAAAGAGGCAGGCTCAGCAGGAGCCCTGGGACTGGGTGGCTGGCAGCAGACAGAGGTGCTGAGGGTGCAGAAGGTGGGAGCTCTTGGTGGCAGATGTGCCACCACCCCCACCCAGAAAAAAATGTGTTTGTGTGCAGTGACCTAAGTGGGGTTTTCTGTGACATTTGTTTTCTGATCACCAAAGGAATTCACGTGTGTGTGTGTGTGTGTGTGTGTGTGTATTCTTAGGAGAGAGTGGAATAAATGCTGTTCAGAGCAGCTCAATGGAGAACACTCACATCCCTAAGTATGGCCTTTCTTGCCTCTAGGGCTTGTTACTGCATTAGTTCCTGAAGTGATGCTGAATGTAGTCCGCTCCAGCCATCTTTGCCTAGGATGATGTGGGAAGAGCTGGTGCCGGTGTTCTCTTGTAAGGACTGTTAATCTTAGCAAGATGGCAGGCACCCTTTAGCAGCTTGCCAGACCTGATGTTTATGAGTTCAGGTGGTCATAGAAGCCACCTGTGCTCCAGGCAAAGTTGATCTCTAGACCCCTTTCCCTTCAGGGAAATACATTTAACTGGTTTTCAGTGAAAGGAACACTTTCTGCGGTGATTCTAAGTCCAGAAGTGTGTCATAGAGAGAGACAGCTTCACTGGGACCCACAGTGGGTCAAGTGGGCCGGCGCCTTCAAAGGGCTGTGGGATCGGAATTCAGCGTCTGAGTTGAGCAGTACGGAGAATGTTGCGGAGTATATGCAGGAGTGAACGGAGAAGCTGTCACTCTCTCCATTTAAATTGCAGTTTCCTTGAGTTCCAAAAGTATGGATAGCCCCAAGTTGGCTTTGGAGTTTGGGAGCTATACTGACACTTCTGGGTGCTCTGTAATTGCATTTTTCGAGCTAGGACTATTCGTCCTCACAGGAGGGAGTGGGTCAAGTTGTAGGACACGGCGAATCGGCGGAGCACCGAGGCTCTTGGAGCGCTGGAGCCAAGCGGGTGCGGGAGTGGCAGTTGGTGCTGGGGGCTGCACGGGGCGCGGGCACCGCCAGGCCCGCTCGGGCAAGCTGACAGCCGCCCTAGGGCCACCGCGGCCGCGCCCCCTCCGCCCGGGTCCTGGGAGGGGCAAGGACGGGCGGGGCGGCACTGCCCCCCGGGCCGCCCGCCCCGGCCCAGGGAGGACCGTGTGAAAATGAGGCCGGGGCTCTGGGGGCGGGCGGGGCCCGGCCGGGGGTGTCTGAGCGCGGCGGGCAGGGCGCCCGCACACACCTCCCGGAGCTGCCGCCGCCGCGCTAGCCGTCCGCGTTGCGCCGCCTCTGCCTCCAGCCGCCGCTCCTTCCATGGGGGTCGCGGGCCGCGGCCGTCCCGGGGCGGCCCGGGCGCTGCTGCTGCTGCTACCGCTGCTGCTGACGGCGGCTGTCCCGCCCAGCCCGGGCCGCGCCACCCGGCAGCCAGAGGGTGAGTGTCCGGCCGCTGGGGCGCACCTGGCACAGCGCGGTGGCGCGGGCGGGCGAGCGGGCGGGCGAGCGGGCGGGCGGGCGGCGGGAAGAGTGTCCTGGGTCCCCTAGTGGAGTCTCCGAGCCGACCGCGCGGGACCAGGGGTTTGGCGGCTGGAGTTCGCGTGGCCCTCGCTCTCCTGGGGCTCTCACCCGCTGACCAGGCCAAAGCGCTACTACTGCTTGGGCCAGAGGCCCAGGGCCTGATTTCGGTGGCCCGGCCTCGGACCCCGACTGTTGACAGTTTACGCCCGAGTTCCCATCGCCCAGGGTCTGCGCTTCTGCCGGTCCCCAACAATGCCCGCTGGTCAGATTGTGGCGGCTGAGCAGGGTGGAGAGTACTGGGGCCTCGGGGCCAGCTCCCCATTGTGTAGATGGGGAAACTGAGGGCCTAGTCAGTGGTACATCCACGAGGCCGGAGCAGCTTTGCCCGGCCCTTTTCTTTTGCACGGGAAGTTCTCCTGGAAGCCCTTAGGGTCGACTTTAATCTGCTGAACGACCCCGGTGTGAAAACTTGGGAATGTTCTTCAGCAGCAACCAGACTAGGTTTTGGGCAGCCTGAGGTAAGAACTCTGGAAATTCTGCACTAGCTGGACTTGTAATACTTTCAAAACTCTCTTGTTTTATATTAACATCCTGAAGAGGGGTCAACCCAGGAAATAGTTTTGCCAAGGCCAGTTTCCAGGTGAAGAGGATGGACAGGGTGGGGGTGGGGCGGTTGGGACGCTACACGGGGTTTGCTTCATCTGAGAGGTCTGGGTAGTTTTTGGTCAGGGCCCAGAGCAAACCTCGGGTTGACAGACAGCCGCCCTGCTTTCAGAGCTGTTTTGCCTACCTGGTTCGTCCCTCCTAAGGCATTTTACTGTTGCCTCCTCATGTGCCAGGCACTGTGCTGGCTTGACATCAAGGCCATGACTCAGTTGAGACATTGCCTAGCGAAGATACAGGCAGGAAAACAGACAGTGACAACCTTGCAGGATATGTCCTATGAAAGGAGAGTGCAGGGTAGCAGATAACTTCCCTATGTTGGGGGTCATGGCAGGCTTCCAGAAGGAGGTGGATCTGAACCAAATCTTGAAGGCCAGTAGGTGTTGGTGGAGTAATTCCAGTTAAAGGAAACAGGCTGCACCTGGCAACAGGGACCTGGACATGGTAGGGCTCATCCCAGGGCTCTCTAGCAGTTTTGATTCTGAGGAGTAAAGAGGGATGGGCTGGTGGGAGATGGTGTTAAAGAGGGCCAAGGCCAGATTACACATAGCTTGGACACCAAACCAGGTGCTTGCTGTGTTCTTTTGCAGATGTGGATGAGTGTATCCAAGGGCTAGATGACTGCCATGCAGATGCCCTGTGTCAGAATACACCCACCTCCTACAAGTGCACCTGCAAACCTGGCTACCAAGGGCAGGGCAGGCAGTGTGAGGGTAAGTGTCTTGGGGACCCTTGTAGGTGGGCTAGTAGGGCAATTTCCATCTCCTTAACTCTTGTAGTGGCCACTCATGTTGGTAAAAGTCCTGCCTCCACCCTGAATCACACCACCTGCTGTCTGAAATGTGTTACAGATCCTTAAAGGACTGGGAACATCAGGTCTTCCCCAGAGCTGATCATAGTTTTAACTGGCTTTGAAAGGTCTTTTTGTCCAGCTTATAGATATGAAAAGAGGTGCTTTAGTATCTTTTGGTCCCACTCAGCCATGCTCATCAGGAGACCTGTGCCTGCCAGAGCAGGGCTGATCCTGTCTCCCTGGGGCAGTATGCACCCCCCCCCCCCCCCCGACCCCCCCCCCCCCCGCCGCCGGTCGCGCG
>JAJEJO010000196.1:0-85831 GCA_020662805.1 Glaucomys volans | reverse complement strand
TTTTTTTTTTTTTTTTTTTTTTGCGATTGGATGTCTAAATTGTTCAAGCTGGCCTTGAACTTGCGATCCTCCTGCCTTAGTCTCCTACCTCCACCTCCTGAGTAGCTGGGATTATAGGCATGCACCCCTGAGCCTGGCTAGAAATCCTACTATTTATTTTATTTATAGTGTTCCTATGCAGGAAGAAGTTTAAAATTGATGAGGTGCATTGAATTCACTTTTGCATCTCATCTGAACCCAACCCCCTCAGTCTGAGAGGTTTTACACTCTTTACAACTTGGGCTTCAGTCTGGCCGGAATTGATCTGAATACTTGCAGGACCTAAACCTACTTAGTGAGTAAGAAAGTCCCTTCTAAGCCCTTTGAAAAACACATTAACTTCTTTCGACAGGAGGGAAACTTTTAATAAATGACTATTTTGGTGCCCTTTAATGACCTACTATTCAAACCCTGATGTTTCAAACCAATCTGTTTCATCTTGTGGCCTCTGAGTAATGAAGGTTCTTCGTGTTGGAACAGTGTGTGATGTCCAGTACTCCCTGGTATGTGGTGAACACTCATTCTTGGTTTTGTTTTGTTTTGTTTTGTTTTGGTACTGGATTGAAACCAGGGAGGCTCTACCTCTGAGCTACAGTGCAGTCCTTTTTATTTTTTAAATTTTGAGATAGGATCTCAACTAAGTTGTACAGGCTAGCCTTGAACTTGCAATCCTCCTGCCACAGTGTCCTAAGTAGCTAGGATTACAGGCATGCATCATTGTGCCTGGCACTAGTTTTTAAATAAATGACTGTGAAAGATGGGCTCAATCATTGGCACCTTGACACAAGGTCTTTTACAAAAATACACAAACCTGTGAATGAAATATCTAGGTGCAGAATGTATAGATGATCAAATAGGTGGGTGACTGTCAAATGCATTTGTAGTGTTGTAGCAATGATTTAATCTCCCCTACCCCTGACCTCCTGGTCTTAGCATAGCAGAGATAGGCTAGGGTATGAAAAATGGGATTATAATGGGAAAATGTGGGTCTTTGGGTAGGTAAAGATACCCCTTGGGAAATCATTTGGGAAACTCTCCTTTGTGCCAGAGGAGCACAGCTCTGGGTCAGGTTCACAGCCAGGGGTTGGTGGTCCCTCTTAAAACCCTTGTGTTTTAGAAGCCAAGTTTATATTTTCCCAGAGGCAGACAGCCACAGCCATCTCTGTCTCTGTCTCTCTCTCACTCTGCCCTGTGTCATGGGAGGCCAAAAGACTCCCAGAAACAAACATCTCTGTGCCAATTCCTCCATATTCACACCCTCTCTGTATTAAATATTCTAATTGCAGTACTAGAATCCACATGTTGTCACTCTGCTTGGGGGAAAAAAAGTTCACATTTTTACCATGTGGATATAACACATCCTCCAGTCACTGTATATTCTCCAGGGGCAAAAAACTGTGCCATTGGTTTCTTTTAGATGAAGTATATCTCTAGTAAATGATATTTCAAGCAACACCTGGCAAGAGTTGACATATTGTAAGTGAAATCGAATTGCTAACAGATTACAATGGAAAAGGCCACTATTTAGTTTAAAATAACTAATAATTGAGTGGCATTGTTGCTTTTTTTTTTTTTTTTTTTTTTTTTTTTGTGGTGTGGGGATTGAACCCAGGGTCTTGTGAATGTGAGGCAAGCACTCTACCAACTGAGCTATATCCCCAGCCTGCATTGTTGCTTTTATATATTTAAATTGGCTTTAAAATAATCTCTGACTATCATTACAAAGAGTCAAAATGCAAAAACGTTGAGAAAATTAAAGAACTTCTCATCCCTTTCCCACAGGTAATCACTGTTAACAGCAAACACATATTCTTTGTACTGTCACTTTAAACTAAAACCTGAAATAATTTGGACTTTTGAATACTTGTAGTATAAACGTTGTGAGTTGAGTTGTCCCTGTTTAGTTTGGATTTCTTGTTCCAAGAGTCCAGAAATGGAAATTTTCTTGTAAGAAGGAAAAGGAGAGGAACTGAAGATTGCAAGGATTCAAAGTTGTAGATATTTAAAGATATAACTCCTTTGTCTGTGTTGCTTGGTTTTACTAATTTTTTAGCCTCTGGGGCCCAACCCAAGGTGTCATTTGTGTTGTGATTGTCACCAGCCTCACTGCTCATGTTTACTCTCAAGGATGGGAACTGGGTTTGCCCAGAGTGGCTGGAATTATCTTTCACAAAGTTTCTTCTATGAAATATTAGAGGAATGAATGTATGGGTCTGAAATAAGTAGTTTTTAAAATAATGTGATTCAGAAGTGGCTTTAGATAAGTGATTGAACCACTGAGCTACATCCCCAGCCCTTTATATTTTTTATATTGAGTGCAGAATAGTACAGAATTCATATATGTCCTTTGCTCATTTTACTCTAATTTTACTAACTTACAAAACCAGAAAATTAACACTGGCACAGTATTATTCACTAAATTGTAAATGTTATTCAGATTTCACCAATTTCCCCCTGATGTTCTCTTTCGATTCCAGAACAGAATTCAAGGTCCCACATTATATTCAGCCACTGGGTCTCTTTTGTCTCCCTCATTCTCTGACATTTCTTCAGTCTTTCTGGTCTTTCATGACATTGCCCTTTTTGATGAGTGCTACTGTTTTGGTTTGTCTTATGTTTTCTCATGATAAGAATTAATGTAAGAGCATGTCTTGTGTTTTCTGATGATAAGATTGAGATTATGTATTTTGGGAATGCCACCACAGAAATGCTATTCGTGCTTTTCAGTGGATCACATCAGGGACCCATGATGTTATCATGTTCCATTTCTAGTTTTGTTTGTTTTTTGAATCAGGGATTGAACCCAGGGGCACTCCACCACTGAGCCACATCCCCAGCCCTATTTTGTATTTTATTTAGAGACAGGGTCTCACTGAATTGCTTAGGGCCTCCCTAAGTTGCTGAGACTGGCTTTGAACTTACGATCCTCCTGCCTCAGCCTCCTGAGTCGCTGGGATTACAGGCGTGCGCCACCGCGCCGGGCCATTTCTAGTTTTTTTTAACCTTGATCACCTGGGTAAGATGGTGTCTTCTGGGTTTATCCACTGCAAAATTACTATTGATTTCCCTTTACAATAGAAACATGTTTGAGAAGATACTTTGAGCTCATAGTCAATATTGTTTCTTCTTAAATCTTTATCTGCTGATGTTGGCATCCAACTCTTGATCTTCTCTGCAACAATTAGCACTGTGATGTGTGCCTACTTTTTTGTTTTTGCACTTCCCTATTCCTTATGCATCTATTAATTGAGATTCTTTTGTAAGGAAGATCTGCCTTTTCTTCCCCATTTATTTATTTATGCATTTATTTATAATATGTACTTATACCACTGTGGACTTATGAGTATTGACTTTATTATATCTATAATAATTTATTTTGGCTCAAATTATTCCAGCTTCAACCATTGGGAATTCCGTCCCATTATTTCCTGTGTCATTCTGACATACATTTTTGAGAAATTCTGGATTTTCTGGTATTATATTCAGACAAATCTTATTTTTCCTTATCTTCAACCCTGGAATCAACCACTTCTCCAATGACCTCTGGCCCCTTTGATTGGAAAATGGCATATAGAAACCAAGATCTGGATGCGTGGTGTTCTCATTGCTACTGGGGTGTCAATGTTCCTAGGTCCTCTCAGTGCATGGAGCTAGGAAACAATAACATACATATATATCTATTTATTCCTTATATCTGTATGATACTAAAAGCAATGTGTTACACTGACACTTTGAATTCCATAGCAATATCAAAAGATTCCTTCTCATCTCCCTCTTTGTTTATTTATAACTTCTTTCTCCAACAGTGAGAAGTCTGGGTCTCATTATCTGCAATGTGTTTACCTCTTTGTTCACAAAGTGTAGACACAAAGTATTTACAGAATTACTGACCCATAACCCTGTGAGTAAACCAGATTTACTAACAGGTATGCTCACTGTATAGCATAAAACTTTTTGTTTTTAACTTTAAGACATCCAGTTAAGATGTGGTTTTTCAGTTACTTAGGTGGTACTTTTCTTCCCCATTCCTTTCATCGTGGTTATGTTATTAGTTTATAACACCTTAGGTTCATTTGTTTCCTTTTGTATTTCATTTTTATCACCCTAGCTCTCACCCCATCTCTGGTTGATTGTATGTATGTGTGTATGCATGCATGTACAAAAACATCAGTATGGTTCTAAGAGTCTGAGATGAAGTTTTAATATAAGGAAAATGTGTCCTCGGAGAAGTGTGGTTCCCTCCTCATTCCTGTTACCCTGTTCCTGTGTCTCCATCTTTCCACTCATTTCCCTGTTCCTTTTAGGTTACCAATCTCTGTAGTTTCTGGTTTATACTTCCTTTATTTCCTTTGGACAAGTAAACAGATAGACTTATATTTTCTTTTTAGCAACTTTACTGATGTATAATTTGCCAACCATAACATCATTTGCTTTTTTTATTGGTAGTACTGAAGATTGAACTCAGGGGTGCTCTATCTCTAAATTATACCATCATCTCTTTTTATTTTATTTTTAATTTTTTGGTACTAGGGATTTAACCCAGGAACACTTTATCACTGACCTAATTCCCAGATCTCTTTAGTTTTTATTCTGAGACAGGGTCTTGCTTACTTAGGGCCTTGTTGAGTTTCTGAGGCTGGCCTCAAACTTGGGCTCTTCCTGCCTCAGCCTCCCAAGTCGCAGAGATCACTGGTGTGTACCACCTGCACCTGGCTTTTTATTTTATTTTTGACACAGGTTCTCACTAAGTTGCTCAGACTGGCCTTAAACTTGCCATCCTCCTGCCTTCCCCTCCCAAGTTGCTGGGATTACAGGCCAGTGCCACCACATCCAGCTGATGGAGAGTTTTGAAGAGATTTTTTGCATATCTATGTTCATAGCATCATTTATGATATCTGAAAGGTGGAAACAAATGTCCATCTGATGAATGAATGGATAAGCAAAATGTGGAACATACATACCATAGAATTATTGTTCAGGGCTGGGGTTGTGGCTCAGTGGTAGAGCACTTGCCTCACATGTGTGAGGCACTGGGTTCAATTCTCAGCACCACATATGAAAAAAGGTCCATCAACAACTAAAAAATATTAAAAAAAAGAATTATTGTTCATCCTTACAAAAGAAGAAAATCTAAACTGGGCACAGTGGTGCACGTTTACAATTCCAGCAACCTCACAATATGCCTGTAATCTCTTGGCCTCACAAGTTCAAGACCAGTCTCACCAATTTAATGATATTTTTTTTCTCAAAATAAAATAACTAGGGATGTAACTCAGCAGTAGAGCAAGCCCTGGGTTCAATTATCAGCATCAAAAAAAAAAAAAAAAAAAGGAAATCTGGTCACATCCTTCAGTGGGGTGAACTTTGAGGACATTACACAAACAGAAATAAGTCAGTTATCAAAAGACAAATAGTTTGAGTCTATGTATCTGAGATACTTAGAATAGTCAAAATCAAAGAGACTGAAAGTAGATGGTGGTTGCCAGAGGCTGGGGGCAGGGATTAGGAGTTAATTGTTTAATGGGTAAAAAAATTTCAGTTTTACAAGATGAAAAGAGTTATGGAGATGAATGGGGGTGATTATTGCCTAACATTATGAATGATTTAATAATACTGAACTATACACTTAAGAAAAGGAAAAGAAACTACTGAACTGTTTTTCAAAGTGGCTGTGTTATTTTATGTTCTCATCAGCAATGTCTGGCACAAGGGTCCCCATTTTTCCACATCTTTGCTAACATTTATTATTGTCTGTCATTTTTATTATTCAAGTGAATGTGAAATGATAGTCTTAATTTGCATTTATCTAGTCATAATGGTGTTGAACATTTTTTCATGTGCTTATTAGCCATTGGCGTGCCATCTTTGATGAAGTCTTTTTTTTCTTTTTTATGGTCAATGGACCTTTATTTTATTGATTTATTTTTATGTGGTGCTGAGAATCAAACCCAGTGCCTCACATGTGCTAGGCAAGCGCTCTCCACTGAGCTTCAACCCCAGCTCCTGAAATGTGTTTTTAAATCTCTTGCCCTTTAAAATTGAGTTGTCTCAGCCAGGCATAGTGGTGTATGCTTGTAATCCCAGCGGCTTGGGAGGCTGAGGCAGGAGGATCATGAGTTCAAAGCCAGCCTCAGCAACTTAGCGAGGACTTACGCAACTTAATGAGACTCTGTCTCTAAATAAAATACAATATAGGGCTGGGGATGTGACTCAGTGGTTACGCGCCTCTGGGTTCAATCCCCAGCACCAAAATAAAATAGAATAAAATAAAATAAAAATAAATAAAATTGAGTTGTCTCATTATTTTTGAGTCCTTTATAAAGCATATGACTTGCAAATACTTTCTCTGACTGTGTGGTCTGTCTTCCCCTCACTCTGCTTACTGGGGCTTGAACCCAGAGGCACTTTACCACAGGGCTATAGCCCCAACCTTTATTATTATTATTTTTTTTTGAAATAGGGTCTTACTAAGTTGCCCAGACTGGCCTTGAACTTAAAATTTTCTTACCTCAGACTCAGCTGGCACTATAGATGTGCACCATCAGGCCTGGATTGTCTTTATTTTATTTTTAAAATTTTGAGATAAGGTCTTGCTAAATTATTTAGGGCCTTGCTAAGTTGGTGAGTCTGGCTTTGAACTTGTGATCCTCCTGCCTCAGCCTCCCTAGATGCTGAGATTACAGGAATGTGCCATGTCTTTATTTTCTTAATGTCTTGTTTTGTTTTGTTTTGTTTTTGTTTTTATGGTGCTGGGGATCGAACCCAGGGCCTTGTGCTTGTGAGGCTATATCCCCAGCTCCTTAATGTCTTTTGAAGTATAAAAGTTTTAGAGTTTGATGAAATCCATTAAATTTATGCATCATGAGGTTAGTGTTGTGTGAAAGAAATCTTTACCTAGGTCAAAGTCTCAAAGACTTTTCTCATATATTTTCTCTTAAAAACTTTATAGTTCTTACATTTAGGTCTCTGATCCATTTTAAGTTGCTTTTCCTGTATAGTAGGAGGTAAGGGTTTAAAATAATCTTTGCACGTGGATATTCCATTATCCAGCACGATTGATGAAAAGACTATCTTTTCTCCCAATGAATGCCTTAGCACTTTTGTCTAAAATCAAGGGACCATAAATCAAAGGTTTATTTCTGAATTCTCAGTTCTGTTCCATTGATCTATATGTCTCTTTATGCCTATATGCCATGATAAGCACAGCTTTATAATAAGTTAAATTTCCCCAAATGTGTTCTCTTTCAAAATTGTTTTGACACTTCTGAATCTTTGGCATTTCCATACAAATTTTAGGATAAACTTGTCAAGTTCTGCAAAAAAGTGTGCTAAAATTGTGTGTGTGATTTTTTATTGTCTTATTTCTTACATGAAAACATACTACATATATTCTTCTGAATTTTTATTTTTTTTCCACTTAATAGTGTATTCTAGAAATTACTTAAAGTCAATGAATCAATAAGTAAATTAAAAAAAATACAAGGATGCTGGAGAAGGAACATAAGAAAAAAAAAAAGAAATTACTTAAAGTCAGTTAATGGAAAACATCTCTTTTTTACAGTTGTAGAGTACTCCATCAAGTAGATATACCATATTCATTGAACTACTCTCCTGTATGTGGACTTCTAGGTTGTTTTCAGTATTTTGTAATTTCAAACAATGCTTCCATGAATAACTTTGTGTGTATTTGCTTATTTCCTGCTGTTGGGTGAATTCTGAGAAGTGTGGTGGTTGACTAAAAGGTGTATGTCAAAGAAATAGCACCTGTTTGATTTTCTTCTGTTTTATTCCTTAGACATTGATGAATGTGAAGATGAACTCAATGGAGGCTGTGTCCATGACTGTTTGAATATTCCAGGAAATTATCGCTGCACTTGTTTTGATGGCTTCATGTTGGCTCATGATGGTCATAATTGTCTTGGTAAGAAAAACCTTTGGAAATGGCAGTTCTCCTCTCCCTGCCTCAAGTGTCCCCACCCCTTTCTTTCCTTTGGTGAAAACCTAGTTATTAAAGACAAAAATGGGATCAGAGACTTGTGTTTTCTAGTCCGATGGAAATGAGATTTCTTGCCAGGCATTTTGCAGAACATCTGTAATTCCAGTTACTAAGGAGGCTGAGGCAGGAGGATTGTGAGTTGGAGACTAGCCTGAGCAACTTAAGGAGACCCTGTCTCAAAATAAAAAAGAAAAAGATCTGGGGATGGAGTTCAGTGGTAGAGCTCCCCTGGGTTCAATCCCCAGTACTGCCTGCTCCCTTGCTAAAAAGAAATTCAGACTCCCTAAGAGAAAATCAGGTACATGCTTTATTAATAAAATAGACCCATCAGTCCAAGGAGATGGGTAGACATTGTCATTATTATTTACTGATTTTCTGGCATTGATTCATCACCTTTGATTTTGTGTTGAAAGGATCCTGACTTATAGCCATTTCTTTAATGTTTTAAGTGTCATTCTTTTGAAATTAAGTAAAACTCCTTGCCCTGAAGGCTTTAATGTGGGCTTGGTGTACAACCAGATAGACCCCCTTCTTTTTTTCTTGAAAGAGAAAGAAAAATCAAACAGAAACTTTCCAGGAACTTCCTCCTGGTAGTCCACAAAACAGAAACATCTGTTGGAGTTTCAGTCCCTGAATTCGAGACTGAAGAGTGTTGTTTACTTCAGTTCCTTATACCGTAAATAAAACAGAACATAGAAATCGTGAGCAGGTGCATGGGGCTGGTGCTGGAAAGTCTCTGAGGATGCAGCACACCTGCCAGGTAGGTGCTTGTGGTTTGCTTTTTAAGTCCGGCATTATCAATTGTACAGGAGGACATTATGGGAGACTCATGGCATTGGGGTCCTTTGACACTGATGACCCTTCATGTGGTTGACCTACTTTGTGTCTATTTGGCCAACCAAGAAGCCAAGAAGAGCCAGGCTCTGACGCTGGGGACAGCTATTTAGATGTCCCTTAATGGTGTGGAGGGAATGGCTCCTTGATCAGTGCTTTGAGATCCCCATAAAGGGCCCCAGGAAAGTCCAGGCAGAAGCTATGATTTGAGTGGTGGAGTTCTGCTGTAAGGTGGAGAGTATTTCCATTTGAGATGCAACCCGGATGTGACCTTTATCCCATTTCAGTATCCTCTGCAGCTCCATTCTGATTAGACACAGTCCTTTCTTATCTGTGCCCCATGGCAGAGGACAGGCTTTGGGTGCACAGAGCACATGGCCCTGCAAGCCTGAAGTGTCAGTAAGATTTGATTGAAGGCCAGGGAAGCAACCACCTCTCTGCAAACTTTCTAGGCAGTCAGAATCACAAAAAGAAACATTTGAGAGACAGTCCTAAGACAGGAATGAATTGCTATGAATTACAAATTCAGAAAAGGGAAATCCCTGTTCTGCTGGGAAGCCTACAGTATAGTTTTTTTGTGTTTGTTTGCTTTGTTTTCTATTTTCAGGGGGGAAGTTTCCCTTTGATTTGCCAAGAATGGAATTCTGAGGATTCATATCTGATGGTAGACCTAGTCATTATGGTTATGCTCTGATCCATAGCCTTGTGGGGGAAGTGTGAGCTTCCTAAGAGCAACAGGCTGACCCATCCAAGGCTTCAAGACCTGGGCCAGGGCAGGTGGGGTGGTTCTAAGTACAGGCCTGCTCAGAAATCCTGAGGCCTGGACTCTTGCCTTGCCTTGGCCAGTAACATGGGTATTTCAACAGGGTATCTCCATTTCCCCTGCTTGGATCTCTTTTGTGAACTTGGTGGCAAACATCTGCCTTACAGAGAGACCCTGAGCATCCACTGCTCCCTGAGCATCAGGGGCTAAGGAGTCTTTAAAAGGAACACTTGAAGCTGAGTGCCTGTAATCCCAGCAGCTCAGGAAGCCAGCCTCAGCAAAAGTTAGGTGCTAAGCGACTCAGTGAGACTCTGTCTCTAAATAAAATACAAAATAGGGCTGGGGATGTGACTCAGTGGTGGAGTGCCCCTGGGTTCAATCCCTAGTACCAAAAAAAAAAAAAAAAAAAAAAAAAATGAAAAATAAAAAAGGAAGACTTGAGAAGATGAAGTCCATTTGGAAGAGTGGGACCAGCATATATAGAGACTTCCCTGCCACTGAGACTGGAAAGGGTCAGTGCAGTTTGTGGCAAGAAAAAGTCAGAGCCCAAACCCTTCAGGAATGGCCGGTTTCTGTGATGACCCCTTCCTTCTCATCAGCCCCTGCCACACATCAGCCACAAATGTATTAGCCAGAGTATAGAGTTCTGGCACCAACCCGAGGGTGCTCTGAGATCTGAATGCCCCTGAGCCTGAGAAGCGAATGCAGCCCACTCTACCTGAGTTCTCTATTGACGGAGTGTCTGGAGCTCATCGCAGCCATTTGGCTTCTCAGCAGTGGTTCTCAGTCCTTGCCACACTTGCAAAGCACCTTTAACCATGGCCATTGCCTTGGCCTCCCCCAAGCCCAGTTCTATTTGCGTCTCAGGAGGAGTACAGCCATCTGGGTGCTAATGTGTAGGCAGGGCTGAGTCTCATAGTCTGGAGAAGCTCATGGGCCTGATGACATTTATTTGTGTGTGTGAAAACGCTTTGTTGTGTTTATCCAATCATGGCGTGTCACTCGATGACACAGTTATGACTGCTTTGGAGGAAAGACAAAGTGAGTTAAATGTGTGGCAGCTCAGGGGAGCACATCTTTCCTCCATCCTGGATGAGGTGCTCTGGGAAACAGGTCTCCTGCTCACCTAGAGTCCTCCATGTGGAACACCAGTGCCAGGTGTGTCCCAGCTCGGCTCATCCTCTGGAATGTGCTTCCTTCGCCCTTTGGCATAGACAAGGGTGAGTTTGTTAGGCTTTAGGGGATGGCTCAAGTCCCATCAGTTTAGTCAGGCATCTGCTCCTCGTGTGGGAGGACAGATGCCTCTAAGATCTGAGGCTTGAAACCAGATAACAGACATTTAAATGTGAATTTTCTGGTTACAGATATGCCCAGGAGCTAGTGATAGGCGTATGAGGAATTAGACTGTAGAATATGAATTGCCTTTTTCTCTTTTTTTGCAGTTCTAGGGATTGAACCCAGGTACTTTACCACTGAGCTGTTTCTGCAGCTCTTTTTATTTTTATTTTAACACAGGATTTTGCTAAGTTCTGGCCTCAAACTCACTGTCCTCCTGTCTCTGCCTTCGCAGTAGCTGGGATTAAATTGCTTTATAATCAACTTCTCCTTGAGTCTTTGTGGTGGCTGAGACTCTTCTGAAGTTTTCTCTTCTTTGGTTCTGGTGATGCTGCATTCTCCTATTTATTTGCTTGTGTATTGAATAGTCAATGAGTACCTGCTGTGTTCTAGGGCTGAGCTAATTAAAACAAAAATCATGTCCTCAAGGAGTTTGCAGTCTAATGGAGATAGATAGGTAGAAGGTCTTGAAGACGCACTTGAGGGGTGCACAGGGTGCTGTGGCCACCATGGGAAGAAGGGCCTCTAAGGCTGCCCTGGGCGTGGATGCAGGAGCAGGTCCTGGAGACCTCCTCTCTCCCTGCCTTCCTGGCCTCTCCTCTGAGGCTCTTTCTCCCTCCTCTACCTGCTCCCTGCCCTTGGTGCTGTCCAGAATTTGACCTCTGCTGTCTCCTCTCTGCCTTTTTCTCTGCTCTCTCACACTCCTGCCCTTGGCTCTTGTGCACAGACACCACTTTGTTTGCCAGCTACAAGTAAATGGTTTTCAAGGTTGTACTTATACCACTGGATTCTCTTCCCATTTACCCTTCAGGTTTCCCCCTGTCTGCTGAATCTAGCTCTGAATTGTCACCTGTCAGGCACATCTTCTCCCTGTCTAGGGACGAGGGGGGCAACTATGTCTCCATCCCCATTTCAGTCCCCAGCACTGGTCTTGGCTCCAGCATCAACTTCCCATCCTCTAACAATGCCTCACTTCACAGCCTGCAGGTCTTCCAGGCCTGTGGGCACCTTGTCTACCCACAATCTTCTACACCTGCCTTGCCAGCAGACCACGGCCAGGCCCAGCTCTAGGGCAGCACTGGCCACGGCTGCCAGGTGTGTGTGTGCAGGTGGATTCCAGCTATCAGTTCTTCCCTTGCCTGCATCCAACCCTCAGCTGCTGCCTTACTCTTCCCAAAGTGAGGGCCTGACTCTGCCCACCCCCTCCAGTGATTCCCAACTGCCTCCCAAATTAAGTAGGCACTTCTTTGCCTGGTATTCAAAATCCTGCAGTGTGACCTCAATCTATCTTCCAGCTGTATCGCTTGTGACTTTCCTCCATATCCCCTGTGCTCCAGCCAAATCAAATGACTCACTGGTATCTGAGTGTATTCCATGCTTCCCAGCCTCCCTGCCACGGCTCACATTCATTATTCTGCCTGCAGTCTCTTTTCTCCTCATTTATAATTCAAGAAATCCTAAGGGACCTTCTTTTTTGTCAGTTTTTTCCTTAAAAAGTATACTGATCCCACACAATCAGACATGACCTGTCTTTACTCTGTAGCACCTTTTACCTTATCTCAGAATCAGTTGTATATTTGTTTCTCTTCCTCTCCTGAAGGGCACGCTCCTAGAAGGAAGAAATTTTATCTTACTCATCTAGCACCACACTTTGGAAAGTGAAGGTCTTCCATAAATGTGCAATAAATGAACTGATTATCTTTGTTCACGCCAGAGTCCTGGCTAAGTGAGTCCCAGACACATGAGACTGGGTAATCATCAGTGGTCCTGTTGTTTTAATTCTGAGAGCTTCTGTGACACAGGGTGATGCATCAGAGACAGGAAAACAGGCCTCATCTCTGCTTAGCGGGAGTCCCTGAGCTGCCAGACTGGGGTATTTGAAAAACAGTCACAAAAGCAAAGGCAAATCCTTCCCTCCCTCCAGATGTGGACGAGTGCCTGGAGAACAATGGTGGCTGCCAGCACACCTGTGTCAACGTCATGGGGAGCTACGAGTGCCTCTGCAAGGAGGGTTTCTTCCTGAGTGACAATCAGCACACGTGCATTCACCGTTCAGAAGGTACCTCTGCCCTGTTGGAGGGTGGGGAAGGGTCCCTTGGGAGAGTCTTCACCCCCATGCACGCACACAGTGCTTCAGAGGGGAAGCACAGCATATGGAAATCTGGAGGCCTGGGATCAAGTCCAGACTGCGCTTCTGGGGAGCCGTGGGCAAGTTATTTCCCCTTTGCCTTTCTTACCCAGCAAACTCAGTGCAGCACACTGGGGAAGCTCTGAGGTCCTCACAAACCCTCACATCCTCTAGTTCTAATCTTTAAATAGAATATATTTCAAACATGACTAGATGTCTCTGGAGAAATAGGCTGGATGATCTACCAAGTGTTTCACAAGTGGGCTGAAAACCACAGTACCAGTGCCAGCCTGCCCTTTGCCCTGGGTGGGTGCTGAGGGGACTGTACCTTCCTATGGAGACTGGTCATGAATTGCCCTGCTTTAGCCATAAGCTAGGTCAGGCCATTCCCTGTATTTTTGCCTTCTTTTTTTTTTTTTTTTTTTTAATGCTGGGATAAAACCCAAGGCCTCATATATGCTTGGCAAGCATTCTATAGCTCAGTAGCTATATTTCCAGTTCTTTTTCAATTTTACTTTGACTCTCTACCACTTGCTCCCAAAGCAAGCACTCTACCACTGAGCTATATTTCCAGTTCTTTTTGAATTTTACTTCACCGAGTTATTCAGGCTGACCTTGAACTTGTGATCCTCCTGCCTCAGCCTTGCCAGTAGCTGGGGTTATAGGCATGGGCCACCATTCCCAGGATGTTTTACATTTCTAATTCCAAGCCTCTAGGGTTTTGAGAGGCAGAAGGATTCCCTTCTGCATTGGGACCTCTAGGCTGCAGTTTCTCTTTCTAGGGTCACTGTTTACTGTTCCTCTACAAATGTACAGGAAACCCTTCTCTTCTGATGGCCTCCTTTTCATTCTCTTTGCTTTGAGTTTATACCTTCTTTTATTCCTGATGGTGGAGTCCTGGGAGAGGAAAGCATTAAGGACATGTGGCCAATCAATTATTTTTTAACTAAATGTCATCCTTTTAATTTTTCAATGCTCTTTCGAAAGAGTAACATTGTGGTGGTTATATTTCTCTTGCAGTTGAATTTTGCCTGTTTTTTAAGGGAAGTGCCTTAAATATTAAACTATTAATTCCTTTTGGCATATGCTGCAAATTCACTCTCGTAACTTCAGAGTGAGGTCATTTTTTTTTTTTTTGGTGGTTTGAACACAGGGGTGCTTAACCACTGAGCTAGCTACATCCCCAGCCCTTTTTATGTATTTTATTTAGAGACAGGGTCTCACTGAGTTGCTTAAGTCCTCACTAAGTTGTTGAGGCTGGCTTTGAACTCAAATTTCTCCTGCCTCAGCCTCCCAAGCCTCTGGGATTACCAGTGTTTGCCACCACATCCAGCTCAAGAAAGGGGTCATTTTAAGTTTAATGACAGATTTGAAGATTTATTGTTTACCATGGTTTCAGTGACTTCTCAAGGGCTTTTTTGTGGAAGATAACTTTGCCTCATTTTTCAAAGATGCAAACTCATGCTTTATGCCTAACTAGAATACCTGCTGTGCACTAGGAAGAATCCTCTGAGAAACCACCAGGAGCCAGTGAGTTTGGTGATTGTGATTACCCCAATCTGCTTATTTTGTGGTGGGAGAGTCACACATGCTAACAGTAATTGTAACATGGAGTGTGGTTGTCAGGTGGGTTTTTTGTCCCCTGAATTTGAAGAATGAAATCCACGGACACAAGAATGAGAGCAAAGTAACAGGATTTATTAGAGTAATAGAAAGAAAGCAGAGCTCCCAAAGAAGGAGGGGTCCCAGGAGAGGGATGCCAATTGTTCAGGGCTTTATATGGATCTATAGGTTTAAGGAAGTCAGCCTCCTGCCCAATCCTGGGTCGTGCACTCAGTGTCTACGAGGCATTCATGCAGACGTTAGTCCAATCAAACTGTTGATCAGGCGTTTTCCCTTCTTTGCAGAGGCTGTGGACTCCAGGTCATGTACGTCCCAATTAAAAACAAAACAAAACAAAAACAAAACCTTTTTGCAAGTTTTTCTGCAAAAACCTGCAGCTGCTGTTTGTGCTCTGCTGCCCAGAAGTCACCCAGGGGCCCATTTCCCTATCTACCTTGCCTTTTATCTTTCTCCTGGCTTTATAACCATGCAAATTTCTTATCCTATGGTAGGTGTGGCCCTTGATAGAATAGCAGTTGGGTTTCATTTTCTTGCCAGGTTCTCTGGATTCTGGTGCACACTGAAGTCTTGTTCGAAGCAGGTAGAACTGGAGGTGGTGATGAATTAAGTTGCCAGGGACAGAGTGGTCTGAACCTCAGGGCATCTCCCTCATTGGTAGTTCAAAGCTGCTTCATGAAGTCACTCTGGCTCTTTTGTGGTTGGAGCAGGAGGAAGGGACCTGTGGGGAAGTCATTGCCAGAAACCCCTGCTATGGGTCCCATCTACTCAGGACAGCTTGAAGGGACTCAGATGTCTCCTACCCTGTACTTCCAGGGCCCTGGCTCAGCCTTTCTCTCCCTGAAAGCCCCTAGATTGAGTAGAGACACAGGCTCCTCATAACAGAAGTAAATACAAATGCAGTTCCTTTCTGTAAGCTGTTTTCTGAATTTCCTACAATTCAGACATTCTTCGATCCCCCAAAGAGTATTTAAAATGAACGTATTTGTCTGGAACTAAAACCAAAATCCAAGAATTTGGGTTGTGGTCTGAAAGTGCTCTTGTGATTTTCGGTTGTGTTTCAACCTGATTGCTTGGCAAATGCATGTCAGTGTGAGCCAACAGATCATGGCAATCTGTGACCCCTTCCAGCCTAGGGTCTTAGTTCTTCAAACTGAATAACCTCTGAACAATGTTCCACTAGGACTTCCTCCCTGAGCTCTTAGAAATCGTATTAAAACAGACTTAAAAACCCACGGTTGGTACATTAAAAGCTGTCAAAGGAGGTAATGCCCGCAGGTTAGTATTTTCTAGTGTTGCTATTATTTTTAATAATTGTTTACTAAGTACTCTTCAATACAGGGAATCACAACAGCCAATTCTGAGGGAAAACTCAAGCTATTGATCTTTTTTTAATCCTTAGAGACCCCAAAGCTCTGATAAAGAGACTGTGTGTTTTCACCCATGTAATGGGGGTAGGCTGGAGAGACACACATCACCCCTGCCTGCATTGCTCCTATTCATGAGCACTCAGGCTCTCAAAATGAGCATTCCTCTTTTGTTTTGTCTGCTCTGAGAACATTTAGATGGTGCAGGTAATGGGGAGCATCGGGGTGAGGAAGGCACTGCTTTCTCAGTTCTGTGTTATATAATGTTTTTTGCCTCTTAAGACTCTTATTTTATTATCTGTTCCTAGAAATGTCCTCTAGTAGAACCCCAAGTGTGAGGAGCATCAAAACAGGGAATTTCCTGGCCTGGGGTTGTGGCTCAGTGGTAGAACACTTGCCTGGCATGTGTGAGGCCCGGTGTTCGATCCTCAGTACCACATATAAATCAATCAATCAATCAATCAATAAATAAATAAATAAATAAAATATCCATTTGACAACTTAAAAAAAAAAACCACCAACAACAGGGAATTTACAGTGTTTCTGAACTGTCTCTCTTCTTATGAATGAAGGGTCTCAGATATTCCTGGAAGAACTGGCACCCTCTCTGCGCCTCCTGGTTTTGTACCAGATCCATCTGCCTTCCCTAGCAGTGGCTTTGTTTTGAGTCAGGGTACTATGAAAGGCTTTGGGGAAGTTGCCTCTTGAAAAATTGACTAAGCCTCCATTACTAACTGGTGACTGCAGGTCTAGCTTGATATGATGGAACGTCAGGGGGCAGCTTCTCTGTGTTCTGGACAGTGTCTGGCACACGGTCATTCTTATGACATATTTTTTGTAAATGAACTGCTCAAAGACAGTAAAGATCACTTTGCAAACTTCTTAACAGACCTGTAAACAGAATGAAAAAAGCAGCAAAGATGAAGGTGACCTGTTTGGGGAATGGTCTCTCCAGGTGTATTGCCACCTTTTCTTGGTTTTAGAGACACAATAAGGAACAGTGTTGGATCCTAGAGAAGTTGAATGAAACCTGTTGTACTCATGTTTAAACAGTGCTACTTCTAGTATTAGAAAGTGTCTTCTTAATAGAGAGCCAGTGAGAACTAAGTCCCTAATCTTAGGAATGTTTTAGAGTTTTACTGTTCAAGGCCAAGAAACCGCACATGAACAGGCCCTTAATGCAGAACCAACTGAGCAGATGTCCTGAGAATATGTTTGGGTGTGACGTGAGTTCCTTCAGAGTGCTTCCAGATAACAAGGTCTCAACAAATTGGTTTCAAGATGAGACAGGATGCTGGTAACCCACACAGGTGTTCACCTTGCTATTTCTATGCTATCTAAATGATGCATAATAAACCACCCAGGAACATAGCCATTCCCATCACCATTAGTACAAGGTTGGCTCTAGTAGAAATTTGTAGTATTCCTAAAAAATTGTACAGTAGCTAAAAGAAACCACATGTACGAGTCCCCCCCACCTTCCCTCTTTTTCTCTGTTCTCTTGTCATTGTGCTGTTGCATGATGACGTCTATCAGAGGTTTATGACATGAAGCTGCAGAGGGTAGGGCCTAGGAACCAGCATAGAAGAGGTCCCTTGCACCCAAGGACACTCTGGGTCCTTGTGGTGATGCCACAACGTAGTTGTCACCCTCACCTCCAAGGTGTGGGTATGTTAGAGGTAGAGAGGAGGGTTGACAGTTTTTGAAAAAATCATCAAGAGTATGTGAAAAAGTTGAGACTTTTACCATCTCACCATCCCATCTGCAAATTTGCTTAGAGAGAATCTCCTTTTCTCCTTGTGTTCTTGATCAATGAATGAATAAAGTTATGGCAGAGATGAAAGTTCAGGTACCCGTTCCTAGTGTTGGCAGGCTACAATCCCACACCCAGAAGAGCATTCCAGGTTATTGAGAAGGGCTCCCACCTCTACGACAGTTGAGACATCATATCTCTTGGGTGATATAAAAAAATCTTTTGTGTCTCTGTTCATTGACCCAGTTTATTTTGAAATATTCTTTTAAAATGTGGGGCAGGAAGGCACGTTTAGGACCCATCTACCCACCTCCCACCCACCAGTCTCTTGGAGTGCTTCTGCAGAATCCTCAGGATCCTGACCACCACCAGATCATCTGCTATATGCTGCTGTTTTGCAGAGGGTCTGAGCTGCATGAATAAGGATCATGGCTGTAGTCACATCTGCAAGGAGGCCCCAAAGGGCAGTGTCGCCTGCGAGTGTAGGCCTGGTTTTGAGCTGGCCACGAACCAGAGAGACTGCATCTGTAAGTATGGCCTGGAACTCAGCTGTGTGAGGGACATCATGCTGCAGGGGCTGCCTTCTTCATCCCAGCATGAGCACCTCTGGCTCAGGAAACATGGTTGGCACAGTGCTGTCCTCTCTCCAGAGCTTGGTTCACTGCATGAGGGTAGTCTCTGTAGGGAAGGGGAATGCTGTTTAATTAATTAACTTACTAATTAACGAAATAGCACTGGGGATTTAACCCAGGGGTGCTTATTACTGAGCTACATCCCCAGCCCTTTTTATTTTTTTTATTTTGAGACAGGTCTCACCAAGTTGCTCTGGATTTGTTAAGTTGCTGAGGCTTGCCTTGAACTTGTAGTCCTCCTCCTGCCTCAGCATCCCAAGTGACTGAGGAATGCTATTTTAAAAGGACCTACTCAGAAGGAAATGAAATTCAGGAGTGAAGAGTATGAACATTGGGCTGGGGTTGTAGCTCAGTTGTAGAGTGCTTGCCTAGCATGTGTAAGGTACTGGGTTTTATCCTCAGCACCATATAAAACCAAATAAATAAAATAAATGTATTGTGCCCATCTACAACTAAAAAAAAAAAAAAATAGAGTGTGAATGTTGGGGGTCAGCTCTCCCTCTTCCCACAGTGTAAAATAAATTTCCTTATCTGGCAGTCACAGCTCCTAGCCACCTGATCCCTGCTTTCTTTCTTTCTTTTTTTTTTTTTTTGGAACCAGGGATTGACCTCAGGGACACTCAGCCACTGAGCCACATCCCCAGCCCTATTTTGTATTTTATTTAGAGACAGGGTCTCACTGAGTTGCTTAGGGCCTCGCTAAGTTGCTGAGGCTGGCTTTGAACTCACGATCCTCCTGATGCAGCCTCCCAAGTCACTTGGATTACAGGCGTGCGCCACCACGCCCGGCTTCCCTGCTTTCTTTATAAGCCCTCATCTACCTCCTTTTCCCAAACTCTAAACTCATTGCCTTTTTTGGCAATACCTCATCTTTGATGCTTGTCAACCTTTTCAAGCCCTTCTTCCTTCCTGGTGCCGTGAACTCTTGCTCAACCTTCAATATCCCACCTGACTTCTAATAATGGCAAACACCAACAGTTTTTGAAGAATTTATTATGTGCAAAGTCTTGTCTCAAGGTGTACCACATCCCTTTTAATAATAATAATATTATTATTATTAATAATAATATAATATTAATTATTATTATTATGTTGGCAGTACTGGGGATTGAACCCTGGGTCACTCTACCACTGAGCTACATCCCTTGCCCTTTTTAGTTTTTATTTTGAGACAGGGTCTTGCTAGGTTACCCAGGATGCCCTCAAACTGTAATCCTCCTTCCTCAGCCTCCTGGGAGCTGGGATTCCAGGTGTGTGCCTCTCCATACAAGCACCACCCTATGACCTAAGTATTATTACTCCCATTTTCAGTTGAGAAAATTGTGAAGAAGATAAAGCAACAAGATCCCCTTGTGAGCAAGTGAGAAGTTAGTTTCTATCTTAGATCCTCCTGCCTCTAAGGCTGTGCTCTTAATCTCCACACTCCAGTACTCGGAAGCCTTCCTAGTGGCAGCTATATTTTATTTTGGTTCTCATAGCACTTTGTTTCTTCCTCAATCATAGTCATGACATTCTGGTTTGAATTGTGTGCTCGAATGTCTGCCTCCCCAGTTATAAGCCATTCCAAGTCCAGAACTTCATCTCCTTTTTGCCTTTCAGTCTCCTCTGGTGCCTGTTGCAGGATGTGTTCAGTATGCACTGGTTTAATGAATGAGTGAAAGGTGGTGCACACAATGGTGGTGGTAGTAGAACCTCAATGGGTAACAGGAAACAACTGGCAATTAATGGTGTTTCTAACCACTATTTATGCCAGAGAAAACACTACTAAGGATAGTCATTTACAGTGAGGAGACCTTAGTGGTTAAGAGATGAGGATGGGTTCACCTCAAAGCCTGCAAAACCATGGCTGGTACTACCATCACCCTCAAATAAGTGGCTCTGACAGGCTCTTATAGCCGTCCAAAGTGGGGCTGTCCCTGAGGGCTTTCAAGGGGGCTGAGCAGAGCAGAGGCCACTTCCACCTCCAGAGCTTCAAAGGAGGACCCAGACCCCCCAAGACTCACCTTTGAAATGAGACTCTCAGCATTTCAGTTTTCCAGGGACTACTTGCTAAAGGTAGAGTACCTATTAGCTGATTTTTTAAAATTTTAAATGTTTTTAAGGTGGCACTGCTTAAAGAATCAATATTCTTTAACATTCAAAGAATTAAACAAAAACATTTGGAGAATATTTTTAAAAAGTAAGATCCAGAATCTTACTATATAACTAGCTATTGTGATTTTTTTTTCATATTCCTGTTTAGTTGTCATTCATGTGCATAAACAATCTTCACATAGCTATAATCACAGAATCTCAAATATGTAATTAGTTCTTTTAAATTAGAAAATTTACAAAGGCTTATGTAAAAATCCAAACACTCTTAAGTGTATAAAGAAAACATGTAATCTCCCTCTCCCATTTCCTTTGCCAGAGGTAACTTTGTTTAACAGTTTGATGAGCAGATAGTTTGGTAGTTGACATTTTTAATTTATTTTTTGGCCTGTCATCAATGCATTCATACACAGTCTTCATAATTATTAGTTAATGCTACATTAACTGTGTTCAAAGAGTCATCATTTCCTCTGATTATCTTCCATTTTAACAAATCCAGGTGGAGTCTGAGAGAAATCCTAACATATAGGTACAAATTAAATGTTGTCAGTTTATTCCATACATGAAATCCTGTGGCATTTCCTAAAAGAAATTTCTCATACAGGCAAATTTCATTCGTTAGAGCAAAGCAATAGTCTAGAATCTCTTGGTATAATTCCTCCCAACTCTGCCATCTCTATCCTCCTATATGACTTGTTGAAACTTACTTTTCAGCATTTCCACAATTTTGTTACGACTGTCTGCTTATACAGGCATGGACAGGCCTGAATGGGAGTTCTCTTTTATGCACAGTGCCTGGCATGTACTGGGCACTCAGATACTTGCAGAGTGGAAATCAGAGTTCTTTGGGCACAAACAGCCCTGGTTGTGGAAACCTCAATGTTTTATGTATTGATGTATTTTGCTGTCAGTGACCTGTAACCATGGAAACGGTGGGTGTCAGCACTTCTGTGAAGACACAGCTGAAGGCCCTGAGTGTAGCTGCCATCCACAGTACAAGTTGCACACAGATGGGAGGAGCTGCCTTGGTGAGTGGTGACCCCATGCTGGGTGAGAGTCTGCCCCAGTCTACCCACTGCTAACCTTAACCTAACCCTCAATGGAATTTAGTGCCAGATGCAGGGTGTTTCTGGTGCATCTGCCCCTGAATAGGCACTGCTGCCTCAGTGCTGCAGTGGGAGTGGTCTAGTTCTGGGCTGAAGTTCCCCTTCTCTCTGTGTGACCTTGAAAAGCCCTTCCTCCTTCACTAGGAAAACACATCCCAGAGGCCCAGGATGACACAAAGTTAGAGCTAGCTGTTTGTGATAATGCAGCAAACTTTACAGTCAGCAGGAGCCAAGGATGCATTTTTCTGGCAGGATGTCTGCCCTTTGCTAGGTCTATTTTAAAGGTTTCTAGGTCCAAGTTCTTTTTGTCCTGAACTAAGGGTACTGAAATGAGCTGAAGCTTGCATTCCCTAGTGTCTCTTTGGTCAGTGTAATATACTTCTAAAACCTTTTCTACGTTTAACATTTATAAGGGTCTGCAGCCATTTAATGCACAGTTTCTCACAGAGCCTCATTACAGCACATTTTTATTGAGTGAACAGAGTCACACATTTTACATTGTTCCTATGTCTGGAATTTCAGGAGACATGGTTGTTGAGAGAATGAATAATGTGACTCATTCAGCTGAGAATTGGTCTTTTGCTTCTCTTGTAGAGCAAGAGGACACTGCCCTGGAGGTGACTGAGAACAATACCACATCAGTGGCAGATGGGGATAAGCGGGTGAAACGGCGGCTACTCATGGGTAGGTACCTTCTCTCCCCTCCCCTGGCCACTGCCATTGTTTGCATTGCATCAGGCCTGAGCTTGGGGGCCATGTGCCCTCAACCAGCTGGACCAGGGTGAGCGGTTACTGCAAAGCCAGGGTGTGTCTGTTCTTCTCCCACTGCTGTTGCTTAGCCACCATCCAAGGCCCCTGGGACTGTGGGAAGAGTGCTGGCCAAGCCTTCAGAATAATCGGGTCAACGTCCCAGCACTGCCCCAACTAGCTGTGACACTTGGCAAACTGCCCTGAGACTCTGACTCTAGGTCTTTCTTTAAAATGGATGTAATAGAATCTACCTCTTAGGCTTATCAGGAAGCTCAGTTAAGATAATAAAATACAAAAGTGCCCAGAGTCCAGTGCCTGGGACATGGTGGGTGGCCAGGGAATGTCAGTTCCCTGCTTTCTGAGTTGCTATAATGAGAGAGGCACTTTGGGCAGCCTCCAGCTTAGCATGGTTATTTGTCTGTTTTTGTGTCTACCAAGTCTTCCATTTCTGACTCAGCCAATGTTAGTGGTAGAGGAGATGAATGGAGAAGAGTGGCACTTGGCTGTGGGCTGTGGGATGGTTTGCCAGTAGGCCTGACAGTCGAGCTGGAGATGAAAGAGAAATAGAGACAGTGACTGCAGGGATGGGGACCAGACGGTTCCTTTGACACATTATTCTGGGGAGTTTGGCTCTATCTAAACAAAACTAGTCTTTTGACAGCTTCTGGATTATAATGGGTATGACGTTGACAGTCATTGTTTACCAAGCAGGTAACTTTTCTGAGTCCTTTTCTGCTCTTTAAAAATTAATTTAAATTTGTCTTAAAATTGAAATAGTATACATTAATACTATAAAACCTTAATTGCCCCTTAGCTTATAATGAAATATATCATTTCCTTTTCTCATACCTTCCAATTTCCTGATCCCTTTTTCAAAATGCCATAATTGTCAACTCTTTTAGTAGTTACTTCTCACTCATCCTCACCCAACGTCTGAAAAAATGAAGTGTGCACAGCTATTTCTTGATGTGTCAGCTTCAGGTGTAACTTTTGACATCTCGCTATGGAAGATTAGGTTTTAACTCTCCCTGCTTCCCCTCCTCCGGTGCATACACACACACACATATTGACCCTCTCACCCTTGCCCTTAATAGTGTTCTATCACAATTTAAGTCAATTTTATGTGTTTATGTTATTGTGATGACAAGTAGCTACATAGAATTTGCCCTGAGTCAGAATGTGCTATAATCTTGTTTTTTTTTTATTAGTTTTATAAGTACCTCCTTCTAATTCTTTTGCAAATCTCTGCAAGAAAACCCTTTCCAGTGTATTCAAATACAGCAGGATGCTTCCCAACTCAGTTCCCTTCTCTGACCAGCCTCTCCTGAGACTTCTGCTCCAAGAGGACTTTCCTGCCCACAGCTCCTCTCTCAGCAGGTCCCTTTCCCAGAAGCCTAGGAGTTCCCTCTACTGCTCTGTTTTGAAGGATCCCAAGTTGTGTCCTTGGTCAATACAACAAATGAAATTTCAAAGTAATGTCCCCCAGCTGTGAATTTTCCCACTTATCATGCTGAGTACTTAGTAGGCCTCTTCAAGATGGGCATTCAGGTTCCTTGGTTCTGAGGAATTTTCTTCACTCTATTTTCTCTGTTCTTTCTCTCTGGAACTCCTGTTGGTTGGGTGCTTTACCAACTGAATGGATCATTTAATTTTCTTCTCTTTTTCCTTCTTCGTATATTTTTCTACTTTCTAGGAATTTTTTTCCTTCACTTTTTTCTTCTCATCTTTCTACAGGATTTTTTTTTAAACTTCTGCTTTCATATTTTAATTTTTCAGGAATTTTA
Organism: Glaucomys volans; assembly: GCA_020662805.1. Classification (NCBI taxonomy): domain Eukaryota; kingdom Metazoa; phylum Chordata; class Mammalia; order Rodentia; family Sciuridae; genus Glaucomys; species Glaucomys volans. The sequence continues at coordinate 61,633 of JAJEJO010000196.1, read as the reverse complement.
CTTTGGTCTTTTGTTGTAGAAACTTATTTTCACTTCAGGAAGGCTTCTTTTATCTCCCTGAGGAAATCAGAAGATTTTAACTTCTCTTTTTCTTCCAAACTTCTTTTTCCCTGTTTGACTTGGTGTATGTATTTCATATTAGAGGCTTTCCTAAAATATATTTCTTTCTTTTCTTTTTCTTTTTTTTTTTTTTTTTTTTTTTTGTGGCACTGGGGATTAAACCCAGGGCCTTGTGCTTGCAAGGCAGGCACTCTACCAACTGAGCTATATCCCCAGCCCCAAATTTTTAAAATTCTGCGACAGAGGGCTGGGGCTGTAGCTCAGTGGCAGAATGCTTGCCTAGCATGTGTGAGGCACTGGGTTCGATCCTTAGCATCGCATAAAAATAAATGTAAAATAAAGGCATGCTATCCATCTACAACCACTAAAAATTAAAAAAAAAAAAAAATTTGAGACAGAGTCCAGCTAAGTTGCCTAGGCTGGCCTTGAAGTTGAGATTCTCCTGCCTCAGCCTCACTGGGATTACAGGTGTATGCCACTATTGCTTACAATTTAGTGATTCTTGACTGATTTTTTTCACATTTAATTGTGAATACTAAAAAGCCAATTGGATATTCTTTTGACCAGTGGACTTCATGTTTAGGCAGGTGTCTTAGAAAGTGACTTAACTGTTCGATTAGGAGATCCTTAAATGCCAGTACTTACAAATATTTTTACTTAGGCAGGTCAATGTAGCTGGACAAGATTCCCTCCATCTCCTGCCTAGAGAATATAAACTTAGCTCCCAGCATTCTGGGAGCTGGTGTGGGGGGCTGTGGGCTTAAGATCTCTCTTCTCAGGGAATGGACTTTTACCTGACCCTGCCTCCCTCTCCTCCTATGCTATTCCTGGCACTTCTCTGGTCCCACTTCTCCAGAGCATAAATTTCTTCCGCTGTAGCCAGATTAGAGAAGAGGTAGTCACATGACTGCAGAATTAAGAAGCAGCTCTGGGGGTTAATCTGTTTCATATAGACTCTCAATTATCCATCCTTACCTCTGCCTCTAGAGTAACTTGACACCACCAATTCCTCCAATTTGGGCCGTTCTTTGATTCTGCTGTTCATGTGAGCTTTGCCACTTATAGGTAGCACATCTGCAGACTCCTAGAATTTAGCATTCTGCTGTGCCAGTTACTGATCCTCCATTGACATGCCACTTCCGGAATATTTGACATCTGTCGTCTGTTGTCTCTTCTTCCTTTCTTGTACTTGAGGATTTATACTATAAAAAAATTGGTTTACTCCCATTTTTGTGAAGTTTTGAGAGGAAACAGAGAAAAACGTACATGTTACAGGTGTCATTTTTTTTGGGGGGGTTGGTACCGGGTATTGAACACAGGGGTAGTCAACCACTGAGCCACATCCCCAGCCCTATTTGTATTTTATTTAGAGACAGGGTCTCACTGAGTTGCTTAGTGCCTTGCTTTTGCTGAGGCTGGCTTTGAACTCTTGATCCTCCTACCTCAGCCTCCCAAGCTACTGGAATTACAGGAGTGTGCCAACAATGCCTGGCCAGGTGTCATTTTAATTAGAACTCAGCTTGTTTCCCCAGGTTTTAAAATTAGGTAGCCATGAAAATAAAGTGATGTTTCTGGTGCCTAGGTGCTAAAATGGGGTGAATGTTGAGTCACACTTGCTTGTTATTTGGAATAACTGATGTGAAATTTAGAACTAGAAGGCCCTTTGCTTAGTGTTCCTCATCTACATAGTTGCAATTTAACTAATACGGCTTGTTTTTTACATATTTGTGACAGGGAATTTTAGTGTCAGGGAGTTAAACTTCTGAGTAAATGGGCAGATGCAAAGATGAAGTCATTAGTTTGCAAAAATGAGATGGTTGGGGTTGGCAGTGCTTACCCTCTCTTGCTGTGCCCATCACTAAGACTGAAAAGAGAAGGTCTGGGATTCAGAAAGGAACATTCCCCTTGGCACCGTTCTGTACTCATATCTAGCCTGCCGGAGGTGATCATACTTAACAGTTTGCTGGTTGTGGATCATCAGGAATTTTTTTTTGTTGTTGTTCTGGGGATTGAACTCAGGGACATTTTTACCACTGAGTTACATTCAACAGTCCCTTCTACTTTTATTTTCTTTGGTTTTGAGGCAGTATTGCTAAGTTGCTCAGGCTGGCCTCAAACTTGCAATCCTCCTACCTCAGCCTCCTGAGTTGCTGGGATTACAGGAGTGTGCCATTGCACCCAGCCATCAGGAACCGTTAGTGACTTTAAATCTACCTAGAGAGAAGAATGGTTCTGTAGGTTGGGAGACATCTTTACCCCTCTGGTCATCCTGACCATCTTCCTCAGGAAATATGCCTCATTTAGACGGGTGGAAGGAGCTGCACCTGCTCTCCCTCTATCTCCCCTGCACGTGGCAGAGACTTAGGTGTGACTATGACCACCCCACCATGCTTACTGGCTTAGTCAAATATTAACTACTGTATCAGCACTTCTTTGGGAAGTTAACAGCCTTGACCTCCTTGTCAGAAACATGTGCTGTCAACAATGGAGGCTGTGATCGCACCTGCAAGGATACTTCAACAGGTGTTCACTGCAGTTGTCCAGTTGGATTCACTCTCCAGTTGGATGGGAAGACGTGTAAAGGTAACCTTCACCTGGAGGGGCGGGGGGTCTGGAGACCGCGTTGTGGAGGGATGGGGTGTGCAGTGGAGGCAGTGTTTCCCCTCCATGACCTCTGACTGACTCCAGATTTGCTTATGATTCATATTGATGTGAGCTTTTTGTCTCTGGCCTAGTGGACGGTTGTAATTGAGTAAGCTTAATTAAAATCAACTTAATTACACTAACTGTTGAGAAGGTCAGCCTTTACAAGCATCAAATAATCCATTGCAGGCAGTGGCCTTATTAGAAAAAGGCAGTTCAAGGAAACATTCATTGGCAGGAGATAACATCAACCTATCATAAATAATAGCCTCGAGATTATTATGTAAATAGCAGCCAAGATTATTATCCAGAGAACTTAATGAATAACTGTACCATTACCTTTTACTGATGAAGACAGATCCCATTAACTTGCTAGTAATTCATAGGCAAGAGTACAAAGGATCAGTTCTTGAGCATGATAAAAAATAGATACGAGATGAAACTGAGAACAGATAAGATTATCAGGAATCATTTAAAAACGTTGAGGCCATTTGATCATTGTGTAATTTGCCAGAACAAATGCTCTAGTCCCTTATAGCTTTAATCATTAAGCTAGAATAGAAAGTATACTAACAGGAGTTATATCTTATCTCAAGAGAGCACTGCAAGGATGAAAATATAATGGGGCATCACCACTCTTCCCATTGTCTGTTTCCTTAATACTGGTCAAGCATCCAAAGTCAGTTGTCTTTCAAAACTGGTTCAGCCAGACAAGAAGACATGTAAGATTAAAAACATCAGCAAACATTTTCAAATGCTTTTCAGGGTCTGTTTTTATTTCAGAGAATAATGAGCACACACAATAGCACTTTGGGGATTTGTGGGAGGCAATTTTGCTCTCTGATTTACTGTAGCTTGCCTGTTACAGATATTGATGAGTGCCAGATCCAAAATGGAGGTTGTGATCATTTCTGCAAAAATACTGTGGGAAGTTTTGATTGTAGCTGCACAAAAGGATTTAAATTATTAACAGATGAAAAATCTTGCCAAGGTATGTGCTGAAAATGTAGTGGTGCTGTGCAATGACCCCTGGTTGAAACAGAGAGGATATAACCGCCTGCCCCACATCCCCGGGTAGTCACTGGCTCAACTGGTTTCCTGACAGTCACTAATCCAACCTTCAACCTAGGCTTCACTTATTTCATCTGTTAGGTAGAGTAAAAGCAGGAATGTAGCTCACAGGTATATTTTGAAAAGTAAGCTACTAATGATTAGAAGAACACCTCAGTTGGGCATGGTGGTTCACACCTGTAATCCCAGTAAGCTCCAGAGGCTGAGGCAGGAGAATCTCAGGTTCAAAGCCAGCCTCAGCAACTTAGCAAGGCTGTAAGCAACCTAGTGGGATCCTCTCTCACAATAAGAAGTAAAAAGGGCTGGGAGCCTGGTATGGTGGCACATGCCTGTAATCCCAGCACTTGGGAGGCTGAGGCAGGAGGATCGCGAGTTCAAAGCCAGCCTCAGCAATTTAGCAAGGCCCTAAGCAACTCAGTGAGACCCTTTCTCTAAATAAAATACAAAATAGGGCTGGGGATGTGGCTCAGTGGCCAAGTGCCCCTGAGTTCAATCCCCGGTTCCAAAAAAAAAAAAAAAAAAAGGACTAGGAATGTGACTCAGTAGTTGAGCACCCTTGGATACAATCCCTGATATCCCCTGTCCCCCAAGAAGAAGAGCACCTCAAAGAATCCACCTGATGTGACCACAGTAGAGCTCACTGCTTGAAAAGAAATGCAATGTAATTCAAGTTGGGTTGCATCAGGGCGTTCAGATATGGATAATTTTCCTTTTCTAAAAATTCTTTTCATGTTATTGACCTGATGACAAAGAAGGGATTTAGAGAACACACCTTTGTAGCCGAAAGATGGGGTCAGTTCATAATCAAGGCCTTGAACCAGCTTATTTCTTCCCATAGCTCTTGTTTTGAATAACCAGCCTTTGATGTGTGAGAGAAGGCTAGAGACTAAAGAAGGGGGTTGTGGGACAGAGATGCTGGTTGGTTCTTAAGCAGGATTACAGACCCCTTTTCAAATACATCCTTCCCACCTAAGGTGGATAGCAAGGAAACTTCCTTAGGTGGCAGTCGTTGGCATTAACAGTTGTTTTGGGTGGTGGAAAGCTGTTTTGTGGCATGTCATTATTTGTAGTTTTAGGTAAGCATTATCATACCATTAATATGCAGGAAGAACTCCCAGAAAAGATCTGCTGTCATTTATTCTTGTGTTTCTGGGAATAAAGACTGCCTTATTTATTTTGCTAGAAATTTCAGCATTAAATCAGAGTCAGGTCAGGTGTGGTGGCACATGCTTGTAATACCAGCTACTCAAGAAGCTGAAGCAGGAAGATTGCCAGGTTCTAGGCCAACCCCAACAATTTAGTAAGCCCCTGTCTCAAAACAAAAAATAGAAAGGACTAGGAATGATAAAGCACCCCAGGGTTCAATCCCAGTACCAAAATATATATATATTTTTTATATAAATATACAAAAATATATATATAAAATCTGACTTCACTTTATATAATAAAGTTGTAACATTATCTTTTTAAAAACTGTATGGTGTGAATTAGTTTTTCTTAATACATTATTTGCCAGGCAGTTCAAATATATTCTCCTTTAAATTCGGTGAGTTAATGCTAGATGATTATTGTGTGGTTTTCTTCAGTTTGACTTGGAAAGCAAATTTGCTCTTCCACATAATGTTTTATAATGTATAGAGCAAGCAATACTGTTTAAGCTGTGTAAACACATTAAAAAGGAATTAGGAAAGTGATCTCATTATTTTTGGCAAAGAGAAAGCCTAGAGTGAGCTGCCAAAGTCAGCTACTGAACAAGTCCACTTTCTCAGCAACTGGCTGATATTAAAAACAGATTTCATAGAATGGCATCAATTACTAGGGAAGAAACTGATTTTTCCTCATTTTTCACTGATCAGTCTTGGTAGAATAAATATTTGCACAGAACAAATTTGCTGGAGAAATTGCCAGGATTTCTGGGAAAAGCTAAGAATGAAGAGATTTTGCAAGAATTTGCCCTTTTTTATTTCACTTTTTCATTCCTCCTGATCCATCCAAATGTTTGTTTTTTATTAATGTATTTTCTTGTGGCACATTCAGTGTTGATAAAGTGGTCTAGTTAGCTTCCACTGAGTGCTGCACTGGTCCTGGTTTATCCATTTGGAGACATAAGTTGTAACTTTAAAACCCTCCAAAGACTTGAGAGAGTGAAGCACTGAAACTCTAGTCTACTGGAAAGATGGGGGAGCCAGACCACAGAAGAAGAGATGATTAGATAGACACATGCAGCCTCCTGAGGCTAGTGTACATGACCCCAGCTGTAGCCAAGGATGCATTCACACTGAACCAGGAAGATAGGGTGCACATGGTGCTGGACCATAGGGGGTGGAGAAAAACCAAGGGACAGGTCAAGTAGATCCAGATTAGAGTATAACCACCTAATTTCAGTGTCTGCCATAGAAAACTATTGAGGTAATTAATGGTGATACATTCTTTTTTTTTTTTTTTTTTTTTTGGTGGTGGTGCTAGGGATTGAACCCAGGGTCTTGTGTTTGTGAGGCAAGCACTGTTGATACATTCTTTAGTGCAGAGGGTTTTAAAACTGGATTAACTGGCCTCTTGGTTAATCTGAAGACAAATTCTGGGAAGATCAGAAAGAAAGAACCAGATTTACTTCCAATGAAAGTGTTTCCTTTGTTCATTTCACCATAGCTTATAAAGTTACAGGTGTTTTTTTTACCAAGAGTAATATGACAGTAATAATGTACAGCTAGTGTCATTGTTTATAATGTAGTTTACAAAATCCTTTTTAGATATGCTATCTCATGTGTTTTCATTTACATAATTTTAATTACTCAGCCCTGCAAATAAGTATGGGTGAAAGAGGCAAATTAGACCTCAAGGCAAGTGCAGTTTGCAACAGATTTTGGAAATAAGGGTCCTGGCAACAAGCAGACCTATTGTGGACTTCTCAGTGCTTTCTTTGACACAAATGAGAGAGGAAGATGAATAGGAATTCTCTCCCATCCTCGTGTGTGTTGTTTGGTTTGTTAGTTAGCAACTGGTGTTGTAGATGAACACAATATCTTTAACACATTTACTTATTTTTTATGTGGTGCTGAGAATCGAACATTCCAGTCCGTGCACACTCACAACAGGTTCATCAACTCAAGGGAAGCATTTGCACATGCTAGGCAAGCCTTCTACTACTGAGCCACAACCCCAGCCCAGCAACTGGTGTTTATTATAAACCTGTCCATTTATTTGTCAGAGCTGGTTTTAACAGCCCTCTCCCTTTGGCAATTACAGATGTGGATGAGTGCTCTTTGGATAGGACCTGTGACCACAACTGCATCAACCACCCTGGCACATTTGCTTGTGCTTGCAACAAAGGGTACACTCTCTACGGCTTCACCCACTGTGGAGGTGAGTGGACTGGCCCTCTAGGCTTGGGAGGTGGGGCCCATCCCTGTTTATTTTCCTACATTAGGGATAAAAGGTATATTCCAGTCCCTGCACACTCACAACAGGTTCATCAACTCAAGGGAAGCATTTGCTGAACGGGAATCTGTCCACATTTATCCTTTTAACATGTCCAGTGTGAAATGGAACAGAGAAAGGAGCTGAGTTCCTTCAGCTGTGGATTCTTCCTTGACTCTATTGACTTGTGGTTGCATTCAGAGAATGGGAGGGTCTCTCAGGAGCTGAGACCCTCTCCACTGGAACTTCACATCAGACAGTAAAGTCGCAGTCCTCAGAGAGGCTTGGCAGGGCACCAACCAATTCCTGCTGTGCAGAGACACTGGCTGCAAAACCTTGGTTCAAGCCCCACAGTTAGGTCTTTGAACTGCAAGTGAAACCATTGTGTTTTTCTTCACTCTGTGCACATTTAGCAACGTATTCTCATAACCTTGTTGTCAAGCAGGCTTTAGTCTATATCAGATTCAGTACCAGCTGACTCTCATTCCCCTCCCCTGGCCATCAGATTCACCAGCAATCTTTGAGAATACAGATTCAGATTCTAGTTCAGTGTCTAGGGCCTTCGAGGTGATTCTGAGGATCTGCAGGATTTGGGAACCCCTGGTCTGAATACTTCTACCTAGTCTCTTTCCTGTGCTTAAGAAGAATGGGTAGTGTTGTCTCCCTTCTGAACACATCCTTGACTTGACTAACCATATACTCTTCCAAGTCTGCCAAGAAACACCAACAAAATGTACCCTAAGTATGGGCTGAGCATGGTGTTGCATGCCTGTAATCCCAGTGACTTAGGAGGCTGAGGCAGGAGGATCAAGAGTTCAAAGCCAGCCTCAGCAAAAGTGAGGTGCTAAGCAACTCAGTGAGACCCTGTCTGTAAATAAAATACAAAATGTGGCTTAGGGTCAAGTGCCCCTAAGTTCAATCCTTGGTACTGCCTCCCTGCAAAAAAGTACCATAAGTATGGAAATGAATCTGGAGCCTCCTTCTGATGGGACTTAGTCTCAGGTTGACAGGGATTAGTGCATGCCACTTCTGTTTTCTCTGTACCTCAGCTGTGGCAACAGTCAAATAGGAGTCTGAATTCTGACTCCCTTGATGTTTAGCACAGAGGATGATGGAGTTTTAATTTAGAAGCCTGTGTGGTATCTGAGTTTGGACATCTGAAAGCAGATGAAGTGCTCCTAACTGGGCAATGGTTTTGTGAACAGAGGAACTTGAGATCTCCCTATTGTGGCTCATGCCAGTGGGAAGTGGGGTGTGTGGTCAGTGGGTGCCAAAATCCAAGGCAGTCAGCCCCTTTCCTTTGGTGACTTTCAACCATATGACATTGCTGCTGCTCCTTCCTCGAGGGAGCGATAGTATCAGCCCATTCAGTGACGTGCTGCTGTGACGGGAGCATTTTGTTCCACAGACACCAACGAGTGCAGCATCAACAACGGAGGCTGTCAGCAGGTCTGTGCAAACACAGTGGGCAGCTATGAATGCCAGTGCCATCCTGGGTACAAGCTCCACTGGAATGAAAAGGACTGTGTGGGTAAGGGGCACCGGCCACAGAGCAAACTCAGCCAGTGAGCTCACTGCTGGCCCAGAGGTGTGAGGCTCTGAGTGCTCCATGTCCTGCTGGACCCAGAGCACCTGACCTTCTCCACTGAGATTTCCTCCCCTCCACAGCAGCAGCCGGTCTTTAAATAGTCCAAAAACAGGAGATACTTTTCAGGTTCTTTGGTGTTTCTTTCTGTGCTTCTGCATAGGTTGGAACTTACTTCTGTTTCCCTGGTTGCTCTTCCGCATGAAAAAAAAAAAAAATCACACACTCGGGATTCCTTGACCTTGGTGGGAAATGGTGCCTGGTGTCTGTGTTCTGTGTGGGCATCAGCTTGACCTTCTTGTCTTGGGGACTTTGGTGCATGGGATCCAGCTGTTCTTGTCACACTTGGAAATGTCCTTCTCTTTCTGTAAGTGTCTGTATTTTGTCCTGTTTAGAAGTGAAGGGGTTCCTGTCCACTAGTGTATCACCCCATGTGTCCCTGTATTGCGGGAAGAGTGGTGGAAGAGACAGGTGCTTCCTAAGATGTCACTCTGGCATTCACCTCTCTTCAGGTGAGTGGGTCTCGTCCCCAGGGGCAGATCCTCATACCGGGGCCAGGTCTTCCTGGCCTGTACGTGTTGGAGGCCCTCAAAGGCCTTCGAGGTCCTTGACCAGATACTTTTGACCCCCATATGCTTTTCAGACCCCATATGCTGGGTTTTTGGTAGTGACACAAATGGAGCGAGGAGGGAGGGTGATTTTAGCTGCTATCAGGATAGCCTGTAACCTTGCTTATGCATTTGACAATCCACATTCTGTCTGTCAGGACTGCAAGAGGCCTATTCTGTCACCTGTGGCTCTTCTCTAAGGAGTAAACAGCAAAAATCAAATGACTCTGCTTTTGGGGGTAATTACCAAATCTACTGCATTTTCTTGGGGCTTGTGTTCAGTGAGTGACCTTTTTCCAAGGGCCATTTTCTTGGGTATTGAATTTGTTTTCTTCTTTCTTAATCTCAAGACTGTGGGCATTTACAGGGTGTTCTTGTCTGTAGCCTTGGTGCCTCAAATCTGACTCACCCATGTAACAGATACTTGTTGAACATTCACTGTGTACTCAGACGCCCTGTGTTCAACCCTGGTGGGTCAACATATTGGACAGAGGCCCACAGAGCTCTGAACTAGGGAACTCAGGTCTCCTGAATTCCCTGTATGCCTCAGAGGCCCAGCAGGAAATGTGACTGGACACCTGGCGTTAATGGAGATAGGCCTAGGCAGAGCAGGGGGATCAAGGATTCTGTCCCCGAAAGGGAGAATCTTCCAGGATTCTAAGACTAGAATGAGACTTAGACTCATTTTAAGACTAAGAATGAAACTCAGAGTTTTCAGGAGGCCTCATCTGCCCAGATGTAGACACATTTGTCACTATGTCATGAGAACATCTGAATGAGGCCCATCTGACATTTTGATGTCCATGTTACCTTCATGAGCAAAGATAAGAACCAAGGAATGCAGGATTCAAGTACTTAAAATATGCTGCCCACCATATTACATGTACTGACCGATTTAATCCATACCACAACTCTCTGAGTCAATTTTATTATTATCCTCATTAACCAGACAAGAAACTGAGGCTCAGAGAGGTGAAATAACTTGACCAAAGTGACTCCAGTAAGAAATAGAGGAGCCAGGATTTGAACCCAGGCATCCTGAGTTTAGAATCCTAAGCACTGTCATTCATTGACCTTTTCAAAAAATTTTTTAAAAGTTTCATTTTGTTCAGTTTCTTTAAATTTCTATGTTGACAGTTTAAAACCAAAAACTATAGAATTCTCCAGTCTAATCACAATTCTAGAAACAGAACATTATTTGGGTATTATTATTAAACACTGCCCTTTTTGTTGGATTTTGGGATCCAGTCAGAGTGGACATCATGGTCTGTTTCATCAAATCCCTCAGTGATGATTCCTTGGTGATTTAGGCTACCCAGGGGTGGGCAAGCAAATAGCCAACAGATATAGCCGTCAGCCAGCTAAAGTATTTGTTGTTGTTGTTGTTTGCATTATCACACTTAATCCTCACAATAGCCTGGTAACACAGGTACTTAAATGTGTCTATTTTACAGATGAAGAAACTGAGTGGGCTGGGGATGTAGCTCAGCTGGTAGAGTGGTTGCCACACATGCACAAGGCCCTGGGTTCAATCCCCAGCATCACCAAAGAAAAAAAGAAAAAAGAAAGCAAGAAAGAAACTGAGGTTTAGGGAGATTACATACTTGCTCAAATTCTTATCACAAGTCAAGGAGCCAGGATCTGAATGTAGGTCATGGACTCCAGAGCCTAATGTGTGGTGAAGACTGATTCTGGGACTCTCACCAGAATTCTGCACACGGCCCCTCATAGTGGGACCTGTGTTCCCTGCCAGGCCCTGGAAATCTAACCATGTCTGGATTGGCAGCTGCCTCAGTGCTGTCCTCCGGGGGCAGGCATACATGGGAGAGTCTTTCCTTCACTCTCTCCCTCAAAATCCAAATTTGGGCCTGAGGAATTGGACTTCTTTCTCAGAAAGGAACAAAAATGGCCTTATCTTTTTTCTCACGATGGAGGCTATTTTGGGCTCTTTCTTTGTTATATTTGAACATTGGATTCATCTCTGAGAAGGCTCCAGGTGTCCCCAGTCCAAGGTAATGGACATTCCATGATTGAAACCAATGGATAGCTAGCCACCATCCACCTGGTGTTTCTGTTCCTTTGCCTCTGAAGGTAACTTCTCTCACTTGTTTCTTTCTGAAGATGTCACCACCATCAGGACAAGTGTAACCTTTAAGTTAAATGAAGGCAAGTGTAGTTTGAAAAAGGCTGAGCTGTTTCCCGAGGGTCTGCGACCAGCACTACCAGGTATGGAATCAGATGGCTGGTGTAGGGAGCTTGCCTGCATGTTGGGAAAGGGGCCTGTGATGCCTAAGCTGGAGGTCCAAGGGGAAGACTGCTGTCCAGCTGACTCAGGAGCACTTTGAATGGGACTGAACTTCAGCATCTCCAGGGACTTTTGTCACGAGAAGGAGCAGAGCCTACCTTAGCACCCCTGTATACTTTGGGGGTTGTACTTCAGAGCTTCCTCTGTGAGGTAGTTGGTAAAGCTCTGGAAAAACCTGTGAATTCAAAGGAGTCAATAAGGGCTTAAGATGAATTAGCAGTGTGTGATTGCATTGGGTTAAATTTTCTGGATCTTAGAGTTTGCCTGAAGAGTAAGCCAAAGAAATTTGAAAAAAAGGGTTGGCTCAGAAATGATAACTTTGATGAACAAAGATGTAATATCCAGCATTCCTGCTGGTCTGTTTTTTGGAAACTGTGACTCTATTGGCTTCAACAGAACAAATATCATCTAAGAAGAATTGGGCTTACTGAAACAAGCAACATCTAACACTTCTTTCTTCCCTAGCTCACATTTTCTATATTATTTCAGAGAATACTTTTGGAGATTAAAAAAAATCAGAATTTATGTATTAAGAGATTTCTTTCCCCAGTCTACCCTCAAAAAAACCACAAACATAAAGCTCACTCTAGTTACTTTTGACTGTCTGCTGGTAACTAACCAACATTAATTTTGGTACTTCCATTTTATGGAATATTATGCAGCTATTAACTGTATGTATTCAAAGAATGTTTAATGACAGGAAAATGTTCTTGTTATAATGCTGAGATGGAAAGAGGGACAGTAAAATCTCGTATATCTTGAATAATCCAAATTGTATGAAAAAGTGAAGTAGAAGGAACAAAGAAAGATCTCATTGTGAGTAATGGTTTATCTGGGTAGAGGATAGTGATTTTAATTTTTTCTATATGTTTCATTGCTCCTCAGTGAGCATTTGCACTTTTAAACCAGGAGGAAAGCATTATTGAAAAAAGATTTGGTCTAGAGTCTACTTAATGGATTGCACCAATGCTAATTTCTCATTTTGATAAATATAATTTAAGGTAAGTAAGATGTTAGCAGGGAAAACTGAGTGAAGGTTATATGGGAACTCTCAATACTATCTTAGCAACTTTTCTATAAATCTTAACTTCAAAATAAAAAGCTTTTAAAAAGTAGACATGGGAAAATTGAAAGGAAAATGTTTAGAAATGAGCATCTTTTTAGTTTACAACTTTAAGTTAGCTTTATGAAAAGGTCAGACATCTTTGGGGAAAAATATAAGGAAGAAACAAATTTACCACTTTCTTTTGGCTCCTGACAAGCTGTCATTTTGAATATACTGTAATGTTAAAGAAGAATGTAAAGATAATTCTTCACTTCATTAAAATAACATTTTAAAATAGAGTCAAATTAATCATGTGTATATGTGGACCTGCTTGCTGTTTGATTCTGGTTAGCAATCATTAATCATCAGATTCACTGGAAATTGCCAGGATGGAAGACAGCCAAAGTCAGAAACAGGGATGTGCAAAACCCTGTGTCATACAAAACTTCCACTGTCATCCTAGATGCTTTCGTGATATTGTTTGGTTTTGTTGATTCTTTGTGCCATTTATTTCTCCTGGTTATTTAAAAATGAGATCAAGCTGGGTGCAATGGCACATGTCTATGATCTCAGCAGCTTAGGAGACAGGGGCAGGAAGGATGGCAAATTCGAGGCCAGCCAGGACAACTTAGTGAGACCCTGTCTCAAAATAAAGAACAAAAAGGGCTGGGATGCAGCTCAGTAGTAGAGACCCCTCACCACCGGGGTTCAATCCCCAGTTCCACAAAAACAAAAACAAAACAAAACAAACAAAATAAAAATGAGATATCACCATTAATGTGCTTTCCAGCTCTCCCTCTGGTTGGTATTATGCCAGGGTCAGTTTGCCTGAAAGCAAGAGTTGGTTTCCCTTCTGTTCCTCTACTCATTCCCTCTGCTGGGGCCATCACAGTCCAGTTTTAAGAAACCAACTGTGAAGCAGGGTGTGATGGCTCACACCTGCAGTCCCAGCAGCTCAGGAGGCTGAGGCGGGAGGATCCCAAGTTCGAAGCTAGCTTGGGCAATACAGCAAGGCCCCAAGCAACTTAGCAAGACCCTTTCTCAAAAACTAAAATGGACTGGGGATGTGACTCAGTGGTTAAGCATCTCTGGTTCAACCCCTAGTACCCAAAACCAAAACAACAGCCACAAAAACAACTGTGAGGGGGCTGGGGATATAGCTCAGTTGGCAGAGTGCTTGTCTTGCATGCACAAGGCCCTGGGTTCAATCCCCAGCACCGCTAAAAACAAAACAAAACAAAAACTGAGAACAAGAGCGCACCTCAGCAAACAGGGTATGCGATGTGAACCAACCCCTGGTTCTCCTCTTCCACACATGTCAGTTGGACACTCCCAGCATTTGTCCATGAAAAGAATTTTCAAGAGGGAGATTGCAAAGTTATATAGGAGGCGATACTGGCTCTTCAAAATGAAAATGTCTTCATGCTCCAAGCTGGGGGCTTGCAGCATCTGGCCATGTGAAGTTAATCACGTAGTCTCTGGAGAGTGGTTTTAATGAAATGTTTACTGAGCTCTAGCGAATGTTCTACTGAGTGCTTTGCCAGGACTTGGCTTCCGATAATTTTGTTTCTTCATACAGAGAAGCACAGCTCAGTAAAAGAGAGCTTCCGCTACGCAAACCTTACATGCAGCCCCGGCAAGCAAGTCCCAGGACCCCCTGGCCGATCAAGCACCCCTAAGGAAATGTTTATCACTGTTGAGTTTGAGCGTGAAACTTACCAAAAGGAGGTGACAGGTTGGTCTGAAAGTTGTCTGCGGTGCCAGGCTTCTCACAACTTGCTGCTTCTTTCTTTGCCTTTCACCTTTCATCATTCCTGGGGGAAAAATTGTGCAAACACTGAAGTATCTCCTGTTTTATTTTCACCTCCAAACTACACAAACTGATTGAGAACTGATGATTTTCTCTGCTTCATAAAGACCCAGAGTTATCATTTTGGTCAATAAATTTCTGTTTGAATTGAATGCTGTCCAGCCTGCTAGGTGCCCACCTCCAGGTCTCGCCCTTTCTGGTCCACAGGGAGCTCAGGGTGCTGGTGGGTCCTGCAGTTGGTCTGGACATCCTCACACCATGCGGCCTGACTTCCTCCCATGTTGATGTCCTTGTTCCTGCAGCTTCTTGTGACATGAGCTGCATCGTGAAGCGAACAGAGAAGCGGCTGCGGAGGGCCATCCGCACGCTCAGGAAGGCTGCCCACAGGGAGCAGTTTCACCTTCAGCTCTCGGGCATGGACCTTGATGTGGCTAAAAAGTCTCCCAGAACATCTGAACAGCTGGCAGAGCCCTGTGGAGTAGGCCAGGGCCACGTAGAAAACCAGTGTGGTGAGTAGCCCAGGACATTTTTGCTGACAGAACTGCCTTGAGCTCTGTGAACGCTGAAGGTGACCCACAGTGGATCTGGGCCATCTTTTCTTCTCTGGGCTCATGAAACAGTCTGGATGCCCTTTCTAATCTGGTACCTGTCATGCCGATGACTGTCCTGCCTACTAGACCTGCAGCTCCCCACAGACTGAGTGTTGCTCACCTCTTTCCCCAGCACTCAGCCAAGTAGTGCCTGGCTTGTGGGGGGCACTGCAGTCACTGTTGAACTGAGGGACAGAAAGGAAGAGTCAGGAGTCATGAGGAGGATGCTGCCCTTTAAATCCCTGAGGGATTTTCAAAGCCCTGTTCCCTGGTTGGATCAGGGCTGGAATGTGAGGCATCCTTGAGCCTTTACTCTAATCTGTCATCACTTCCTGAAGTCACTTCTCTGGCTTGATTAATGGTGGCAGGGAACAAAGTCCTGTCCAGTCTTGTGAAGAGGCAAAGCTAGGGTCACTCAGCAGGCTTGTGAGAGTCCTGAGCTTTTGCCCAAGGCTCCTAGGAGTATCAGTTCTATGGTATGTTGTTGGTCTGTGTATGTGTTTGTTTCAGGATTAACTTTGATAAACTTTCAGTTCTTCTGATAAATCTAGCAAAAATTTGCAGGGTATTCAGTTTTGAAATTTGTTTGTTGTGAGAGACTTTTCTTGGCCATTAGGGGAGACTCTACTTGAGAAGTCTTAAATAGAGAAAATTGGAGTCTCACTTTATGGTAGTGATGGTAGTTTATTGAGTTCTATCTGTTAGCAAGCACAGCACTGAGCCCTGCATCTGCATCATCTCATTTAGTCCTCATAGCAACCCTACCAGGTTTAACAGGCAAACAGCCTGAAGCTCTTCCCTTGCTGAAGATTTCACTGATGGTCTAATTCTAAAGCCTGTGCTCTGGTCCCAAATAAGGTGAAGTTCAATAGCCTGCCCCTCAGAGTAAACAGATGTCATTTCTAAAAGTGTCAGTAGATTCATGAGGCCTGAGAACTGAAGCTTAGGTGAGGTGTAATAGGTCAGTTTTGTGAATAAGCAAAGCTGAACCCAGTTGAACTGTCAGCAACAGCACCACAGCTCCAGTCTGTTTCTTTGTCAAAACTTGGTGAAAATCAAGTGTAACTGTCCACACGGGGCTGGTTCCCAGAGAGCTCTGACTTTTATTCCAGCTGATTCTTTTAAGAAGAAAGAAGAAAGTAAACATGACCCATCTGGTTGTTTTGTTCTCATTTAAAATTCCAAGAGCTCTGGTTTCCATGCCAAAATAGTGGTGAGGGTTGGCTTTGCTGCCCTACTTTCTAGGGCGAGTGAAGAAAATCTTTGGTGGGCAAGTGGGGCCTCCTCTTGACTTCTCAGAACTAAATTGCACCCCTCTTCTCACTCACTGTCCTGTTCAGGTGAGGCCTTGTGGGCTCACCAGGGAGCCTGCATGGTCAGTTAAGGATGTCGGAAAACTAGTGTCAAGGGCATGTGGACCAACTCCCAGGGGGACTGTTACTAATACTGCCATGGGTATACTTCTGGGAAATAAACCAAGGATAAGGGCAGTTGTTAACAGAGACCTCATGATCATGACAGACTGTGAAGGACACAGTAGAGGGTTTGTGTCTCTGTTGTGGTGTGTGAAGGTGCCCCTGAGATGTCAGTCATGCTAAATTTGGTTGAATTTGTTCAACTGATAAGACAGTTTGGCTTATCTCAAGAGCTCCTTCTAAAACTGGATGAATTTTGTAGCCTACATGAGACCAAATCTTTGGTACCCTGTCAGAAAGCAATGTTGAAGATGTCTACTTTTCCACTCTTGTACAAGGAATTACTAACGACATTCTTTTCTTCTTTCTACTAGAAGGAAATTGATACAAAGACAGGTTGTATGTGTTAATTAGAAAAGATTTTTACCCAGCAGGCATATGGCATTGTGTGTGTGTGTGTGTGTGTGTGTGTGTGCTTCTGATCTCTCTCTCTCTTTTTTTTTTTTTTATTTTGTTTTATTGAGATAGGGTCTCATTGTGTTGCCAAGTATGGTCTTGAACTCATGGCTTTGGCCTTCTGTGTAGCTGGCACTACTCCTTCCCTCTTATAAAGCCACCAGTATTCCATCAGGGGGCTTCACTTTGTCTAACCCTGATCACCTCCCAAAGATCTCACCTTTAAATGTCTCAGTTGGTTTAACTTTGCACTTTCTTAATATGTCACAATGGGGATTAAATTTCAACACAATGGACCCTTGGACAACATGTTCACACCATGGTAGAACCCCCCAAAAGTGTTTCAAATGACCTGGAAGGAGAAATGGAATTATCATGTTTATCTGTTAAGATATTTTGATTTAGTTTTCATTGTAAAAGTGCTACATGTTCCAAATGGAACAGAAATATATGCAGTAAAGATGAAAGTTCTCCCCACAGCTGCCCGATCCCACTTCCTAGCAGTGATCACTATTATAATTTGCTATGTATTTTTCACATCTGTTTTTATGCACACACAAAAATGAAATTGTATGCATTCCTTCAATAAATATTTACTAAGTTCCTACTGTGTGTCAGGTACCACTATAGGTGCCAGAATCCAGCAATGAAAAATTTAAGTAGGCCAGGCAGTGGTGCATGCCTGTAATCCCAGCACTTGGGAGGCTGAGGCAGGAGGATCATGAGTTCAAAGCCAACCTCAGCAACTGAGCGAGGCCCTAAGCAACTCAGTGAGACCCTGTCTCTAAATAAAATCTAAAATAGGGCTGGGGATGTGGCTCAGTGGTTGAGTGCCCCTGAGTTTAATCCCTGGTACCAAAAAAAAAAAAAAAAAAAAAGAAAAGTAAAAATCTCAGTCCTCATAGAGTTTATGGTTCTGGAATGGGGAGACAGGCAGCCAACCCATGAACAAGTATGTATGTCATGTAGCAGATGGTGACAAGGATGCAGAGAGCAGGCTGGCTGGGAAGTGGAATAGAACATACTCAGGCAAAGTGAGGGATATGAAGGAAAGTAGTTTCCCTCAAATATGGACTGTGGTCAGTGAAGTCCTCATTCCAGTGTCATTTGGGCAGAAATGCAAAGGAAGGATGAAGCAAACTATGGGGACTTGGAAAAGAGGAGAGTTCCAGGCAAAGGGAACAGCAAGCGAAGCACTCAGAGGGACTGGAGGGAAGCCCAGGGAGAGCAGAGGGAGGGAGGCACAGCACTGATGTCAATGGAGTAGCAGAGGCCCCGGGCTTGGAGGGAACCAGGAATGGGTGAGGACTCCAACTTTGAATCCAAGGGAGGAGGGAAGCCAGTCGGAGGCTTTGTGCAGAGCAGTAAGTGTTTTGACTTATATTTGAAAAGAATACCTTTGGCTGCTGTGTGGAAAATGGGTTTATGTGTGAATAAACATTTAAAAATAAACCAATATGACCTGAGTACTGCTATGCATTGTTTTAGCTATAGAATACATCACAGGCATCCTGTGCCAACATGGGAGCTACTTCATTTCTTTTTCTTTCTTTTTTTTTTTTTTTGCGTTGCTGGGGATTGAACCCAGGGCCTTGTGCTTGCAAGGCAAGCACTCTACCAACTGAGCCATATCCCCAGCCCTACTTCATTTCTTTTAATGGTTTCTAGTTTGTATCTATTTTAAGACTCCAGTATTTGTTAGCCCTGTCCCTATTGATGGACCCTGAACTTAGTCCTAATTTTTCTACACAAACAGTGTTGCTGTGAATACCCTTTTTTGTACACATGCTGATATTCCTGAAGGACAGACTTATAGAAGTACAATTGCCAGGTCAAAGAACATGCAAATTTAAAACATTAATAAATAATGGCCTAATTACCCTTCAGAAACCATACCAATGTACTGTCCCTCCAGTCTTGTGTCTGAGTGTGTATTGCTCCATATCCTATTATTGATCCTTTTAATTTTTACAAAACCTGATAAAAAATAATAAAGTCATTTAAACTTGTTTTTCTTTGTTTATTAGTAAGACTGGGCCTGCTGTCTTAGGGCTAGACATTTGGATTTCTTCTTCTCGGAACATCCGTTGTCTTTATTTTTCCATTGAATTGTCTTTCCAATATCCTTTTTGAAAAATAAAATTTTAAATCCCCAAGTTATACCAAAGGCAATAACCACTTCTGAAAAAATTGAAGACTTTCTTATTGTCATTTGAACATAGTGAAGTCTTTTATTAATTTGGTATTTGGGGACTTTGAAAGCAGCCTAACTCTGCAAGTGACCCTTGTACCATCTCTGATCCATTTTAGTAAGACAGCAAAAGAGAGAAGAAAAGCAATTGTATTCTACAAGGAACAAATTCCTTAAGCTCCACACTACTACATGAAGTCCGTCATGCCTAAAGAAAAATTAACAGTGACACGGATTTCTAGCATTCTACTTTCATGATGTTGGCTAAAGGATAAATTATTTAAGAAATAGACTTGATAATAGGCTTATTTTTGTATTTGACTTCTTAAAACTTGCTGAGATTTTAAAGAGAATACCGGCAACTGGTGAACTGGGGAAGATTTTAGTGCCTGGGTTCCTGAGAGAATAGAAAGTTCAATTCAGCTTTTAATAGCAGTAGCTTTCCTCTGCAGCAATTGAGAAAAGTTAACTCAGCTAGGACTTATTGAGGCTCCACTCTGTTCACTCCATACACTTGAGATAAAGCTATGAGAACAGAACGAGCAAGGGGCCTGTTTGTATGAAGTTCACGTTCTAATAAAGGAAGATGCAAATTAAAAAGTAAAAAAAAGAAGATAATTTCAGAAGTTTCTATGCTGTGAAGATAGTAAAATAGAAGTTTGGAGGGATGGAAGGGGTGCTCTCCATAGGGATGAGTGAGGAGATGGCATGCAAACTCTGAAGGGGATGGGGAACTCCTTGGTCAGGGAAGGACGAGTAGAAGCAAAGGGCCTGAGGCAGGAATGAGCTGGGAATTTTATTCTTAGTTTTTTCAAAATTGAGAAATCATTTGGAATTACACAGATAAGAATTTTTTAAGTTAAGAAAAAGAGCAAGTCTGTATTAGCAAAATAGACCGATACCAATATAAACTCTAATGTATGATATTTGTCACATAGACTGACTGAGTAGGAATTTTTTAATTAGAAAAATTTTAAAAACATAATTTAGTAAAATGCTGACATTTATTGAGGACTTACAATGTGCTCAATAATACAATGTGCTCATTTTACCCTCATGACTAGTCTATATTACATCATGCCTTTTTTCCTTTTTTAAAA
This sequence comes from Glaucomys volans, assembly GCA_020662805.1. Lineage (NCBI taxonomy): Eukaryota > Metazoa > Chordata > Mammalia > Rodentia > Sciuridae > Glaucomys > Glaucomys volans. The sequence goes on along the minus strand of JAJEJO010000196.1, from coordinate 41,337 downwards.
ATATTTATTTATTTATTTTTATACACAAATGGGGTACAACTTTTCATTTCTATGGTTGTACACAATGTAGATTCAAGCGATTCATGTGATCATACATATACATAGGGTAATACTCTCTGTCTCAGTCTACAATCTTTCCTTCCCTCACCCCTCCTATCCCATTTTCCTCTACACCATCCAAAATTTCTCCTTTCTTCTCCCCCCAGTCACACCTCCCGCCCCCCATTGTGTATCATCATCCACTTATCGGAGAAAACATTTGACCTTTGTTTTGGGGGCTTGACTTATTTCACTTAGCATGATTTTCTCCAACTCCATCCATTTACCAGCAAATGCCGTAATTTTATCCTTCTTTATGGCTGAGTAATATTCCATTGTGTATATATACCACAGTTTCTTTATCCATTCATCAACTGAAGGGCATCTAGGTTGGTTCCACAATCTAGCTATTGTGAATTGTGCATCTCTGAACATTGATGTGGCTGCATCACTGTAATATGCTGATTTTAAGTCCTTTGGGTATAAACTGGGAAGTGGGATAGCTGGGTCTAATGGTGGGTCCATTCCAAGTTTTTTGAGGAATCTCCATACTGCTTTCCAGAGTGGCTGCACCAATTTGCAACTCCACCAGCAACATACGAGTGTGCCTTTTTCCCCACATCCACACCAACACTTATTATTGCTTGTATTCCTGAAAATAACCTTTCTATTTGGAGTTAGATGAAATCTTAGGGTGGTTTTAATTTGCATTTCTCTAATTACTACAGATGATGAGCACTTTTTCATGTATTTGTTGATCACCTGTATATCATCTTCTGTGGAGTGTCTGCCCAGTTCCTTAGCCCATTTATTGATTGGGTTCTTTGCATTTTTGGTGTAAAGTTTTGTAAGTTCTTTATAAATTTTGGAGATCAGTGCTCTGTCTGAAGTGTGTGTAGAAAAGATTTTTTCCCACTCTGTAGGCTCTCTTTTCACATTATTGATTGTTTCTTTCGCTGAGAAAAAGCTTTTTAGTTTGGATCTGTCCCATTTGTTGATTTTTGCTTTTATTTCTTGTGCTCTGGGGGTCATGTTAAGGAAGTCTGGTCCTAAGCCAACATGATGAAGATTCAGGCCTACTTTTTCTTCTATTTGGTGAAGGGTCTCAGGTCTCATTCCTAGATCCTTGATCCATTTTGAGTTGAGTTCTGTACAGGGTGAGAGATAGGTGTTTAATTTCATTTTACTGCATATGGATTTCCAGTTTTGCCAGCACTATTTGTTGAAGAAGCTATCTTGTCTCCTTTGTATGTTTTTGGCACCTTTGTCTAGTATGAGATAACTGTACTTATGTGGGTTTGTTTCTGTGTCTTCTATTTTGTACCTTTTTTTTTTTTTGTAAAAGGGATTGAACCTAGGGAAGCTTAACCACTGAGCCACATCCCCAGACTTTTTAGTATTTTATTTAGAGACAGGATCTCATTGAGTTATTTAGCACCTCGCTAAATCGCTGAGGCTGGCTTTGAACTCTCAATCCTACTGCCTCAGCCTCCTGAGGTGCTGGAATTACAGGCATGAGCCACTAAGCCTGGCAACATCACACCCTTTTTATACAGATAAGGTCTCTAAAGCATGAGAAGGTTAGCATTTTACCCAAGGTCACCCAGTAAGTAAGTGGCAAAGGCAGATCTAACCCAGATCTGGCTCAAAGCTTATGTTCCTAACTCTCTCAAATTGAATACTCTCACCTCTCCTGAGTACACCCTGTTACCTGAGATTATCCTTCATGTTGCATGCTCAGATGGAAAACCCTCCCTGGGCCAGCTCTGTGGTGGGTGCTGAGGAACTCTGGATAAATAAGATGCCATTCCTCAAGTTGCAGTTAGCACTCTCAGGTAAGGACCAAAGAAACCTTCCCAAAGAAAGACAACCTAAATTCAGTCTTGAAGGATGCACAGATGATGTGTAAGTAGGGAGACATACTCAGGCAGAGGCACAGCCTTGGGAAATGACGAAGAGCAAGCTGTGCACAAAGAATGATTGACCTATCAGTATTACTACCCTAAGTGCCAGGTAGAATATGGTGGATAACTAGGCCAGGTGGAAGTCATGGCCAAGTCGCAGGAGACCTTAAATGTGCTGGTAAGGAGGCTTAACTTTGTTTAGGTGAGGTGGTGCCCTCAGAGGATTTAATCAGAAAGTGTCCTGGTCATTTGTGTCTTCCTGGAAGATCTTCTTGGCTATATTGTAGGGGACAGAACTAAAGGCACACAGACCAAGTTGGGGACTTTCGAGTGTGCCACATAAGAGATATTGAGGCCAAGAAGGCGTAGAGAACAGGCAGTGAGTTAAAGGGACATTTAGGAGGAAAGACGAGCCTTTGCTGATAACATGGATTAGGGACTGCAGAGAGGGAAGTGTGGGGTGAGCGCAGAGGTTTCTGATTTGGCCTCTGATCCTGTCACTTGCATCCCATATGTCTCTCATCCCACCCAGCCCTGTTTCATATGCAGGAGGCCTGGTTGGTTGAATGGTTAGATGAATGTGATCACTGGGGAAGAAATAATCAGAAGAGATTTATGGGAGAAGCTGAGAAAAACAGGCTCTTGAGAGAGCAAAAAAAGGATGAAAGCTCAGATGCAGAAAAGGAGGCTAAAGACTGAACATGAGTCAAAGAAACTGAGAGAAAGGCAGGGAGTCAAGACTGGGAGGTTGTGAGCCAGGGAGTGAAGCAATCAGGGTAACAAGTTGGGAAGAGAATCCAGTGGTAGGGTGTCAAGGGCAGAGGCAGGCAGGACGGAAGGCAAGGAACTGAGTGGAAGGTTATCAGTAGTCCAAGTGAGAGACAGGACGGAATGCCATGGGAATGAGGAATGGAAATGGATGAAAGGGACACAAATGTAGGATGCTGCAGCTGAGTGATGGAGCAGTGAGGAGAGAAGGCAGGGATAGTTGTGGGTTGGAGCCTTGGTGACACATAGCAGAGATGCCATTGAAAAAAACAGAAAACCCAGCTGGGCTCAGTGGCACACACCTGTAATTCCAGCAGCTGGGGAGGCTGAGGCAGGAGGATCACAAGTTAAAAGTCAACCTCAGCAACTTAGTGAGGCCCTAAGCAACTTAGCAAAACCCTGTCTCAAAATAAAAAAAAAAAAAATAGGAGCTAGAGATGCAGCTCCGTGGTTAGGGACCCTGGGTTCAATCCCTGGTAGGGGAGAGAGAGAGAGAGAGAGAGAGAGAGAGAGAGAGAGAGAGAGAGAATGAATGAGAGAGAATGAACCCAGAGGCAGGGAAGAGAAGAGAAGCTTTCTCCATGGGAAAATGACTTAATCTCTCTGTGTCCGGATCACCCATCCCATCCTGCATGTGTGCACAGCACTCCAATGTCCCTTCTGTTAAAATGAGTGGTTGGCCCATGCTCCTATCCAAGGCCATCTCTTTCTCCTGGGTGCTGGAACCCAGTCCTTCCCAACTTCAGAAGAACATTGCTGCTGTTGACACCACTGCCCAGTCTCGGAGTTCTCCTTCTCTCCTGGGTCATTTCTAACAGCACACAAACTGAATTCTATCCTCAAAACCAAACCCTCTGTTGACCTCATGCTTGTTATTAGATCCTACCGCATTTCTTTGTCTTCCTATAGAACAAAACTCTTTGAAAAGAGTTGTATTAATTTCCTTACCTCCCACTTTTTCCTCAATCTGGTTTTCATCCCAACCTTTCCACTGAAACTGCTTTTTCCAATATTTTTAATGACCACTGTGTTGCCAGATCTACTTGCTGATCCCCTTCCCCATTGCCAACAGGCTCTCCAGCACTCTTGATTCCTCCCTCATCTTGTACATCTCTTTTCTGTGGGTTGCGGACACCACATGCTTCTTGTTCTCCTTCCACCCTATTGGTTGCTTCCTTTCTGCATTTGATGCTGGTTCCTTCCCTATTTTCTGTTCTCTAAGGACCAGGTGTCCCAGGGCTCAGTCCTCTGTTCCCCTCCTCTCTCTTCATGTTTTCCTAGGGGACCTCATCTAGTGCTATAGCTTTAAATATCACTAAATGCTGGTGACTCACAAACTGCCCTCACCAGGCTTATTTCTATTTTGAGTTACAGACTTCTCTATCCCAGAAATGTTGAAAATTTTGGAACACACACTCTTAAATGAATGTTTACTTATTTGTAAATTAGGTACTTATACTATTGGCTAATATAGTTTTACATACAGGACATATAGTTACATATAGTATATACAGTACACAATAAAATATAGAACAAGACGAAGATTAGACACAATTGAAGAATAACTGGCTAGCTTCTTAAGGTACAATCCACAATTTGGCAAGATTTGTTGCTAATAGTATCATTCCTAAATTCATTTTTCAAATAGATTTTTTGTCCATTGCTAGTGCTTTGGGTGAACTCTTGTCGGATTTACTGAATTGTTACTGTCTCTATCTCATGATGTGGTTTGTGTGGGTACTGGGGATAGAAGTGTCACCCTAGCACTTTCCTGTTGGCATGCATGCTTGCAAGGTGGGTGCACCTCTGGTGCAGGTGATCCTTACAGAAAGCTCTAGAGCTGCTTTCTATTATTTTGTGATGTTTACTTTAATTGAAACTAGACAATGTAATCAGCAAATCTAACCAGACACAGTTACATTGTAATTCCTCTCACTATACCAAAAGAAGTGAATCAGTCAGCACTTTTGCACCCTGGAGCTGTGGAATGCCACTGCTCCTCTCTTGTGGAGACTTTTTATCCTAACGTGTCCCATCCCAGGGAGAAGCCAGCTGAGCCAGGGGCCAATCGCATACCATGTATGCGATTTACCCAGTGGAGCTTGTTTGCTTTTTTTTTATGAGGGAAAAATTAGCATGCTTGCTCTGAGGCTGTTTTGCCTACACCCAGTGGATCATCTTGTAAACCCCCAAGGTATAGTGTCCTCCTCAGAGACCACCAGTTGGCCAGTGCCTTCTCAATCTTAACATTCAGATGGCCAATAGGCATCTCCATCTCAACATTTCCTCTTCCCTCCTTCCCACATCAAACCTGTCTCTTCCTCCCCTCAGTAAATGGCACCTCTGTTTACCAAGTTGCTGAATCCAAAAACCTCAGCATCTTCCTGACTTCTCTCATGCCATGCTTCTCACCGAGTCCACTTGGAAATCCTGTCAGCTTCAGAAGCTGTCCTGAATCTAGCTGATTTTCTCCTTGTTTAGTATTACTCTGTGGCAGATCACTTCCTTTCTACCAATCTGTCGTCACAGTCTGAATATTCTTCCCTTTGCCTGCCCTCAGTCTTTTCTACATGCAGCAGCCATAAGATGACTTAAAAACACAAGTCACACTGGATGTGATGGCACATGCCTGTAATCCCAGCAACTTGGGAGGCTGAGGCTGGAGGACCTCAAGTTCAGGGCCAGCCTCAGCAACTTAATGAGACCCTGACTCAGAATAAAAAAATAAAAAGAGCTGGGAATGTACCTCACTGGTAAAGTGCCCCTGGGTTCTATGCCCAGTACCAAAAAAGAAAACAAAAGCAAACAAACAAACAAACAAAAACCATAAATCACATTGCATTGCATGACTTTCATGACTATCACACATTGAGTAAGGCCTAATTGTTACCCTGGCCTTCAAGAACTTCAAGGGAATGATCTGGCCCTTGCTTGTTTTTTAAAACCTAGGATCACCTTGCTCCTCTCATGGTGCTCCTGTGCCATAGGCCTCCACTCTTGGGTAATCCCACTGAAAGGCTGTTTCCCTCGTTCCATTCTGGTCTCTGCCCAGAAAGGCCTGTCAAGGCCACCCTTCTGAATGGTGCACAAGGAAACTCTGCTCCCACCATGCTGGCTACCCAGTTTTCCTTTTTTCATCACGCCACAACTTGGCATTCTACTATATGTTCAGTTATTTGCCTTTTTATTGTCTATTTTCTTCACAAGAATGAGGTCCCCATTAGGACAGGGTCTGTCATGTCCCCTGCTGAATCTGCAGCTCCTAGAGCAGGTGCCCAGCACATTATCTGTAATATTTATTGAATGAATGAGCGAATGAATCTTTACAGGAACAACAGATGAAATCTCAAGGAGACATAACCACATGACATGAGGGTAAAGTGTAAATCTTTGGGTAAATATTTAAATCGAGAGCACTCTAAAGGAAGTGAAATTTCAGCTCCAGGTAACTAGGCCTGAAGAAAACATGGTGCATACTCAGGAACCCAGCAAGGGAAGCTTCAAGCTGGGCTCATTTCTCTGCCCCATCTGTAAGAAGTTTTTCAGATAGCAAACCTGAGTGCACACCAAGACCCTGAACAATGAAAAATCAGCCTCTCAGCCCAAGGAGACACTGTCCCCCTGTGATCCCAGGGCACTCGTTTAAAGGGGGCTCAAGCCAGGATCCTGGGCTGCCTGGGGCACCATCTCCTCTGAGCTGGGACAAAGCGACCGCCCCAGGACACCCTGGGAATCCGCGTGGGCTGCTTGTGGCTCTCCTTCAGAAGTCAAAGCGTGATTCTTAAGAAAACAGTGAGATGCTGGAGAGTGACCTCTTTTATTAGGTTCACCATCTTAGCCACAGAGAGACCATAGTGTTTGTCCATAGCCTGAAATACTCAAAGGCCACAGTACTGAAAAGGGGGCAGGCCTTTAGGTCTCTTTGTCGCCATTAATCCTCATCCTGCTGGTCTCTGCCTTTTGCATCAGAAAAGCTTTCTCGTATTTTTTTTTAAGAGGGGGAGAAAACAGCTGCGTAGGATTTGAGAATGGGATTTTAATGGTCACTGAAGATGCACAAAAGCTCTGCTGTGATAGTGAAGTGCTCTGGAGGCGATTGATGCCTTTGTCTGGGGCGGCAACACAAGCTGGCTGCTGAGGACAAGGGAGAAGCAACTGGGTTGTGTGATTGAGGCCAGATCTCCAGCACATTTGCAAAAAGCTGTTCCCAACACTCAGAGTCAATTTTTAGGGTTTAACCATTTTTACCTTGTGAAAGAAACAAATCTATCTGGAAGCACTTGACCTGAATTATTTCCGCGGGTCTTTCTCTCTGGAAGGAAAATGGAAATTGTGACTGATAACATGGGGGTTGTTCATGTGAAGCAGGCCTTTCACTGTGAGGAAAAAGAAGGTGCCCTCTTTTCCACAGGGTAACCTGAAGGGCATTTCTCAGCCTTTGATCAGTTAAGAAATCACAACAGATGTGGAATATTGTGAGGCCTCTCAAAATGAAGCCCTGAGGAGGCTTTGGGGAGAGAGGGGCTTACCCAGTCCCAAGGAGGAGTGGACACCCAGAGCAGCAGGAGCCCATCCAGTGACTCAGTCAGTGAGAACCAGGTCCTGGTTTATCCACAGGAGGAAGGGATCTGTTTTCTGCCAAAAGAGCCATGATGGAGCAGATCCCATTGCTCTGCCTCCACGTTAGGATTAATGGGTCTGCCAGGGTCACCATGTGGGCTCATGTGGGCTTCCTAAATGGATATGGCTAGGCGAGAGGGGCTCTGGACAGCCTTGTTTTATTTACTTTCTGCCAGTCTTCATGATATTTGGCTCATCAGAGCGATGAAGAAGTTATTCTGTCATTTACTGTCTCACTGTAGACGCCAGGATAGTCAGGTAGGACACAGTGGGGCACGTTGTGAGTTCCTAGTATGTAATTCAGCCTGACTTTTCACGGGACTTGGCTGGAAGCGAATGATTATAGAAACCATTATCCAGTAGGGCATTTAGAAGATAAACTCTGGAATTAGATTCTGCCATATAGATATGCCTCTGCTCATTATAATATTGTTTGCCAAGAAAAAAAAAAAGAAGAGACAGATTCACTTTTTATTTTTTAATTTTAAAAAAGTCATAAAACTGTGGTGGGCATGGTGGTACATGCTTGTAATTCTAGTTACTCAGGAAGTTGAAGCAGAGTGATTGCAAGCTTGAGGCTAGCATCAGCAATTTGGCGAAACCCTGTCTCAACATAAAGAACAAAAATGACTGGGCATATAGCTCAGTGGTTAGAGTGCTTGTCCTGCATGTGCCAGGTCCTGGTTTCAATCCCCAGTACTGAAAAAATATATATATAAATATTATAAAAGAAAATCTAAACTATACAAAAAAAAAAGCATTGAAACTTAGTATTAGTGTGGACCTTGTTGGTTGATTGCATTTAATTATAGAAAATGTGTTTGAAATATGGTATATGTCTTCACTATGATCCAAAGCCTTTTTTTAAGATTATGGAGTGAATAACAAGAACGTATTTATGACTGATCATAGACAACTTTGCCATGTTTAACCCTAACATTGAATATGCATATTGCTTTTGTAGGATAGGATGAAAAGAGATTTTCCCTCTTATAGACATACAAAAGATACAATAGCTAACTTTATCATGTGATTCCCCCACAACACACCACCATTTCTTGGTAACTTGTTTAAAAGAGAGTGTGTTTTTTCCAAACTCCAAACTCTCCTAACTTCTTGACAAAGTTTCGAATTGTGTTTTAGTCTGCACTTTAGTTAAATAAACCTTTTCTCCCTTAAACCTGAAGGTCTTGATCATCACAAATTAGAAATGGGACCTTGACTATATTATTTAACCTCCCTAAGTCTCTGGTTCTATAAAATGGAGCTAATGATAACACCAAGCTCCTTAAGTTTGTGTTGAGGAATAAATGAGATAATGTGTATAAAACTTTTGGCATGGTGTCTGGTATATTCCCAGTACTCAGCAAGTGTTAGCTTGCTGGTTACGCGGTTAGAAAAGCCACATGTGTGTGGTACTGGTGTGTGGTACTGGGGATTGAAGCCAGGGAGCACACTGGGCTACATCTCCCCCAGCCCTTATTTTATTTTGAGACAGAGTCTCACTAAGTTACCCAGGTTGGCCTCAAACTTGTGTTCCTCCCACCTCAGACTCCTTAAGAGCTGAGATTACAGGCACATGCCAACACACTCAGCTGGAAAGGCTTTTTTTTTTTTTTTTTTTTTTTTTAATGAGTGCAAGGATGATGTTTGACTGATATGTGAGGGAGCCAAATTTGGTACATTTACTTAATATCCACGCACTAAAATAAGGTATAAATCCTTAACTAACAACATCAGAAATACAACTGACAGCACAGTTTATGGATTTCCTTATTGGTTATTCTTCTAGGAGGTATTTACAAGAATTTACTCTTTGGAAGGTATTCATTTTATTATAAATGTGAAGTAAGATTCTAGGAATTACTGCCCACCCACCCAACCAAGGGAGAGCTTTACAAAACACAGCTTCTGGTTGTGTTTCTCTTCTTTCATGGCACCTTTTCCTGCAGAATAAAATCCAAAATGCCTGACATTCAGGAATGTTTGCAACCTATCCTTAATTTTCCTTTCTTCCCTCTGCTCCCATAAATTAAAAAAAAAATTTGTGATACTTAATATTAAACCTAGGGGTACTCTACCACTGAGTTACATCCCCAACCTTTTCTATTTTTTGTTTTGCAACAGGGTCTAACTAAGTTGCTCAGGCTGAACTTCAACTTGTAATCCTCCTGCCTCAGCCTCCCAAGTTACTGGGATTACAGGTCCTAGCATGTACCACCATGCATGAATCTTTATGACTTGCCCACTTTTCTACCTGGGGAGATTCTATCCATCCTTCAAGGCCCAACACAAATGAGATCTCCTCCAGAAAGCCTTCCAGGATGCCACCAGTCAGTATTAATACCACCCACCTGTTTTTTCAGTCCTAGACCTATGTTCAATGAGTGATTTTTTTTCTTTATACTCTTCTGATAGCTCTGTGAAATAAGGAGATCCAGAATTTTTTCTACCATCAACTGTTTTTGCTACAAAAATAATTAGGACCCTTGTTATTCCTGCCCCAAGGAGCCCACGGCCTAAGGAGAGACAGATCATGGTAGACAGGTGTGCATGGGAACAAGAGGCAGGGCCCACTGTGTTTGGGGGGACTGTGGGGTCAATACCATTTAGTTACCTTCATCTGTAACACTCAGGTTATCCTTCCTTGGTCTCTGTCCCCGACTGACCAGACTGTTTCCCCCTTTGGCTAGTCAGTTGCAGAGCTGGGACATACTATGATGGAGCACAAGAACGCTGCATTTTATGTCCAAATGGAACCTTCCAAAATGAGGAAGGACAAATCACTTGCCAGCCATGCCCAAGACCAGAAGATCTTGGGTCCCTGAAGACCTCAGAAGCCTGGAATGTGTCTGAATGTGGAGGTAAGGATGCTGTTTGTCTCTTCTCACTCCTCCAATTTCCAATGTCATCATCTAGACTAAGGCACAGTGGCAGCTCAAGAATTCTGGATAATGAACACTGGACCTTGGGCTTCCTATGAGTAAGGACTATGTTGGGTTAATTTGGTTCTCCAGGGCCTGGATCAGAACCTGACATGCTGGGCAAATGCTCACATGAGCAAGTGGATGAAGATGGCATAGAATACACTGGTAGAAAAGTGTCAATGTTGAGATTGTATGCTTTATTCACCCTACATACATGCACCTGAGACCCAAGTGATCCCAGTCCACAAGGAATATTTGAAAGTTCAAGTGGAGAAGATTTTTTTCCAGCTTTGATCTCAAATTCAGATCTTTAAAAAAAATTTTTTTAGTTGTTGTTGGACCTTTGTTTTGTTTATTTATATGCTGTGCTGAGACTTGAACCCAGTGCCTCACACATGCTAGGCTGAGCTACAACCCCAGCCCTCAGAGCTTTTGGATTTAAAACAAATATTTAAAACAAATATCTGGCTGTTTTGTTAAAACTGGAAGCTCCTCTCTAAAAAGTTTTAAATAATCTTTTATAAAATGTTAACTTTGGAGCCAAGCTCAGTTAGTTTCTGTGAGCTTCTTTCCCATTTATTTTATTATTAAATATCTTCCTTTTGTTAAGTGGGAGGAGGCTGGCTACATGCACACTGTGCAGGCTCCAGTGGAAGGTGTGACTGAATGGTGGTTTCTAACTGGTGATCCAGCAGAGTGCAGGGGCCCCTGTGATGCCCTGTGGTTTTCCTTCCAGTGACTCCCAGTTCTAGCATTAGTTCGCACCTAAATGACTCCATACCCAATACTCCATACCCATACTACAGGGATGTTTCTGACTTAAGCATCAGATCCTTCAATTGAGTATGTGACCCCTCCTGTATCTTTGGCTTGTTATGAAACTTCAGTACTAATCGCAAGGTTGATAAGGGGCAACTTCTGGGCATCAGTTCATCCTTGTGCGTGACCTTATTAAGATATATTTATAAGCCAGGCACTGTGGTGCATGCCTGTAATCCCAGTGGCTTGGGAGGCTGAGGCAGGAGGATCGAGAGTTCAAAGCCAGCCTCGGCAACTTAGCAAGGCCCTGAGCAACTCAGTGAGACTCTGTCTTTAAATAAAATATAAAAAGGGCTGGGAATGTGGCTCAGTGGCTCAGCACCCCTGAGTTCAATCACTGGTACCAAAAGAAAAAAGAAGAAAATATATTTATAACAATAAGAAAATTACTAATAGTAATAGCCAACATTTATTGAATGCTTAATATTGCCGAGCATTATGCTAAATATATGACATGACTTATTCATGAGATGGTCCCATCATCCAAGGTCACGCAGCCAGGAAGTGGCGGACTTGGAGTCAGAATCCAGGTCTAACAGCATCCAGACTCTTCCCCTGGTTTGTGCATTTTTAAAATGCCATTATATCTACAATTTGTGGGTAAAAAGATCGTTAAAATTAACAGAGGAGAGATGATTAGGAATATAAGAGACAGAAGATTTTTATAGCATTTTATCAATGATAAACTTATTCCTGAGGAGCTTGTTCTTTTAGGAATTTTTTTTGGTAATGACTATGTTTCTTATCCTAACCTTGGGAAAAATGGAGATATCATTGCTCAAAGTAAATGTTCGTGGGTCCCTCTGTCATGTGGACTGGATTGTTTGGATTTAGTAGACTAATTAAGGTAGGAAAGGACAAACCTCAGTGCAAGGAGATATAACTTAGTAAATGTAAGTGACAAGCGGAAGATTCTTCATGTCAGTCACTGTGTCACTAAGATGTGACCCACTGGGTGTGGGGGTAGTACTTCTGGGTCCAATTGCCAAATTGATTCCAGAGTAAAGATATGTCCCTCTCTTCCCTCTTTCTCTGGGGATTCCTGTCTTGGGGTCCCTGGGCAGTGTGTAGGCCTTAGTCTGAGACATGGTCAGTCCTTTCCCATATTTTGGAAGCAGTGCCTGCTTGACTCCTTGGTTTCCATCTCTGACCTGTGCTGTGCCGCCTGTGTGTAAATACCAGGCACTCACGGGCCTCCTTCTTGGGGGGGCAGGGCAGGGCTGACTCTGCTTTTCTCACTGAGGTAGGAGTTTAGATCAGCACAGGGTAATGGATCTGATCAGAGTGGGACCTCGTGGAAGAGAAGTGGGAATGGCCTGCCTGGGAATCTTACTCACCTAGAGCCATTGGTCCCCCCAGGTCTGTGCCAACCTGGTGAATATTCTGAGGATGGCTTTACACCTTGCCAGCTCTGTGCCCTGGGCACATTCCAGCCTGAAGCTGGCCGAACTTCTTGCTTCTCCTGTGGAGGAGGCCTCTCCACCAAACATCTGGGAGCAACTTCCTTCCAGGACTGTGAAACCAGAGGTGAGCTCTTGGCAGCTTGCTTTCGCCTAGAACTGCATTTCCCTTTTGAGTACCCTGAGAGTCTGGTGAAGGTTCAACTGAACCCGCCTAGGGGTTCCCTGTGTGGTGCTCAGTAACAAGAGTTCAGTCCCCGTGCAGAAGTGCTAGAACTTCCTGGACAGGGTTGCCCCACAGCCACCTTGGCTTCTTGGGACAGAGCTGACTGGTGACAGATCAGAGTCAGGAGCAGGTTTTGAGCATGAGCTCCCTTGGTTCCTCCTCCAGCTCTCCTCCATCTCAATGCCTGGGCTTAGAGCTCCCCCGCCTAAGTGCAGGTCCTATCCCTTCTCCAGAACCCCACTTCCACTGCCTCTTCCCAGGGGACCACACCTAAGCCCAGCCTCACTCTGCACCCTTGATATGTAAAACTGCTGAGCCTGAAGATGCCCACTGCCTCTGATGCCCGACTGTAAGAACCACAAACTCTCTGAAGACACTCAGCTTGCTCCTTCGTGTTTTCTCAGTGTCACCAGTCCCACCCAAACCTGCTGTTTAGGGAATTGAGTGTTCATTAGCCCCAGATTGGTAGGAAATTTCTTCGTTTGGGCATAAAAATGTATTTCACAGACATTGAAACCTTTCATGTTACATTAATAAAAATACAGTCTTATTTTCCTTTTCTTCACCCTCCTCATCCCCACAGTTCAGTGTTCACCTGGACATTTCTACAACACCACCACTCACCGATGCATTCGCTGCCCAGCAGGGACATACCAGCCTGAATTTGGAAAAAATAATTGTGTTTCCTGTCCAGGAAATACTACAACTGACTTTGATGGCTCCACAAACATAACCCAGTGTAAAAGTAGGTCTCTCTAAAGCTTTTGTGGTCCTGGTGAAGGGCAAGTGTCTGGATCCAGTCTTGGGGGAGGGCGGGGCAAAGTAGCCAGGGTCCCAGGTTCATTCAGAACATGTGACTGTTGTTAGCCTAGCTCACAGCTGTGCAGATCCGCGCTGAGGGCAGGCAGGACTGCAGTCTCCCAGCTGTTAAAATAGAGATAACCGCTTTGACCTGGAGGAACTCCCCTTATTTTTGTACATGAGATGCTGGGGATTGAACCCTGAGCCTTGCATGTGCTAGGCACATACTGCCACTAAGCTCCACCGCAGCCCCTACTCACCTCTTCTGAGGTTTGTTCTCTCTTCATCATACTTCCCCAGGCACACTCACAGCTGGACTTGCCCTGATCCCCCTAAACCAGGGCATAGTTTCTGTGGGTCCTGCTCAGCATGCACTGTTCAAGGGCTTGTTACGTGCCAGGCACTCTGCTGAATAAGTCAGCTGGGCCAGCCCTGCCAGGAGCCAGGCTGTGGGTCTGCAGAGGAAGGGCGACCTGCTAATCTGGAGAGATGAGGCAAGGTCTCTGGAGGGTTGGAAGGTTTTGATGGAGAGGGTGGGTACAGCAGGAAAGAGCTTCCTGCTAGAGAGCAGCTGAGGAGAAGCACAGACTCAGGAAAATGAAAGGCCTTGGACCTGAGCACAGAAGAGTGAGCAGACCAGGAAGGCAGGACTTGAGTGCCTAGCTAAGGAGCTTAACTTGTATTTTACAGCAATGGGGGAGCAGACATTTAAGGACTTGCTGCGTGAGGTCTCCCCATATCCTCCCCTGACTTTGCCATTACAAAAATTCTCTAGTAAAGGCCAAAAGTCAAGCTCAATTGATCATCTTTAAAATAGCAATAAAGGGGAGCAAAGAGGACTCCCCAAAGTAGAGGAACTTGGGGTGGAAAGCAGCAGTTAAACATTCAAATTGTATGATTGGAAGTTATCTAGTTTTCTATCACAATAAAGTGCTTGTAACATCTTTATAAATAGCCATCAAGTTTCCTTTTGAATACCTGCTGTGACAGGGAGCTCACATGATCTCCTTGTCTGTTGGTAAATGAAACTTTGGTGAAGTTCACAGAGTTAGGAAATTCTTCCTCATACCAACATGACTCTGTTTCCATATCTTCCCACTTCCTGGTCCTTGGTTGGATCATGTGACACAGTTCCTTAGGCAAGCTTGAAGTCTGCATTTTTCCTAGTGGTAACTCCCTGTTACAATTAGAGAAGAAAATAATTCCTTTCATCTCTCTCTCTCTCTCTCTCTCTCTCATTCTCGTACTGGGGTTTGAACCACTGAGCTATATTCATAGCCCTTTTTATTTTTTATTTTGACACAGGATTTTGCTGAATTACTGAGGACCTCACTAAGTGGCTGAGTCTGGCCTTGAACTTGTGATCCTCCTGCCTCAGCCTCCCAGGTCTCTGGGATTACAGGCATGCACCACTGTGCTCAGTGCTCTTCAATATTGCACAGGTTTACCTGGCAATATTAAACAGTAACCCCTTTGAGGGCAAAGACTAGATCCCTCTTAGTCCTGACCTCCCAGAGCTTTGGGTGACATGTGTTGGACAAGTGGGGATTTGGTGAATAAAGACAAGGTTGCCGAGAGGGTGTGCCTGTGTACGTTTGTTCTCTCTTCTTCTTCCCCATGTAGTAATATAATGTGGTTTTAACCAGAGAGAAAAGTGAAAAAATCTGTTTGTTTTATCTTCATTGAAGGTCTCAGTCAAAGTTCTTTATTGAGCAATGAACTCTGTTCTCCCTGCTTTGACAGACCTAGAAGTTCTATGCCATGGGTTCCCCTGGCACTTGGACTTGTAAGCAAAATGCGAAAGCTGAATTTGTTCTTTTGTTCATTAATAGCTGACCTTAGCACCTTCAGGATCATGGAAAAATGGCACCACTCTGAGCAGTGGACTCCTTCCGGGAGTTCACGCTGACTCCCACAGGGGCCCCCGAGCCTTATGGGCAGACTCCTTCCCAAGATGGTGTCATCTCTGTGCCCCATTCCTCTGTGTGGTGGGAACACAGCAGTTCTCAAGCCAGGCTTGCAGGAGCCATGATGGACGACTGTGTTGAGCCCTTATAACTCATGGCATTTCCTTTTCCAGACCGAAGATGTGGAGGGGAGCTGGGAGATTTCACAGGATACATTGAATCCCCAAACTATCCAGGCAATTACCCAGCCAACACAGAGTGTACTTGGACCATCAACCCACCCCCCAAGCGACGCATCTTGATTGTGGTCCCTGAGATCTTCCTACCCATAGAGGATGACTGTGGAGACTACCTGGTGATGCGGAAAACCTGTGCGTCTCACCCTCTGCTTCCCTCCCCTCCTAAGGCCAGCTGGGAAGCCTGAGGACCTGCTCCCAGGCTTTAAATGTGAGGAGCAGGCTAGACTGTCACCTCTGTAGTAGAACAGAGATGGGGTGTGAGTTTATAGAGTTGCCAAGAAACGACACTTAGACTAAGGGTTGGGGATGTGGCTCATTAGTAGGGCACTTGCATGCGCCAGATCCTGAGTTCAATCCCCAGTGCCAAATTAATACTACTACTGCTCCTATTACTAAATTTGACTAAAACTATATCAAGGCCTTTTACTGAACCCCAGAGGCAGGGACCCTGCAGGTCATTCTTCCCCACTCACTGGGATGTATTCGACCCTCTGTGGCTCTGGGCATGTACTTAATTTCTCTGTGAAAGAGGTAAAAATTGTACCCACATTTTGTGGTTTACAGAAGATTAAATGAGAGAAAGTCCTTAAAGTGGGTTTTAACACACTACTGGGTCTTGGGAAGTGTGCATCAAATGGGGGTGAGTCTTGTTAGATAATGGCAGCTTGGCTCTGAAATTTGAGGGCCCTCTCCCCACCCCTATAGTGTGCCTAGCCACAGGCAGTTCAGGTTTAGCCTTCCCTGGGGGCTACTCTATTCCCAGAAATTTACTGTTAGGATGAGTCAGCTGGGCCTAAAGAGCTCATCAGCATACAATGTTTTATGGTTTGAATGTTTGAAAAGATAAGCATTCATTGTCTACCTGCTCAGTAACAAGTCTTGAATGCCACCTCTTCCAATTTCGCTCTTCAGCGTCATCCAATTCGGTGACAACATATGAAACCTGCCAAACCTATGAACGCCCCATCGCCTTCACCTCCAGGTCAAAGAAGCTGTGGATTCAGTTTAAGTCCAATGAAGGGAACAGCGCCAGAGGGTTTCAGGTCCCGTATGTGACGTATGATGGTAAGCACCGTGAAGCTCTGACTGCAGCACGGGGCAGAGCGTCTCTGCTCTGAACAGAACCAATTTCTGAGCCAGCTGGTGGATTGCTGACAAGCACACATGCTCAGAAAGGCAGGCATGGTGAGGGGAAAGGACATCGATGACTCACAAGTGCCACAATTTAAACAGGCATTTGAGGACACTGACTACAGGGATAAAAAGATGATTTAGAAGAGCATAGCTTAGTGGATAAGAACATGGGCATTGAAGTCAGACAGCCTGGCTTTATCTCATCTATGATTTTGTGTATATAGTACTTTTCATCTCCAAGCCTGCCTGCCTGCCTTCCTTCCTTCCTTCTGTCCCCTTCCTCCTCCTCCTCCTTCTCTTCCTCCTCTTCCTCCTCCTCCTCATCTTCCTTCTCCTCCTCCTTTGGTGCTGGGTATTGAATCGAGGTTCACATGCATGTTAAATACACACTGTTCCCTGAGCTACACCCCTAGTCAAGTCTCATTTTCTTAATATTTGATGAGGATAATCATTAGATTTAATGTGAGAGTTCCTAAAGGACTTGGTGCAGTGCCTGGCACGCGCTAATTGCTCAATAAATACTTCTTATGACTGTGGCTTTATTATATAGAACACTGAAAGGGGAAAAGTCCTGAGTTCTGGTTCTGGCTCTGCCACTGACTTGCTTTGTGACCTCAGGCAAATCAGATGATGCTGCCGCTAGTTTCATTTTCTTCATTTTAAATGAAGGAGTGGTCCTCCTGAGCCCTGGGACCCAACCTACTCTGAGAGTGGGTTGATGAACATTTATGGAGCATAAAATTAACTCTAACTTGTCCTATAGGACTTCATAGTCTAGAAGGGAGGAGTCATCTGTCTATTCATGAACATATTCATGCTATCCAACAGATATATAATTAGCCTCTACTATGTCAGAAATTGAGCCAAGTACCAGAGACAACCTGGTTAGTGATGTGAACACAAAACTATATTTTTTCTTTTTTTTTTTTTGGAACCAGGGATTGAACTCAGGGACACTCGGCCACTGAGCCACATCCCCAGCCCTATTTTGTATTTTATTTAGAGACAGGGTCTCACTGAGTTGCTTAGGGCCTCGCTAAGTTGCTGAGGCTGGCTTTGAACTCGTGATCCTCCTGACTCAGCCTCCCAAGTCGCTTGGATTACAGGCGTGCGCCACCGCGCCCAGCCAAAACTATATTTTGACATAGATGCTTTAACAGGGCATATACACAGCACTATGCACATAGAAGGGGAAGCAGTTATTTTGCATGGATTTTGGAAGGAACAGAACACAGTCTGAAGAGATTTGGGTCATAATAAAATACAGGGAGCATAAATGGGGAGGAAGAACGTTCAGGAAGAGGGAAAGGCCAAAGGATGGCATGCCTGGGGTGTGATCTGACTAGTGAGTGGGGAGCATGGGGCTTAGCAGTGAGAGGAGATGAGGTGGGAAGGGTCTTGAGTGCCAAGCTCAGGAGGGTAGACTTAATCTTATAGGAAGCCATTGGAGGTGTTTAGGCAAAATGTGAATGCTGAGTGATTAGAAAAGCAGCATTCTGTGACTCTCCTAAAAACACTTCACATAATTTATTTCCAACATGTGACAACAGCTAGGATCATCATTCCTGTCCTGCAGTTGCCTAAAATAATGTCAAACAACCAAGAAAAGGACTTTTAGTGTCTGACTCCTGGGATGGACACAAACGCCTCCCACATGCCTCTGCCGAGGGAGACAAAGAGCCTAGTCATCCACCTGGAAGAAGCTAACAGGGAACCTCTCCTATGAGGAATTAGGAAGGAGAACAGACACAGGGGCTCCAGAATACATGTTGCCAAAGCTCACACACTTCAGTATGGCTGTATCTGCCTTAATGTCTTCATTTTTTTATTAAGAAAAAGAGGTGTAGCTTGAGCCACGGAAAGCTACACATAACCCTGGTTAGACCCATGAGAGTGTATCAGGCATGTGTCACAGCAGAAAAGAGTTGAAAACTGCCACTTGGTCCATCCAGAAGTCCCTCATGTCCTCACTCAGAGTCTATATTTTAAAACATGTATTTTTTTTTTCTGTTTGATATGTGCTTTCAAAGCCCAAAAGACTAGAAATCACAGTTAGAAGGTAGGGTTGAGGCTGCTGCAGGCGAGCCTCCTGACGGCCACAGAAGGGAGAGGACTGCAGTCCTGGCACACAGGTACTGAGCATTCCTGAGCACCAGGTATGTACTCAGGCACCTTTCAATGGTACATTCCTCACAGTCATCCCACATATGGACACATTTACTTCCTGGTTTTACAGATGAGGCCATGCAGGCTTAGAGATTTAAGTAATTGGCTTAAGGTCACAGCATGACAAAGACACATAGCTGGGATTTACCTTTGTCTTTGGGACCCCAGAGCCTGGGTTCCCACTTGCAATGCTTCTCTGCTTTTCCTAAGGACTGCAGCAAGTAAGAAGGCACACTAGCTCTTGGATGCAGTGGAAATATTTTTTTTAAAACACCAGCAGTTTGGAAGCATTTGGTGCAGTGGCAAACTGCTGTCCAGAATATAGCACAACCATCTAAATTACTAGGGGTAAACTGTCATGAACAGGAGCCACTCTTCTGAGGTAGAGACACTGCAGCAGGGCGCATCTGAGATTTGAAATAAATAAATAAATAAATAAATAAAAATTGTACTCTTACTTATACTCAATATTCACTAAAATAAAAGAATGAGAATGATACCACATTAATAGAGTAGCAATGACATTGTACAAGCATCAAATTAGTAATTATACATAATACAATGTTAATTTCCATTTCCCATCTCTTGACTGAGAGAAACTTTTCAAGAGCTCCTCTGCACAATTTCAATGATGTTCTCATAATTCGTGTGGCTTTGTAGTACATGATATGCATACAAAGAGGCATTTTTAATGTGTCTGGGATTTGAAAAAGATTGTGCTTTGCATATGCTTGATTTGAATTATGACTGTGGGAAATAGGCTAGACTGTAAAGCGGGGAGGGCTTCATTTAGAGAAGGATTACCATGTGCACTGCATTTAGTGTGTATGTCAGGACAAAATATTATTAATGAGAAAACAAACAGCACTTTCTTCCTCCCTGGCCAGCCGGATTCTCTACCCTCAGTGCCACTCAAATAAAGGAGAGATGAGTCTTGCTTACTGGATAAGAAGCTTGTTTAATGCTATACAAGGACAGAGAGATCGGGGTGGGGGGGTAAAGAGGGAAAGAAAAGCCTGGATGAGCTCACCAGAGAGTGCACATAGACAGAGAAGAGCAGAGCACCAAAGACTGAGCCCTGAGACCCTCCTGCAATAAAAGGCCAAGGAGAGGAGGAAAAGCAAAGAATTCTCAGAGGGAGCAGTCAGTGATGTAGGAGGAAAACCAAAGAGCAAGGTGTCTTGGAAGCCAAGAGAAGAATTTGATCAAGGTCGGGGTGTGACCAGCCAGTCAAATGCTACTGATGTGTCAAGAGTTGAAGGTCATTGCTGATCTCAACCACCAATTTTGGAAGAGTGATGGGAGCAAAAGCTGAGTTTCTGGGTTTAGGAGAAAAAGAAGATAATTAGGTACAGTGAGTGTTGACCATTCTTTTGAGGAGTTTTGCTGCAAAAGGGAGCAGAGAAGTGGGTTGGAAGCTGGTGGGAGAAATGAAGCCGAGGAAGGGAATTTTTTAAAGATCTGATACATAACTGCTTATTTGTATGCTGATGAGAAAGATCAGTGGAGAGAGAATTTTATCATGTAGGAAAGAAAGCACAGAATTACTGGCACAAAATACTCTTGCTTTAGTGAGGGAAGATGACTCTGGAGTGCCAAGTGGAGGGATGGGCCTCAAGTGGACACAAAGAGGGCTCATCTGAGGGAAGAGGGGTCAGGGAGGCAGGTACAGAGGCCAGTAGCCAGTAGAGGAGGTGGAAATCTGTGCATGGATGTTCTCTGATGATTGTCGTCTCAATGTCGGAGTGGAAAGTGTTTTGAGATGGCCACAGAAGGGACACTTCTCAGAACCTAAACAAAAATGAAAGAGCAGGGCTGGGGTTGTGGCTCAGTGGTAGGGTGCTTGCCTAGCATGTGTGAGGCACTGGGTTCAATTCTCAGCACCACATATAAATAAATAAAATATAAAAGTCAATCAACAATTAAAAAAAAATAAGGGCTGGGGAGATAGCTCAGTGGTAAAGCACTTGCCCAATGTGCCTGAGACTCTGGGTTCAATCCCCATCACAACATAAAAAATAAACAACAACAATAAAATGATTTTTAAAAAAGAAAGAGCAAGTTTGGAGATAATTAAACCACGAGAATGCAAAATATGTTCTTTATTCCAACAGAAGACTACCAGGAACTCATTGAAGACATTGTTCGAGATGGCAGGCTCTATGCATCTGAGAACCACCAGGAAATACTTAAGGTGAGTACTTGCTTCTGGTGAACATGGTGTTTTTCACAGAGGCCCCCTTGCAAAGGCTTTCCTGCTTCACCCTGCCACCTCTCAGACTCGGAGTTTGCCCTGGGCCACGCTCAGTTTCATACCTCCCCCAGGCATAAGTTTTTTAAAAACCAGATTTCTATTTTCAATGTTGTCAAGTGAGGTTGTATTTTTCAATTTGGAAATATGTGAAGGGCCAGTTTGGTGGAAGACTTGCTTATAAATCCAAGCCAGTGGTATATAGTATTTTCATAGTAATTCCAAATAGTGGGAGACCTTTTTCTCTATGTTTATTCTTCACAAAGTCCACCAAATTTTGGATGCTTATAAACAATTAGCAACAAACACTTGCTACATCCCTAAACCTGGAGTATTCCCCAACTCCCCATTTTACATTTCATCTGGTTGAGAAAAAAAATCAGCTTTTTTGTATATTAAATGTTTTTAATAAAACTAATACATACTTATTAGAGATAATTAGGAAAAGTGAAAACTGGAAAGATAACAGAGGAAACAATTTTCACGAAGTGTTTTTTTTTTTAACTAATAAACCTAATACTGGGTCATTATAGTTCCATTGGCAAAGTGTCAGGGTGTTTAAATATTTTGGCCCAGTAACAAAAATTCTGTTCTCTTTAGGATAAGAAACTGATCAAGGCTCTGTTTGATGTCTTGGCCCACCCCCAGAACTATTTCAAGTATACAGCCCAAGAGTCCCGAGAGATGTTTCCAAGATCTTTCATCCGATTGCTACGTTCCAAAGTTTCCAGGTTTTTGAGGCCTTACAAATGACTGCCCACGTGCCACTCAGTACAAATGTTTGGCTGTGGGCTTGGTGGGATGGAGCCGTCTGTCTGCCTTACACAAGTCAGATATTGCCGTCTCCAGTGTCAGTGACTCACTAGAGTTCAATTTTTATAGATAATACAGATATTTTGGTAAACTGCACTTGGTTTTTCTTTCCCAGCATTGTGGAATGGCTTTGAGTGGCACTGACTTCTCACTGCTATGGGAAGTATGACCAGATGTCTCAGGTCCCGCAAGAGCTGGCTGAGCTGGACTTCAGTCAGTGCAAGTGAGATTCACCTGTCCTTGGGTCTCACTCCTCTTCTGGAGTCTGTAGTGAAAGAAGACCACAGAGGGCTGCTCTGTCTGAAACTTCAGCTTTCCCCAACCTGGGGCTCCCTAAGACAGCCCTCTGAGCCCCTGTGCAGGCTCAGACCAGGCAAAACAGGCAAGGAGGGAGGGAGCCGCCATCCACCCACTCTGAGACCTGGGAGGTCTCGGTTTTCCCACAGCCTTTTGCAGCCTGTGTGAGATGAGTTTGATCTCAGGAGCTTGAGTTCTAAGCTGTGATCATTTAAAAAATACTGAAAGCAGAAAGAATTAGAAATAAACCTAAGCCTTCTGGAGACTTAATAGCATATACATGTTGCTAGACCCCCTGGCTGGAAGCTCCCACCCAGCAGCAAATGCGCAGAACTGGTTTTAGCACCTTTCTCTGTGCCCTCAGACATGACTGAGCACTATATTAGGGCTTAGAGAGTTCTGGATGGATGCAGTCTCCTTGGTGAATAAGAATTCACCATCATTAAAAGTAAATTTCACAAATCCTGGTCAGGACTGCCAAGGGTCCTCTTTCCACCACAAGGCTTCCTCCCACCAGGCACCTGAGCGCTGCGTGGGATATGGGGTCCATCCTGTCACATGTGCCTTCTGTCCTCACTCTCAGAGGGCAGAGTGGACTCTGCTCTGGGCAGTACTGTTCAGGATGCTCTCATTCTCTGATGGCAGCACCACTACTGGAAGCAGCTACATACAGGCCTCTGCATGCTCCACGGCCATCTCACTTTGATCAGCACAGTGGACCTCATAATCGTTCTCTCACATACACTTGCATTTTCAATATTATCAAGTTTTTAAACATTTAACTCCCAGGCCAGAACCCTATCAGACAAGCTGCCATTTCCCTAACTGAACTGACTATACACAACCATAGTGTTCTGTTATTTCAGTGATAATTCTACACACAATTCTCTATACCAAAGTACTAAAAAAATGTGTAACAAGTTTTTCTTGAAGTAAACAAAGATTATTTCATTATTATTGAACATCTTTTCACTTCTGTTGTTGTTGTTTAAAAAACGATTATAACGTTGTTTTCTTAAGCCCTAAGGAAGTTTCTTTATTTGGATGGATCCTAAGTGCCCATTTTCAGATTTCTCTTCAAAAATTTGAATGTCTTCATTTAAAAAAAAAAATCATTAAAACAAGCACTTGCAAGTTGTTTAACTGGAACTTGGCCTATATTTCTGAGTCTAACCATGAGATGAGAAGTTAAATGTAAATAACCTGAGTTTGTGACCAGACCGATGTGGAGGTACTATGGGCTGAGCTGTGCCATCCTGTCCAAGCATGTTAGTAACCTTGTACTCATGCACGTGTGATTCTCTATTGCCAATTCCACGAGAAATCTGGGGGCGGGTATGCTCTGGGGGTTGGAAGGAGGATGCACAAACCTGGTTGCTGTGGAACATCCTCCAGGAACAGCCCCATGCACCAGAGCTCCTGGGATAAGCATGAGCCCCTGGGCCCTCCTGAAGCTTTCTCTCTAGACTTGTCAATCATCCTCAGAAACACTGTTCCTGCTAGAAGACTGTGACTGCTGTTGCTCTCTGCTAAATCAATAAATATTTATCAAACATCCCGTCGGCGTCAGACACTGTTCTAGGCCCTAGGGAAGCACCGTGATAAGACAAAGAGTCCCTGCCCTTTTGGAGCTTACATTTTAAAGGAGACAGACAACAATCAACTAAACACAAAAGGAATCTGCTTAGTGGTAAATGCTATGTTGAAAATTGAAACAGGTTGATGTACCAGATGGCTGTGTTTGAATCTGAAAAGGGCCTCCATGGGAAAATAGCATTTCAACTGAAAACTAGGCAAGAAGGAGTAAACCTTGGAGAAAGAGGGGAAGAGCACACTTGATCAAGCACCAAGGGCAGAGGTTCTGCAGGAACGAGGCTGTTCGTACATCACAGTCCAGCGAGAAGGCGGGTGGCACCAGATGAGGCCCAAGAACTGCACAGGGGCCAGATCTTACTGGGCCGTGGCATCCAGGAGAGATCTGGGGGTAATTCTAAATAGACTGTGAAGTTTTGAAGAGGTTGAAGCAGAGGAGTGAGATGATCTGTATGCTTTTAAAAGGTAGCACTGACTCCTGTATGGATGGATTTTAGGAGGCAGGTATGGAGGCCAAAAGTAAGTGACAGGCTATCACCAGAGACTTACCCCAGTGGAAGGTGAGGCTCTGAATTAGAGTGGTGGTAGCAGAAGTAAAAGAGGTAGAATTCTGGACTGTATGACTGCTTTACTGATGGAATATGGCAGAAGTAACATTACCAGTTTCCAGGCACAGGACTTAAGACACTAGCAGTTTCTACTTCAACACCTTGGGACATTTACACTTGGAACTCAGTCACTGTGCCTCAAGGAAGCCTTTGCAGCCTGTGGAGAGAAACCTTGCTCCTATCCCTGCAGGCCAGGTAACAGCCAGCTAAGCTTTCCAGCAGTGTGAGAGAATCATCTTAGAAATGAACTCAGCCCCAAGTCGAGCTGCCCCAGCTGATGCTTCATGAGCAGTCTTCGTGGAACCACACAGAAATTACAGAGTTGTGAGCAAGCTAATGATTGTCACTGCTTTAAGTTACTAGGTCCAGGGTGATTTCTTATGTAGTAATAGGACATCAGAAAATGGGAAGAGACTGAGAATTCTGTTTTGACCGTTCTAGATTCAAAGTACCTATTAACTGGCCAAGTGGAGAGTTCATATAGGCAAGAGGTCCCAGGAGAGGTCGAATCTGGAATAAAAATTTTAATGTCACAGAACAAAGTGAAGATATGAAACTTTCCCTTGATTAAGATTAAAAGCACAGTAGTGTTTCCCCCTAATCCCTTTCCTCAGTCAACTACAGTCCCCACATATTAAATAGAAAATTCCAGAAATGATTCATAAGTTTGAAATAAGTTTTTAAAATTTACTTAGTTGTAGATGAACATAATACCTTTATTTTGTTTATTCATTTTTATGTGGTGTTGAGGATCGAACCCAGTGCCTCACACATGCCAGGCAAGCACTCTACCACTGACACACAACACCAGCCCTGAAATAAGTTTTATTACAACATATTGTTAGTTGCTCGACTTTATTATTAGGTATTGTTGTTAACCTTTTTCTATGCCTAATTTACAAAGTAAACTTTATCACAAGTGTGCATGTATAGGAATGAACAGAGTGTATATAGGGTTAGGTAATATCCACAGTGTCAGGCATCTGCGGAACGTATTGAAACATGTCCCCCAAGGATAAGCGGGGATGCTGTATGTAGATGAAGAAGTCAGGGGAGCTCTGAATTCTGGGATTCCCCCATGTAGGCACAGAGACAGAACTTTGAGGAACTGCTTATCAAGTAAACAGGAAGAGTCTAAAGCTGAGCTTCCACCTTCCCTCCAAGACAGCAAGTTCTGTGGTTAAATTCCAAGTGGGGGTAGAATCTGTACAAGTCCTTCCTTCCAGCTGTGGATATTGTTCTTTAGCCATTTACTGAAGTGGTGCATCTATGGATTTAGCAACATTTCCCTTGAGTTTCCAATGCTAATGAAAGAGTGTTTGCCTTTTCACACTAACGGATGATTATCTTCACTTCGGAAAATTGCTTCCTCTGAATCATCCTCTGGGCTGTTAAGTGCGTCTGTAGGCACTCACTGGATTTAGGTTTGCAGGTGATTTTAAAATGTCATGTGGGAGGCTGGGGCTGTAGCTCAGTGGCAGAGCACTTGCCTACCATGTGTGAGGCACTGGGTTCAATCCTTAGCACCGAATAAAAATAAACAAATAAAATAAAGGCCCTCTGCCCATCTTCAACTACAAAATAAATTTTTTAAAAATGTCATGTGGTAACTTGGGAAAGTCAGTGGCTGCACAGCACAAAGCATGGACTCACTAGCCCTCAGCAGACCATTGCAGGAAGATGGATCGAGGCTGTTGCCTGCTGCAAAACACAGCTGCTGGTGGATCTGTACACAGGGAAACCCAGGGATCCCATACCAGACCCAGATGCAATCTTCTCAGCCCAGAAGAGATGCCTTTTGCCAGGGCTGTCTGCATCTCTTCTTCCTTCCCCACAGCAGAATGGGTCCTGAGAGCATTACCCAAATCTACACATTTTTAGCCAGCATTTGAGAGGCAAATGGTCCACCAGCTGGGCAAGGCATCAGCCCAGGGAAAAGCCAGTGGAGGCCCATCCACAGGACACTAGAGGCCTTGATGGGACTTCCTTTCTGTGACCACCTCCCACTCCAGAGACTGTGAGCCCAGCACAGGGTGTGTGTGGCGGGGTGGAGGTTAATATTCGTGGCACACTTCCTCCTTCTCCATTCAGGCAGTCCTGATCAACCTGCAGGAGATCATGCTGAAGGACTCTTGGCCCTGCAAGTCTGCCCCTATGCTCTTAAGACAGTGATTCAGCCATAAAGACATACCTACATGATAGGCTCTCTTTCCAGAGAACACAGTAGGATCAAAATAGATTTATAAAATGAAACCACTCTTAACAGGCAGGTTGCTCTAGTTGAATAAAAGGGATACAAAGTAAGCCTGCGAGAAACAGCACCATGTTTCTCAGTTGGAGACCCTGAAATAAGTAAAGTTACTTCTGCTGAATAAATGTCACTCAAAAGCAGAAAAAAAAAAAAAAAAAAAAAAACAACAACAAAGTAAGCCTGCTTCACTCCAAATAATGACATTAACTCAGAACTGCTTGGTTTTTCAGATTATCTTGTAAGGGTAATGCAACAACAGCTATTGTCACTAGTTACTAATCATTGTTATGTGTTTGCTCATTCATTCATTTATGTAACATGTATTTTTTTGAGGGCCTACTAAGTGCTAGGCATTGTAGGAAATGGGGATATAGCAGCAAGCAAAATAAAGTCCCTGCTCCTGGGGAAGTTAAATTGCAGCATGGGGGCAAGGGGACGGACAATAAACAAATGAACATATAAGGTTAAGTCAAATAGTGACAGTGCTATAAAGGGGAAGTAGGATTGAAGGATACACAGTGAGGAGGTGGTGGGAGTGGCTGTTTTAGGTAGGATGAGCTTATCACTGGTGTCATGAATCTAAACCCCTTCCAGGGCACTGGCTCCTCAAACCAAGCCTGGCAGCATGGGTCCTGGCAATCTCCTCTACTCAACTAGCAAGAACTTGGCATTTTCATGTCTCACCAGGCCTACCAAAGCACCAAGGGGTGAACAAAAAATTTCTAGAAAAGGCACCACCTAGTGGTTGGAAGATGGAGTTGACCTGTATCTCAGTTCAGCATCCCATTGCCTGGGAACTGGAATATCCATAATTCAAGACAAAAGGTTACCCAGAAGGGCCTTCAGGACCAGGGCGGTTGTTTGACAAACTGACTAGTTACATGCTGTTTGACACAGACTCTGGAGTGTATCTGCCTGGCCTAAAAACCAATGACCAAGGGGGAAGTCATTGGTTTAGGTCATTTCACACTATTGACAATGACAATTCACACACACACACACACACACACACCATTCAATCATTTTTATGGTTTAGGCACTGGAGTAGGCTGGATATATATTGCCAAGATGGGGGAAACAGAAGCTGAAAGAATGATGAGGGAAAAAATTACCCCTAAATTGTAATCATATATAATGTTTGAGCACGTGTAGCTCTAGGAGCTACTACGCCCTGCTGACCTGGATTGTTCTCTACTCCTACATTCTTTCCTAGGTCAGAAGGATAACTCTGAGGCATAGTTTGGAGTTTTCAGTCTTTTCCCTATAAAATGCGAAAGGAGAAACACAAGCCTACCTAAACCTGAGCTCTGATGCTGGCTTTGCCTCATTACATTAGTTTTGAAGTTGAAAAACATTAATAGTTGCTGAGCAAGAACTGGAACCGATGCCATGAGGGAGGACAGGGTCCAGTCGTGTACGACACAACCATGCACTGCCGAAGAGCATGGCCGCAAAGAGAGGAGCTTGTGATGACCCTGGCCAGGACTGCTGAGCTGCGCTCACCTCCATGGCCTTGTAGTAACCCACTGTGTGTGACTGCAAATTCATAATCCTCACGGGTGCCAATGCAGCTGCATGCCTGGTCAAGATATAAAACTGCGGCCAATGAGGCAAGATGGTGATGTGGCAAAGCAAGAACGTGTTCCCAGAACCCTGATATTAGTTCCAGGTGACTTGGCTCATGGGAGGAACTTTCAGCAGCTGCCTCAGGTACCTCAACTGAAGTGTTGAGTAATGTGGGTACAAGTATAAGAGGTGGGATAAACCTTCACTCGGGGCTTCCCATGAGGAACTGGGGTGGATCCACAGCTCACTCACCCAATATTGGCCCTCCCAGTATTCCTAGTGTGCCTTTCTGAGTGCATTCTGCTTATCACAGTGAAATGTTCCTTCTCTAAGATTTAGGTTCCATTGTGCTCATTCTTTCCAAGACTCCCATAATCTATTCTGCAGTACCTGGATTCACATCCCAGTTCTGCCACTTATTAGTTATGTGACCTTGTACAAGTTACTTGACTTCTCTGTGCCTCAGTTTCATCACATGGAAAATAAAGAAAATGATAGTATCTACTCCCTGTGACTGTTGTGAGAATTAAATGAATTGATACATGAAAAACTCTTCTTGAAATGCTGCCTGGCATGTAGTAAGGACTAAATAAATGTTAACTTCCACTTCTTGAGACCAGAGAAGTTCAACCCATATACATTCTTTAAAGGGATTCATGTTCTGTTGGTTTCTTCCATTCCAACAAAATAGCATGTCCTTTGATTATAGGTTTTCTAGTGGGTGCAACCCAGCAACAGAAGAGTGAGATCTGCAGCAGGAATGGAAGGCCACAGGCCTGACTTGGGGTCGCACACAAGACCTTCTGAGCTGTAATGTGAAATGAGCTCTTCTAGTTTCCAAAGACAGCTTCTATAAGTTCAGAAATGGCATACACACACACACACACACACACACACACACACACACTGTTCCACGTCCAACTCTCGCCCTTGGTGCGTGAGGATAGCAATCCATCTCCTTGTGGAGTCCAAAGTTACACATTCTCCAGAGCTGCCTCTTTCAAAGTTGATGTTTCCAGCATGGCCAAGTCCAACTTCTCACTCCAGGAAGGCCATGCCTGGGCTATAATGAAGATATTCACTTTAGCAGGATGCAAGTAAGTTGCATGACCCACTGTGGTCAGTGGGACAAAGCCTTTTATTGAGACATGAGGACACAGGCCTGGCCAAAGTGGGTCTGACCACTGTGCAGCATGTGCTTGGGAGAGCGCAGAACTCCAAGTGCAATGTGCTGATGGAAGGTAGGCAGGCTAAAATCAGAGAATTGCATCTTTATAAAACTCATAAATTGAAGGGGGAAAGCCAATAATTACACAGTAGCAAAATCAAGCAATACATTGATCCCATGTTCAAAATTAGCATCTCTAATAAAGAACAGACGGATATCCTGTGCCTTAGACATGATGTCCTAAGAAAAACAAAATATCACCTGTACCATACTCATGCCAAGAATGTGTAACCTCAACCTAAACAAAAGAAAATATTAACAAACGTAAAACAAGGAGTGCTCTGTTTAAAAACGAGGAGGGGAAAGATAAAATAAAAAACGAAAAAGGGGAGGGGAGTTGAAAACAAATAACTTGCACATCAATGATTACGTACATTGTGCTTCATGAGACACCATTAACAAAGGGAAAAGGCAGTCTACAATGTCAAGAGAAACTTTGCAAATCATTTATCTCACAAGGGACTTATTTCTAGAATATGTAAAGAACTGACACTACTTAATAATAAAAAGATAATTCAATTAAAAAATGAGCAATTAAAAAATGAGCAATTGATACTTCTCCAAAGAAAATAAACAAATGGCCAATAAACACCTGAAAAGATGCTCAGCATCATTAGCCACTAGGGAAAATGCAAATCACAATGAGATGCCACTTCACTCCACTGGGATGCCTGTCATCAAAAAGATCAACAAGAATAGCTGTTAGAAGCCGGGCGCCATGGTGCACACCAGCACTTGGGAGGCTGAGGTAGGAGGATCGCAAGTTCAAAACCAGCCTCAGCAACTTAGCAAGGCCCTAAGCAACTCAGTGAGACCCTGTCTCTAAATAAAATACAAAATAGGGATGGGGATGTGGCTCAGTGGTGGAGTGCCCCTGGGTTTAATCCCCAGTACCAAAAAAAAAAAAAAAAAAAAGAATAACTCTTAGAATGTTAGAATGTGGAGAATGTGAAGAGACACTCATATACTGAAGAGACACTCATGCTTCTGAAGAGGTTGGATGGTGCAGTCACTTTGGAGAGCAGCCTGTTAGTTCCTCCAAGGGTTAAATGTAGAGCTACCATATGGCCCAGCAATTCTATTCCAAGAGAAATTAAAATGTATGCCTACAAAAAGGGCTTATAAACGAAAGCTGATAGCAGCATTTGTCAGAATAGCTAAAAGGTGGAAATGGCTCAGTGTCCAACAACTAACAAGTGGATAAGAAAAATGTGACATATCTATACAATGGAATATTATTTGACCATAATGAAAGTACATGCTACAATATGAATTAACTTTGGAAATATTATTCTAAGTAAAAGAAGCTAATTACAAAAGATCATACTTTTTTAAGTTTTATTTTGTATTGATGCATTATAATTACACATAATAGTGGGATTTGTTGTTACATATTCATACACACAGTAGAATAATATAGTTTGGTCAATTTCATACCCCAGTACCTCTTCTTGCTCTCCTTTCCTTCCCCGACCCTGCCCATTCTCTTCCTCTATTGTACTAGTTTTTTCCCCACATTTTTTATTGGTGCATTATAATTGTACATAATGGTGAGATTTATTTTTTACAGCACACGATATAATTTGGTCAATATCATTCCCCAATATTTCCCCCTCTCTCCTTCTCCCATCCGCTGGGCCATGTCCTCTATTCTATTGATCTCCTTTCAATTTTCATGAGATACCTCACCTTTCTTTTCATTTTTCCTCTCTAACTTCCATGTATGAAAGAAAACATACACTCCTTGCTTCTAAGTTTTGCATATTTCATTTAACATAATGGTATCAAGTTCCATTCATTTTCTTACAAATGACATAATTTCATTCTTCTTTGTGGTGGAATAAAACTCCATTATGCACCTATACCCCATTTTCTTTATCCATTCATCTGTTGATGGACACTTAGGCTGGTTCCATAGTTTGCCTATTGTGGTGAATTGTGCTTCTATCAACATGGATATGCATGTATTACCATATAGTATGATGACTTCAATAATTTAGGATAAATACTGAGGAGTGGTATAGCTAGGTAATATGGTGGCTCCATGCCTCGTTGAAAGACCATACATTATATGATTTCAGTTAAGTAAAATGTCCAGCATATGCAAGTCCACAGAGACAGAAAATAGATCATAGATCATCTAGGGCTGGAGAACTTGGGAGAAAATGAGGAGTGACTGATAATGTGTATGGAATTTCCTTTGCGGTGGTAAATGTTTTTAAAATTTGATTGTGGTGATGGTTGTACAGATCTGCGAATATATTAAAAAACCATTGAGCTGTACACTTTGAGTGAATTGTATAGTATTGGGTAATATTGCAATAAAAGAGTCACTAAAAGGAGAGGATTGTATTCTTCAAAAAGTGACAGTGTCACAAAGGACAAAGAAAGTTTTGGAAATGTTCCATGTTAAATGAGGCTAAAAAGACAAACAATCAAAACCTGACCCTAGCCTGGATCTTGTTCTGGAGAAATCTGTTAAAAATAGCTTTATTATGTTAACAGACAAAACCAGAACATAAATAGTGGTTTAGATGAAAGTATTGTATCAGTGTAAATATATGAAGCTTATATATGTATTGTAGTTATAGAAGAGAAAAATCCCTATTCTTAGGAAATACACAATGAAGTATTAGAGAAAAGGGGTCATATTTTTTGTATTTTATCCTCAAACAGATCAGAAAAAATTGTGTGTGTATGTGTGTGTGTGGTGTTTGGGGAAGCAAATGATAAAGCAAATGGAGTAAAATGTTAGTAACAGGTAATCTGGGTTAAAAACATACAGGTATCTTTGTATTGTGTTTATGTTTGCAACGTGAAGATTTGAAATTGACTCCAAATAAAAAGTCTTAAAATAGCCAGGAATATCTTTCCTATCTGGGCAGCGTAGAGCCGCGTGAAAATAGGTCAGAATGAATGCTGTGTGTGTTTCTGTCCAAATGTGTCTGCATGCCTGGGAGTCCACATGTTCCACAGAGTGTGTCACCTTTCCGCTGCATTTGCCCCAGGGCCCTGCCCAGCAAGGGCCATTGACCAGTCACTGTCACACCCAAGCAGCATACTTAATCAGGAGAAGGTGGAGCCCTTGGCACTCCCATGGCAGACAGTAGTTGCAGTGCAAGCCGCCCTGTTGGATGCCCCAACTCTGGCTGGGGCTGATGTAGAGATGTGGAGTGGAAGGTCAGGCCTAGGCTTTGCTGGATCTGAGAGGCTTGCTGTCTCCGCAGATCTCTTTTTCATACTGGAAGGTTCTCCAGCACCTCAGGAGGGCTATGCTTATTTCTGGATTCCCTATTTGTATTGGGGAGGGGAAGGAAAGAGGAACAGGACTCAGATTTAATGAGGGCTCACTTTATGCCAGGCCCTCTATGTTTTACCTAGTATCTTTTTTTAAACCACACAGAGCCCTGCAAGAACTGAGGCTCAGAGAGCTTCAGTTACTGAGCCAAGGTCCCACAGCAAGCAAGGGGTAGAGCCAAGGGCAAGCCAAGTCTTGGGCAAGCCAAGACTCAAAGTCAAGCCTTGAGTTCCCTTCCAGATTTCTACCAGACACTTCTGCTTCAGATACTGAGATTTTTCCCACCTTTCTCTTCTCTTTTGCTATCCAATTTGAGGTCAAAATCTGTCTCATCCCAGGAAATGAAACCAAATTGATGCTGACAGGAATGGATCCAAAGGAGTCCGCCAACTTTGGAAAACACCAGCAGGGCTGCCATCAGCCCTGTTTTTTGAGGCCATAGTGTTGCTTGGAATTATCACCTATAAGAAAGGAGACAGAAAAATCTCTTATCTTTGCTTTAACCTGCCAAAGTAGACACAGACTTCAGGGCTAGGTGCCAAGTCGTGGGCAGTCAGAGATCCTGGCACACATCTGGTACCTGCAGCAGACAACTGTTTGAAGAATCTTCCTCCCAAAGTAAATTATGAGGGTGGTGAGGACACCAGAGGGGGACTAGAGTCTGTTCCTAGCAATAAGGATGGGATGGTGAGAGAAGAGAGCTCTGGGGAGTGGCCATTCTAACTTCAAAGGTATGGCAGCAGGTAACATGCATGGGTGGGCAAAGAAGATGGTAAAGGGAGGACAGCCTCCCTTTTATCCTCTGCTCTTCTCTATGTTTCTAGTCTCTCAGTTTCAGAACTCATTCTGTATCCCATTCTCAAAGGCCTGACATCCTGTGAGTTGAAGACCTGACCCAAAGGAGGGTTGCTGGAGGAGAGGTTGGGAACCTGAAGCTGCTGACAGCTATCAGACAAGTAGAGCCTGCCTACTGGGACATCAGTTTAGAAGAAAGTAAAGCTGAAACATAGTAATAATGTCTTTTGAGTCCTTAGATCCAGTCATGCCTGAAACATTAAAAAATTCAGGGAACCAAAAATTTTGTATTTTTACTTAAATTTCCAATTGGATTTCTATCACCTATAAGAATAACATGAAAAAAGTCCTTACTGAAACAGCATTGGCTTTTCCAGTATGATTTTCAAGTATAGATTCTCTACAAGAGCCAAGGTAAGATGCAGAGAACTTTAGAAAGTGGAGCTACCTGACATGATAAGTCCAGAACCTAGAGATATCAGGGAAAGAAAGAGCTGGCCAGCTCCTTTGTTAGGAGGCCTTACCCCCAGGGAGGAAGAAAGATGCTCAGGTCTGATTTGTGCCTGGAGCTCTGTAGGAGGATTGGGGGAAGCACAGGCAGGCCACCTCTGAGAGCACAGCAACCCACAGATTCTCATGAGGTTGTCCCAAGTAATGATGGTAGCTACCTCCTGCCGAGCCTGTGCTATGTGCCTGATGGTGTACTACATGTATTGTTTTATTTAATCCTCACAGTAACCCTGAGAGGCATTTTTTTTTAAACTGGCATCATTTTATAGACGAGCAAGTGAATGCTTACAGTGGTGAAGTCACAGCTAATAAGTGGCAGAGCAGGAATTAAAATCTAAAGTACTGGACTCCCAAACCTCTGTTTTGTGTGTTTGTCTTGTTTGTTTTTTGGAACTAGGGATTGAACCCAGGGCTTTGCAAATGCGAGGCAACCTCTTTGCCACTGAGTTACCAGTCCACTGAGTTACCACTGAGTTATCTCAGTCCCCAAACCTGCGATTTTAACAACTATATTATACTTTCTCCAATATGGGTCAAAGATGCAGGGGAAATTGGCTATATGGAGAATTAATAATAATCTTTTCTGTTGGTGTATCCCTGGAGAGTTTACAAAGCACAACTGTATATGCAATCTCACTACATCTTTTTTCCAGATATGGAAACTGGGGCCCAAAGATAGAGAATGACTTGCTTAGTCATTTGGAGAAAACACTCAGAGGTGATCCCCTCCAACTGAGCAGCAAGTTTGGATTTTACAGAAACTCACAGTGTGAGCACAATGGGGTGCTGGCCTCACCATATCGACCCATGCTTAAAGGCAGTGATGGTATCAATCTGGCCAAGAAAAGTCTCTGACAGAGAGGTGGGGGACCAACTGTAACTGTGGCCACAGATCCAATTGCAGAACACAAATCCCACTACAGCAAAGAGCTCTGAATTCACAAAAAGCTTCCCAGCTCCAGCAAGTCCCCATTTATTTTTTAGCAACACTTGATATGGCCAAATTCCAGTTCAACCAGAGAGATTCAGCTTCCTGGTGTTCCCAGGGGGATCCAGCTATGAAAGGAGCCCCTTTCTTCTGCAGGGACATCCTCAGCAACAAAAAAGGTTGCAGGACTGAGCTGAGCTGCCTCAGGGATTCCAGCTCCTCCCCCAGAGCTTCTACCAAGCAGTTGTCTCAGCCCAAACCACTTGGGCCCTCACTATTGGTCCTGTCCTGAGTTTTGCCAAGCCAGGAGGCACCTGTTCTAAATAGACAAGGCAAATCTGTCTCGTCATTCCACGGGCATCGTGTGCCTGGAGAAACGACCAGGTAGGGATCCAGGCAATGGGACAAAAGGAGCCAGGGCAGCCACCATTGTTCATCATTGGGTGTGTGCCAGGAGACTGGAAGGTAAGCAGCAGTCCCACCCACCTCCTCAAGACCCTGACCTCTGCTTGTGGGGAAAAATAAAGGAGGAATCTAGCCCCAGGGCTTCCTTGAAGGCAGGTAAGTGGCCTTTTGGATTTGTTTCCCCACAAGCAATTTGTGTTTTCAGAAACTAGGGCAAGTGCTGAAGGTAGAACAGAGGGAAGGAAGCAAGTTCATAAGGTCAAACCCAGCCCTTCCAGGTCTGGGAAACCTTGGCATAGGTTCTAAGGGCAGATCCCAGTTCTACCATTTGCTTTTCTTGGGCCCAACCTTAAAACTTTTTTGCCATATCTGTACTGATATTTACTGAGAGCTTTTTATGAATTAGGGATTCAATGTTAAGCAAAACACAGACCCAACCACCTTCTTGGGGTTTATAATCAATGGAGGAGACAGATATTAATTAAACAATGAGTTCTCTCAGACAGTGAAATATCCAGCAGAAATGCATACTACATGATTAGGAAGAATTTATCCCCTCTAAGGTCAGAGACAGTTCTCTTAAAGAAACAATAAAGGAGCTGAAGTCTGGAAGCATAGGCCGGTACTGAAGAAGGTGGGAAGAGGTAACCCAAGCAGAGGGAAATTCAAAGCCAGGCAGTTTGGCAAGAGAGGGATTGGCTCCTCTAAGAACTGAAACAAGTTCATAAGGTCAAAATTAAGAGTCCAGGGGCAAGTGGGGGCAGACCACACAAGATAGTGAGTCTTTTGTCTCCTGAGCAGTAGAGTGTATTTTGAGGTGCTCTTTTAGCAGGGAGGTGAAATGTTGACTTTTAAAGTTTGAGATTATGCTGGGAGCACAGTGAACAATTGATAAGAAAGAAACTGG
This sequence comes from Glaucomys volans, assembly GCA_020662805.1. NCBI lineage: Eukaryota > Metazoa > Chordata > Mammalia > Rodentia > Sciuridae > Glaucomys > Glaucomys volans. The sequence goes on along the minus strand of JAJEJO010000196.1, from coordinate 4,937 downwards.
GAACATTCACAGGCCAGTTAGGAGGTCTCAGATATTACCCTGTAAAGGGAAATACTATAATACTATTTTATGTTGTCAGGATTCAATAAAATGCTGCATTGTGCTTATTTGTGTACCTGGCTCATGGTAAAGGTTCAATGAGTGTCGTTATTGTTACTTGTATGGTTGGTTCTCTTTAAAGTGCAGATCCTTCTGATTCAGCCTGCTCCTGTGAGATGGGGTGGAGAGAGTAGTTGTGCCGTGACCAGGATGGAAACGTGGTTTGTACCAAGTTACAACAAGAAGTCCAGAACTCCGAATGCCTGAAGGTCCCCACAGAATGCCTTGAAAGTATTAATGATTCACAAACAAAAACAGGTTCCCACAATCCATTCCCACAACAATGCTGGAGAGATGGGTGAAAGACATCCCGCCCTCGACGGTAAGCCCTAGCATTTGCTGAGAAAAACAGGAGCTTTCCGTCGGTATCAAGAGGAGGTGTAGAGCTCCAAGTCGTGTGCCTTTCCGCGGTGGCGGGACCCTCTCCACTCCCTAAACCCTGGCGAATCCTCAAGCTTGCGACAGGATGAGCCTATCTGGCTCGGGCCCGTGGATGTCTGGATCCAGGTAGAAGGTGCCACGCGAAGGAGGGTCCCCGGAAGGTCGGCTCCAGCCCGCCGGCACAGGCTGCCCCTTCTCCAATCACGTGTCCTCGTGGGTGGGGATCGACCTAAAGTTGGAGGAATCCTGAGCTCTTTCAACTTCAGAGTGCACCGCCCCGCTTCCGTGCAGTGGGCGCGGACTCCCGGCAGGGCACAGAGGTGCGAACCTTGAGAAGCCGAGCTGCGGCGCGGGCGCCAGGCCTGGGACATGGCCCAGCTGTCGGTGATCCCCGGGACCGCCATAGCGTGGACAGGTGAGCTGACACCAGGGGCGGCTGCTGGGTGAAAGAGGCTGCTGGAGCATTGGGCTCCACAGCCCATGGCAGTCAAGGGGTTCGGCCGCGGGAAGCTGCTGCGGTGGACCCTTGGCCAGCCGGCACCGTGGGCTCCTTGCTTGGTATTCCGGATGCCGGGTAGAGCAGAGGGGGCAGGCAAACTCAGGACCCCTACGAGCCGGGCGCCGGGCGGAGTGCGGTGCCGGCCCCGCCCCCCGCGCGCGCACTGGCTGCTCCCCATGACGTCACGCTCGGCTATAAAAGGCGCGGCGCGCGGAGCTTGCGGCGCTGGAGGAGCTCGAGGCTGAGCGCCCAGGGACCCCGGAGTCGCTAGCCGCCGGGCGGCACGGCCCCGGGCGCCTCAGCAATGTTTTACTCAGGGCTCCTCACCGAGGGCGGCCGCAAGGAGACCGATATGCGGGAGGCGGCTTCGCTGCGGCAGCAGCGCCGGATGAAGCAGGCGGTGCAGTTCATCCACAAGGACTCTGCCGACCTGCTGCCTCTGGACGGCCTCAAGAAGCTGGGCTCGTCCAAGGACACGGTGAGCCCCCACTGCCGTGCCCGCGTCGGGATCCCAGCCGCAGCTCACGCCCCGGCCCTCACCGCCAGGTCACCTCCTCGCGGTGCGGCCAGGGCAAGACCGCTGCTGCTTTCACTGAGTCACCGGCGGGGCCCGCACTGCCGGGCCGATGCTCGGTCAGGGGGATTCCTCTCCTCCAGCACTCCCTTGGGGGCTTCGGTTTCTCTCGGGATTCTGTCGTACCTTTCCTAACCTGGGCTTGCTCTCTGGTTGCCTCCTCTTTCTCGGCGCTTTGCTTTCGGGTAGAAGGAAAAGACCCTGCCGCCCTTCCCTCTTGCCTTCATGTCTCCTTTCCTCCCGCATATTTAATACTGAATTTGGTTCTTAGGGTTGAAGACTCTCGCAGCATGAGCAGCTTCCACTGCCTCAGAGGCTGCGTGTCAGGTCCTATAACCCAGACAGAGGTGACTCCTAATGGATGAGTGAAGAAAGAGTGGAAAGAGATTTCTTGACGGTCACCATATCCAGATGACTTTTTGTTAACTCCATTGTCTCCCTATGCAGACTCTACTTCGTTTGGTTTTGGTCTTATCTACCTCTGACCTTCCATCCTGAGTGGGGAGCGAGAAAAGGGGAGGGTTCCCTGAACCCCAGACATCTCTTGATCATTCTCATCTCTCCTCCTTCTCCAGCCACCCCACACCCTCAAGGTGTAGGTAGAGAGAGGAAGCCAGGCAGCTCCAGCTTACTGACCAGCTATTGTGTATAGTAGTTAGAGCTGGGGCTGGTGCAGTCGTTTTTTTCTGGCAAAGTTGTTCTTGACATTAAGTAAAAGTGCAGGCCTGGGTCCTGGGTTCAAAAACCATGCTGTCCTCTATCTATGGAATTCATCTGGGAGTAATTTATAAAAAAATTAATATTTCACTCTTACAAGTAAAATAAGTGCTCTACATAATCTCTCTAGTATTTTTATGTTTTGAGCTTTTGGAATATTTAATTTTGGATGTGGTTGTGGGCCCTGGTTCACTGAAATTGCCATTTCTGGCCCCAGGATAGAAACAGAAGGCAGAGCTTCTGCATCTACATTTTCTTTTTAAACAGTTCTAATGACACATCCATACCAACCAAAATTTCTCTCTCTGCCATTAGTGACTTATGTGCTGAGGGTATCTACTTTAGTCATCTGTTTTTAAAACTTTTTTTTTTTTGCCTAAGCCACAGAATAGTTGATGTGATCATGCTAACTCACAGTGTTGAGTGACATGTATTCCTACAAAAGAGATAACTCCCTTTTCCCTTATCTCACTTTGAAGCAGTCTAGATTCTTTTAGCAACCCAGATTCAAGTCTTCACTTCTTCAGACCAAATCAATCCTAGTTCCTGGAAACTTCAGAAGTCAATAAAGAGAGAAGTATTAGGACAAGAATTAAAATGTGGACTTTTTCATATTGGATTTTAGATTTGGACATTTGATTGTTTTGGATGGTTAAGGACTTGCCCCCTGCCCCAAAGAACTTTCACAGCCTCCTCCTTCATAAGATTTATTATACTACCTCATGCTATGTTAGAAGAATTCCATCTGCTTTTCTGACTCCATTCTGTCACAGTAGAGCCACCAGGAGCTGATGGCATAGAACATTGCAGTAGCTGCAAGAGAAAGCATCCTCAGGAAGCAGGGTTTTGCCATAGGTGTGACACACAGCAGTGACTGTGAAGCTCTGAGCCATGGTTCACACTTTATGTACCCCATTATCATGGAATTAATTTCCTTCTCTCACTGTTCTCTCACCTTTAATGTGCAAGTTATTGCACAGAAGAGTGAGAACAGGTCACAGAAAAGCAGACTAAGGTAGGACTTAGAGAACTACAAGTGCTGGGGTGACACCGCATGCTTTAGGTCCTTTTGGAACTGATGTTGCAGCCTTAGTACAATCTTAGAAATGCATCTTTATCATTTCACTTTATAAATAAATCTGGCAGGATAGACCGGTGCTGACTCCATATTCTCTTACTAGAAGTGAAATTTGGAGAGTGTTAAAATTAGTTGAATAATTCCTAAAGTAGTTTTATCAAACAATCTCAATAACAAAGAGGACAAAAGGGAGGGTGTGGGGGAAGAAGAAAAATTAGATTTCACTGACTCTGGGGTTTGAGCAATGTGAAGATTGTGCGTTGTTTTTCCTCATATTAGTAACCTGTCTTCGAATTGTGCTGCTGACTTTTCTGAATTATCTACCTCATACCATGTAATTTTTATGATGTTCACTGATACCAAGCCTGTCATCCCTCTTTGGCAGAGAGCACCTATAGGCAAAAAAGGTAGTCATATTCTCTTGACCCCAGGAAAGTGCCTTTTTTGTGTTTGGAATTGGCAGCTACAAATTCTGCTATGGAAATGAATCTTATTTCGTATGTCTGACTCTCTTGTTTTGTTTATCCTTTCATCGTGTTGTTTATTTTGTATTAGATTAACAACTAAAACCAGAGATATGAGTGAGTAATATTATATTTGATTTTTTTTAACTTTGATGAAGCTGGAGGAAAAATGTTCCCATTCTGGAGCCTTGCCTATTGTAATCTCTCTTGTTTTAGGTACTAGGTTCATAAAAGTTCTTCTTATTGTGCCAAAGGCTTTTTAGTTTTTAAAAAGTATGTTGTGTGATAATATGCTACCTTTCCAATATGTCATTACTGATCTGTATGCATTAGGCCATATTCTTGTCTGGTAGTAGAGAGTTTTTCTTTCCTACCTATTATTGATTCTACAAACAGCCAAATGCTATAGTCATACAATAGTTAGGAATGAAGGCCAGGGCAAAGGTGGTAGAACAGAGTGAGGCAAACTGACCATGAAATACCTGATTGGAATCTCTCAATCAGAGCAGCCCTACAGTTTAGCCATCTATAATGCCATAAGTCTAGGGCAAGAGAACTTTGGCATCTTAGGAGAGGAGCATGAAATGCCAGTATAACATCAGGATGTTTCAAACTGATGATTTCCAGAACTGTCATTGCATCTTGATTATAAAAAAAAAATTTTGAATACTTTTCTGTTCAGGATAGTCTACATGCTAATACCACAAAAATGAAGATAGAAAGGTTTCTTTCTATAAGAAGTTTGTAAGTTAGGATAGGACAGATTAGTTCATTCATCACACAGGTATTTATTAAGTACCTACCACATGTCAGGTGGTAATGTAGGCATTGGAGATATAATAGTGAACCAAAAGAGAGTTCCTGACATTATGGAACTTGTATTCTTGTGGGGAGAGAAGATGGAAAATAAAATCAAGTAAGTATTTAGCATTTCAGGTAATAATCAGTACTGTGGAGAAAATAAATCTAGGTTAGGGGAATAGAGAAGGCAGTGGCCAGGATGGGTTGGAAACCTTGCTATTTCCTACTGGATGGTCTGGAAAGAACCTTGCTATTTCTTACAGGATGGTCTGGGAAGGCCTCTCTGATAAGATTACATTTGAGGATATGCAAAAGGAAAGCAAA